>JAJJMB010002020.1:12763372-12817341 GCA_023531105.1 Papaver atlanticum | reverse complement strand
CCATAGGTTCTTGATGCTTTATACTTTGGATTTACACTTGTTATTTTAAAAATCTACATGTTGATGTAATTTTAGATAGTGGTAAGAATGAGTTCGTAAGACTTGTGAAAGCAATTGAATTTAGATTTATTTAAACTAAAAGTAGAGAAAATTTTAATCCAAATTTGTTTTTTTTTAGAGTGAAAATAACCAAGACACTAGATTCCACTATTACACATGAATAAATGATGATAAAAATTCCAAAACTCTAATTATTTTTAAAATCTCTTTTTCTTAATTCACAAATTATCAAGCATATTCTCAAACATTAATTGTATCCCTTAAGCATAGATTATCTAACCAAAGCATAACCTATCTAATTGAATCACAACTAATTAGGAAAAATTATGCAAACAATTAAAATTCTACAAGTAGTGATTGAGTGAATTATAAAATACAAATTAGAGAAAAATAGAATGTTTACCAATTATTCATGCATAAATAGCTTCCTCCGTGCCTTGATTACGCGAGAATTAGCTCATCATTTTCATGGAAACATGCTCAAAATTCATCTTTATTAATGCTCAAAAATGGTTCACAAATGATGAAATGGGATAAAAATGAATAAAATCGGGTTCTGTAAAACTTATATTTGTTACAAAATCAATTGTTACAGAAAACGATAAAGGAATACCGTCGCTGGAACTGTTGAAGAACGACGGTCTTTAAGGGTCTTATGTTCTTCGTATCTTCTTCACCAGCAGAAAAATGGTTTTTTCCTGTAACTTTTTTTTTCGATTTTTTATACTCTAAACGTCTCCCTATTCTCCCCCTAAACTCTCTATAACACAGTGAGACCCCAATCAACCTATTTATATCAACCAACACGTAAAAATCTCGCTAATAAATCCAAAATATTTTCTTTTACTCGGGGATGATATTTACGTGATTCTTCCCTTGTTTATCTCCTCCACGCATCTGTTTTATCTCCACACACTTCTTGCACGCTGAAAAGATGTTAAACTCGCTCTAATCTCCACGCAATCTTCCACAAAATCTCATCGACACGTGATATTCTCGTTTCTCCCTGTTTTCTTCTTGCGGATTACTCAGCCAAATTCGGTCGAACCTAAAGCCCAAAACATGTTTATTAGGTCATATCACAACTACCCATAAGAAATCAGCCTTTTAGTCTCTTCATAACATCATCAAAAATCGATCGAACCAACTGCCAATGAAGAAAAGAAATTTCCCGCCAAAATCCATTTTCAAATGATGAAGGTGAAGTGCCCTGAATCCAAAACTCGGGTTCCTTTAGCAGCTCGGCTGCCTTGGGGGCGCCCTTATCCATTTTTTAGGGTGCCTTTAGTAATTTTGGTGGGTGCCTTTAACACTTTTTTCTGGGGTTTTTCCAACACTTTTTCGGGGTTCTTCCGGTGTATTTCTGGGGTGCTTCCGGTGCATTTTTGGGGTGCCTTTAGTACTCTATCTTGGGGTGTAAAACACCACTTTACGAGCCAATTTCGTCGCAAGAGCTTATTTCTCTAAAAATACCTACAAAGACATAAAACACCATAATAAGTACAAAAATGGGTACTAATAATATAAACAATAGAGATGAAAATAGACACATAAATGCGTCTATCACATGTTGCAATAGCTTAGAATCAAATTAAATGCAAAAATTGAATAAATATAAATACTAGATAAAATCACTTTGAACTTGGAAAATAGTGGAATCTTAGCCTCAGTGTTCTTTAATATTGATATCAACTTTGTCAGTGTTTGCTATAATTTTTAGTGATTTTTCTATTTAGTTTTGAATATAAGTCTAAAGTTATCCTTCACAAGTTCGAGAATCGAATCCTATTACCACCACTTTCACTACAACTAAAATTCACATCATAAACATCCTGAGAAATTTTCAAGTCACGATGTATTTTTTGGGCCATAACGATAGATTTAGGGTCACAATGTAAATTTGGAGTCATGAGTTGTGGAGAAAATTTTAGGTCACAAAGACTTATTTCGTATATAATACAAATGTTGAGTCACATGACAAATTTTGGGTTACTAGGCATAATTTGGATCATGATGCTTGGGTCATAAAGGAGATTTTTTCCAATGACGACGTAGATATTGGGAGGCTCATGACACGGAATTAGAAGCTCATGAAAAAACTAGAAGAGGTAATTGAAGAACTTAAAATCCTTTATGACAAGATGATAAAATGTGAAGACAGAAAGCAACGAAAATCTAATTTAGATTGGGAGATAGGAGTCCCAAATACTTCCATACTTTTACTCTGAGAAGAAGATGAAATAATAGAATAGTACCCTCAGTGGATAAAAATTAATCACAAAGGAAACCTATAAGGAAACACATAACATCTTATTGTTTCAAAGAAATAATTACTCGGCCAGGACCTTGCTCAACCAATCTTAGATTTTTTTTTAATCTAGAAGTGGATCAAGTGAAAAATACTAAGCTTACAACGATTCCAACAACATAGGTAATAACTAAATTGGTCAAGGCTATGACAAGTAAGTCCCTAGGCCGTGATGGTTTCAACTAAAATTCTTCCAGAACCAATGCACTCTGACATGATATCTGCTTAAGGAAATGAATGCTAGCTACCTTCCTAGCCCTCATCCCTAAAGCAGAAAATCTTCAAACCCCTTATGACTTCAGGCCAGTTAGCTTGTGTGTATCTCAACTTCTTTGTCTCCTTATCTATTTCTCATTTGTATGGATGACCTTTTCTAGACTCCTTAAGGAGGCAGAAATTCTTGAAAAAATCAGAAGGATCAAGGTAGCAAAAAATACCATAACAATAACTCACCTGGTTTTTTCTAATGATTGTCTTACTTTCTCAAAAGCCATTTGTTTCTGGCCAAATGATAAGCTTTCAAAAAAAAAATCAATAATAAAATAGTGAATATTTTTAAAATTCAGAAAAACCTCTATGTCAGTCAATTACCTAGGGACTCCCCTCTTCACTGGAAGATTAAAAAAATTATTGTTTTGACTCAATAGTTAAATGATATAAAATTAGATTATAAACTAAGTGTGCTGACTTCTATCTCATGCTATTAGAACTGTGATGGTCAAAACCATCATAAAACCTATTCTTATATACCATATGAGACGCTATGAGATTCCGAAGGCTACAATTAACCAACTTACTTCTTTCCAAAGAAATTTCTGGTAGGGGAATAAGAATGGTTGCAAAAGTGTTTTTTTAAAAGCTTGGAAAGCTTTATGCAAACCGATATACCAAGGGATACAAAGGTCTAAGATCTAGATGTTAATAGCTTGATATGCTTAAATATACTTACTAGCTCTATTACACTATGGGTTGTGGCTTTAAAAACCAAGTATTTTAGTAAATGCAGACACCCACTAGACTCTAACATTATCAAATATAATCTTGGATCTGGAAATACATCCAAAAGGGATAATTCAGATAAACCTTGCATTTGGGAAGTAGGAAGTGGAGACAAGAACCACATATGAGGATGTAGATAAATTTCATCAATGCAACAGACCCCTACATCTGTTTCTGAAAATTTTGTTGGGGTACTAGTAAATGACCTTATAGTGGATGAAGAATGGAAATTTCCTCTTCTGAATATAACTTTTGATGCTCAAACTGTTTTTGCTATCTCTAGTATCCATATCAATAAAAATGTGATAAATAGTCCAAGACGACAACATACACTAACATGGGAGTTTAGAACAAAAACTCTCTATAATGCCAACCAAGGAGGAGAAATCACACATTCCAATGAAAACATAAACTAAAAAACAAGTATGAGACCTAGACATAACTCATAGGATAAAACAACTATTTGTTTAAATATGTACCCATGATATGATACCAATTGTAGGTAAGTTGTCTAAATTCACTTCCATTTCTAATGTATGTGCTTTGTGTACCCAGAATAATGAAATAACAGAGCATTTATTTTTCCTGCGCCCTTTTGCAAGAAGAATTTGATTTGTTTTAAATCACAATACTCTTCCACCACATATTAATACGCCTACTTTCAAGCAAGGGGTTTTGGATAAGAATTCTAACCCTGCAGGATGGACTGAAGAAATGGATAACTAGAACAGTAATGTGCTACCATAATATGATATATCTGGAAAGCCAAATGAGAAAAATCGCTTAAAGGAGAAGAACATTCATCAAAGAGCAGCTATACTCTGGCTACTAAACAATGGAAGTTTCAAGTTAAGCAGCAGATCACTCGCGCACCAGAGCACAATATAAGAAAAATCAACATAAGGCACTGGACTTTCCCTGGATTTGGAAATGCTAAGAACAACCTTGCAGTCATATGTGATCAAAATATTAGGTTTTTCATATTTCCACCCCACTTTTCCTATTTCCAATCCCCTCACAATTTATAAATCAATTTACTTTTCAACTTTAAATTTTTGATTTTTGTTAGAGGGTGAGTAAAAAGTGATCTGAGGAGAGCAAAAATTGAGATTGACTCGCTAAACCTATCAATTCAATAAATTCGATTGAATTGGACTGGAATATCCTTAGTGACGCACATTCCCTTGACACGCTTACCCAAAACTATTTACGACAAAAGTTTGAGAATCAGGATCATGATTCATGACTAACCTCCTCATTCAATCGGAAGCAGCATACATCCATAACAATTGTTGAATCCACCTTCATTTCTATAAGAGGGTTAGCGAATTGAGAATCTATATTTGGAATTGCTTTCAAGTGGCAATCAATGTTTGATTGTGTAAACTTCTATCCATGAGCAGTACTCCAACATTTCTATCAGTTGGTGCAATAAATCTCTTATTTATAAGCTTAATCAACAACAATTGAAGACAAGCAAACACTCTATCCGTTATTTCACCTCGATATGTCGCTTCCACCCCAATCGGAATTGCAAATGCGAAAGTAGTTTTACTCAGACTAGTTTAAATTCAGTACTCCTCCCATATTTATTATGTAAATATAATGGATTAGCATTCACAGCTTGAGCACAAACCAAGATATTGGTGATAGATCAACAACTCCCCTAGTTCTTTGCACATTTGTAACCATGTATAGAAAGCATAAATGTTCCCTAGATTCCATTAACGGCCATCAGATATTTCCCATCGAACTGTTGTCGTATCTCAATTACATTTATTTTCTGCATTTCAAATCCCAAAATATTCAAAGGGTCTGCCAAATAAATAAGTAATTCAGTCATAATTTGACATAGGTTTTAGATAAGTAGGGTTAATATGTTGGTTAATCGACGTATTTTTGGTCCGAAAAAATATAGTTATTGACTCACCGAAAGAACCAACCGAGTTTACAAATCAGTAACGATTTTTTCTTTTCTCAAATCACTTTTTGCTTTCCCTCTAACAAAAATCGTTTTTTCTATTTACCACCTACAAAAGTCAAACCAACTTTAACTATAATTATTACCATTTTTATTTGCCTTCTTTTCATTAAACAAAATCAATGGATTTCTATCAAATTTTTATTATAGTACACCTATTCATTTATCCTTCATCATTTAATTCGTCGACACAAAGACGAATTATTCGACGATTAATAGGTAAACTATTATGATGAAAGATTCCATCGTTGAAAATCCAAACCACAGATGTGTCAAACATCCAAGAAGATTATGATAATCCAATTGAAAACTAATTTAATAAACAAGGTTCTATTTTATTCATTAAGAATAATACTTAGTTTGCTAATTAAATAGTAAAAATATTTAATTTATTGAGATGAAATAGAGAAGGTGGTGAAGAAGGAAGAGAAGAAGAAGTAAATTGGAACTTAGGGTGATTTTAAGTTTTGGGTGTAAATCAGATTCAAAAAGTAGTATTTATGATTTTTAAAAATTTATTTGGGTGGTACATAGGATAATTGAGGATAGGAAATAGGAAAATTAGGGGTAGAAAAAAGGAAAAACCAAATACTAATGCTGGGATTGGTGGTGCAGCAGGAACACAAAGGGTAAGGAGGTGCAGAGCCCAGATTCTAACCGAGCTGGAGACACAGAGTATCAAAAAAGATAGTCAATGGCCAAATCAGCTTTCTAGCCACACCACACACATAAAGGGAGTATGCAACAGAGTTATTCGTGCCATAAAGGACAAAAATAGCATCTTAGATTTGAGAGTCCGTCATAATGTATAATATATTAGAAAAGACGTCATGAGTTTGAGTAGAGCAAACAAATCAACAAGTCTATGTTTTTGTTGTAACACTACAAATCAGGCAGCATTTGTATTGAGTTCAAAATACAATGAAAATGCAACCTGTTTCGATAGCCACCCCTAGTTTTATTTAGCTTTCTTCATGCAGATTGGTTGATGGCCCAAACTCTTGTGGGTTCTCTCCAACCACCACAAAACTATCATCGTGTAATGGCTCTATCCTAATTTAATCTAAAGTCTTTTCGTATAAAAAAAATGACGTATATTTTGAGTCTTAAAGCAACTGTAGATAAAATGTTAGTTTTTGGGTCATTGACAGATTTTGGATTCCTTGGAAAATATTTAGTCAATGCGTTGCTTATGGGTCGCAATGGCTGATTTCGTGTCACAATATTGGGATCCACAGAATTTTTAGGGACACAAATGACAATACAATGACATATTTTGAGTTAGATTAGAAATTCTTGGATTAAGAGATATGCTTTGCGTTATTCGAGTCATAATTATGAATTTCGGATCCCAAGCCAAACTTTTGGTATCAATCCTAAGTTTGGGCCGCCTTCATGAAAAATATTCAATTAGATGAGACGAATTTTAGGTCACTGGTGTAGATGGTGGTTTTCTGACAAGGGTAAAACTTGTAAATTTGTGTCTGAACCCGTATCAAAGACACATAGTCTATGCTCATAGGCTCTGTCAATAGTTGTGAGAGTTCTGTACCTTTATCTATGACCAATCTATAAATATATTGTGCTAGGGCTTTACCCAGTTGAATTTTCAGTATATTATATACATATTTAATATATCTACATAGCATTCTAGTATTTATTTTGTACGCATCTTTGTATCGAATCTACATTGATTCAACTCATAGATGGATTTGTTACTAGTATAGAGCAACACTGAGCCTGTTCCAAGTTGCAATAATTCCGCAGCTGAATTACTTGGACTCGTTCCATATATCAACATTTAGACTCCCTTTTAGTAATATTTAATTTGTCTCAAGTTGCAGATCTTCCGCTACTAAATTCCTTGAACTTGTTCAATATAAATATGAATGTAAACTCCCTCCAGCTTGGAACCTCCCTTAACAACGTTGGGGCTTTCCCCCGCACCGAGGCTATCTTAACGATGCTGGGGCGATCCCCTAACCAAGGAAAAATATTGAACATTGTCTCAAGTCTCAAACTTCCACGGTTGAATTCCTCGAACATGATATATATATATGCACTCCATACTTAAATTATTCTCTGAGCAAGATTGACGTGTTATTGGATTCACAATGAAAGCAATATTAAGTGCCATCTTGGCCAAGCATGATCTAATACTAGCGCCTACACTTCCTCGGCCATGGCCACGACGCCATGGCATTTACTATCTTGGCCACAGCCACGGTGTCGCGGCGCCTAATGCCTTGGCCATAACCACGGTGGCACGGACTCTATTTATCTTGGACACAACCACGATGCCGTGTTCCCTAACGCATTGGCCATGATCACATTTCCACGGTCTCTGCTTGCTTGACCACAACCACGGTGCCGTGACCTCTCGTGCCTTGATCATGGTCACGGAGCCGTGGTATTTCCTACCTTGGACACAATGCCATGGACCCTTTTGCTGCCTTGGTTAGGGCTACAGTGTCATGGCCTCTCCTACATTGGACATGTCCATGGTGCCATGGCCCCTTTGTTGCGCTGTCCACGACTATGGTGTCATGGCCTCTCCTACCTTGGCCATGACATCATGCCATGGTCTTTACTTTCTTGTCCACGGTGTCTTTCCTCTATTTCCTTGGCCATGGCCACATCGTCGTGGCTTCTACTGCCTTGGTGTTATGGCCTCAAATGCCTTGGTCATGGCCACAACGTCGTGACCTGTACCATGACACCATGCCATGGCCTCTATTGCCTTGGACACCGCATCATGGCCTCTACTGCCTTGTCCATGGCCACGACACTAAGGCCATGACCATCATTGTCCTAGACATCTTCTTTGTTGCTCATGCGCGTTTCAAGTCTAAACTACGTCCTTGAGCCCCGAGTCATAAATGTTTCACGAGATAATTTTCAGTTGAGATTACACAATAATATCACCAATTATTCTTGACATTGGTAAGTATCAACTTGCTTATTTGATCATCATAGCTCAGTGCTCAAGCCATGAAAATATGGCTAGTCCTTGGACTGACTAAAATACGAGTCACCCAGAAACTCAGTGTCACTTCACTAAGACTCGATACTAATTAGCTGACTCAGATCTGAATATCTAGTCAAAGTACATCATGGATATAACTTATCCAAAATAAGAGGTAGTCCATGAATTCAATTATTCTTACGAGAAATCAAAACATGTCACATGGGTGAATTTTCATAGAGTATTGATCTGGTGGTTTACAACAACATGCGGTGTGGCGACATCCCATGATGAGGAAATAAAAGTAGTGTGGTGACGATTAAAGAGCAGTAAGAAGAATGATGCAGTGATGGTCTACAGTCTTCCCTAACATAGCGAGCATGAAATCTCCATTACCTCCATGATCTCCACTTCTCTAATCCTTCACTACCTACATTACTTATGAGGAAACGATGTGTCCATCATAACTACAAATAAACTCCTTCCTCTATTCAGAACAATCAAGACAAGCTAATCATTCAACGCTATGATTCTTTGTAGTTTCGCCAACTCCATACACATAAATACATCACCATCGATTTCCTCAAATTTATCTGGTTTCCCTCCTCTAAGATCAACCCATGTCCTCTCTTTATGACCGAAGCAAGACGTGAACGACCATTTCTTGGTTTAGGCTCATCTTGTATGATTTTGATTTTTGAACCTAAAGAAAATACTTAAACAGTACATTGTTTTACCCTAAAACCAAATTTTAGGTACTAACAAATGGCATACTTTAGATCTCTATAATAGAATTTGGTTTAGGGGACATGTTTTGGGTAATGGGTAGATGTTGGTCCCATAGACAACTTCATATTTGGGATTTTGATTTTCCTCTCATTTTGTGTTATACTTACCTATGAAGTGGATTTCGGATCACACGACATGGGCAACTTGATTATGAGATTTATTTTTCATTTCATTAAGCCCTGTGCAATTAACCACCATAGAAAATTACTAAGAGCTCTATAGTGAACTAATCGTGGCAAAGGCACACCATATTAGTCTTAGGGTATACTGTGTTGATGATTTTGGTGCTTTCAAAATATTGTGTGTTTTGAAGGCAGAGGAAGTACCCCTAACTGTTGGGAAAAAGACAGTAAAAAATGAAACTTTGGGCACACAAATTATGGTTTAGGCCTTAACTATTGACTCTAGCAAGATTTCGGCTCCGTAGACTCTATCAAACTACCAGTTTTCCGGAGAGTGTAAATTGATGTTTAATCCCACAAAAGTGAAGCTTCCAGACGGGGCATGCCCCCTTGGTTTTTCTTTTTGATAATAAGATAGAACCGTACATTAGGCCGGTTCCTATGGGCAGAGCAAAGCCATGATTTTGCCAATTTTGCACCTACTATGGGCATGGCAAAGTAGCAAACATGCCTGACAAAGTGGCAAATTTGCCACTTTGCCAGGCCAGGTCGAGTCACTACCGAGCGGTCGAATCACTTTGCCAGGCCAGGTCGACCGCTCGGTGTAATATAAACCGGACGTTCAAAGTTAAACCGCCAGCGGTGCAAACTCAACCGCCCACTGCTTCTCATCCAACGGTCACCATTTCATTACCCTATAAATACAATATCCAATTTCATTTCAACTCACACCATTTCTTCAATCTTCATTCTTTTACTCCACAAATCCAATATGTCAGTTCGAGGTCGTAAATTTAGCTTAGCTGAAGATGAATCCATTTGCAGGAATTATGTTCTTGTTACAGAAGATATGGCCATTGGTGTATAACAAGAACAACATACTTTATGGCAAAACATATTTCAGAGATTTTAAGTAAAAACATTGAACCTCAATAATCGAGATGCAAATATTTTGTGTCATCGCTTTGGAGTAATCAGCAAGGATGTGATCTTGTTTGTTGCTGCGCTTATTGAAGGCAATTGAAACCGAGTAAATGGTCAAAACGAATTTGATGTGGAGCAAATGTGTCGGGTTGAATGGCGCAACAGAGTGGGAAAAGACTTTCAATTTGAAAGTTGTTACCTTATCTTGAGGGTGTTGCCCAAGTATGATGCATTTAGATTAGCATTTGTATTATGCATCTTTCATTTGTATGATGCATTTAGATGTAACCAAGATTTAAAATTATTATCAAAGTTAAATTTTAAGATATTAATATAAACTATTGCATCTTTCATTAAGTTTGATAATTTACATTAGTGCCTCTTTCATTAATCTAAATAATTTACATTAGTACCTCTTTCATTAATTTAGATAATAAGATATAAACTAGACATAACTTACAATAAAGACTTTAAAAACAAAAATTTGGGACAATGTTCTTCATCTTGTTTATCTTCTTCATTTCACCAACTTCCAATCAATGCGTTCATGAATGGAGTTTCCTTTGTTTATCTTCTTTTTTGCCTTCAAATTTTCCTTGCCTTGAACTTTTCTTTGTCTTTTTTTAGTTGGAGGTTTGATTTGGTTAATATCCAAAACTTGTAGACTTCTTTGGTTTTTACCTATTTCTTTATAACCATCACATATCTTACTAACGACTGCTTCAAGCACCACTCCGGAAAAATCAAGTTGGGTAGCCATATCAAGTTGGGATTCAAACTTTGTCATTTTGTTAGAAAAGATATAAATCTTTTATGTCTTAAAGGGCCCATGCCCATGGATGTGCGGTCCAAAACATAAGATTTTTTTGTTTTCCCCTCTCCATGTATATAAAGGATAATTATCCTTGTAACCTAGAACACTCTTATGAATGAAATCCATCTATTGCCCTACCTCTTTCTTTTTCCCTAATATTCTACTACAAAACGTTTTCAGACACAAATTCTACAGAGCTAAAATCGGATTTTGATCAGATTTTTTTTTTGTCCAACGGATTGAATGACGTGATCAGAAATCTCCATCGCCATTGGATATGTACTTATGTTCTTGGATTGAATAGTTAAAGCTCCACCTCGTTCGCAATAATCCTACTCTACAGATAACGATTCCGTAGGTCTTTGTTTTGTGTTTTCGATCCAAATGACGAGAGGTATATCTAAACGATTTCTAAATAAAATAAAATAATACTTGTCTGCTATATGTATGATGGATTCCTTCTTAATGTTCAATTATCATTTATGCACATGGTTGTTTTTATGCTTGTCCTTACTAAGCATATGGTTGTCTTTGTGTGATTGATTGTTGATTTCGGTTGGTTTTCCGTTCAATTTTTTTTCTTCATAGCTCCTGATTGTTGGCGATGGTGGATTACATTTTTGTTATGAAGTTGTACTCACGATTATTTTATTTGAGACCTTATTCCCATGATGGGTTTTCATTGTGTGAGATTGATTTTTCTTTTTACCATTAAATGAGAATTGTAACGTCTAATCTACCATCAGCCATGTTCCCATCTGTTTAATACCCTCCTAATATATGTGTCAGATTTGTTGACTATTTTCCTTTTGTTTTGTCATCACGTTGTTTGTACTATTTCTTTTTCCTCGGTCAACTGCTTTCAAAGATGTTACCATACGGCATTTACAATTAGATTGATCATTGATGTCCACCATGATAATTACTGATTTTGATTGAAAAAAAATAATAAAATACTCAATTATTTTTGTACTGTGTGCGTATGGATCTATATTATGTGTGTTTGTCTTCTTCTGATTAGAAAGACACCATTCTGTTTGCTCACATGCGTCCTCTTATGGGCAAGAGTTTTTTCTTTATTTTTACTTTTTTAATCCATGATGATTGTAACATGTATGACTTTGTGTTTATTTATTCCTTTTACTGTCATTTGATTAATTGTAATGCCCGATTTTCTTCTCCTATAATATATTTGCAATGTATGAGGTATACTTTTACAAGTTACGTACTGTGTGTTTGCAAATTCTCATTACGTATGTTGGTATGTTTTTGGGCATGAAAATTGGTTGGAGCTGGAATGAGAACGAAGAGTTTCTGGGATCTGGAATGAGAAGGAAGAGCTTTATTCCGAGAGAAAGAAAAATCTCCGGTCCACCCTCGTTCGGTCCAAACCAGTTTGGTCCACCCACCCCGGTTCGGCCAGGTCTTCCCTATTCCAGCTGTATCCTTTTCTGTTTCTGTTCTGGGTTTTGCGTGACCATGGGCGTTCCGGTTTTGTGTATGTATAGTGGGAACCAAAATCTGAGGTAAGTAACAATAACGCGGGGTTTTACATTGAATGAACACTTGCTAGACTTATTTGTTTGTTTTTCAAACATGCCTAGTTTTGTTTTTTTTTTGTCTTAAGATAAGTCAACAACATATAAACAGTCAATTTAAATTATGATTGTTGATCTCGATCATTAAGAATTTTGGTCTTAATACTATTTTGTTCTCTTGAATATGATATTGGCTTTAGTTGAATGGTGTCTTTTGTTCAATTGGTTGTACCAACTCGATTCCAATGTATTCATTTGAAATTTTGAATACTTGAGCACCATTATTTTCTCCCTAAATTTGAATGTTTTGTGGGATGTAATTCATTTGCTCGACTATTAAAGAGTCGGTATTTTCAAAAGATACGTTGGAAATAAAATCACATGTATTCCAATTTTTGTGGAAGAACTCACAGTGATGAGAATGTAATTGAATGCATCTTTTATAGTCTCTAATGTATTAGAGAAACTAGTGAGTCAATCTAGTGAAATGTAAATCACTATAGTATTTGGATTATTGAATCCATATTGACTCCGACGATGAAATGTTGGGAATTGACTCATACAGGCTTTGGGCATAACCATAAATCCACTTTGGTTGTGACATGATGATTGTTTTGAAAGGACTCATACGAACATCAATTTATTTGAGTGAACAAAAACGAGAGAAAGATTGACAGAATGCGAAATGACGGCATATCTCTCAATAAGTGTTTTCTAAAGTACTAGATGCACAACCCCCCCCCCCCCTCCCCCCAGTAAGAAAGCATATCGCTCATTTCACAAAGTCTTCAGTAAAACATGATCGAGACCATCCTAAGATGCAAATGGTAAACAATCCATATTACAAAGAAAACAAGGTGAAATTTAGAAAAATATTCATGCAGAATGCGGACCATTAAAGTGACTTATGGCTCCGGTGAATGTTTTGACATTTTGGACTAGTTATAGTTCCCAAGAAATGTTGCGTTTGGAAAACTACTAGCACATATTATACATGTAAGGGCTCACCACCCCTTGTAAATGCTAGCTAGTGTACATCAAAAGGACTTGATGGTTATTGCGTATTTAATAGGATCAATGCAGAGCATCCTATACCTTATGGTCTCGCAAAGACTATCATCAAAAGGTTACAGATGGTGCCTAAGGCATGGTTATGCGTACAAACCTACCTTTAACTGCTTGGGGAATATGCAATATTACACGCATCTTCACTTATTCGTTTTAGACCCACAATTGGTCAACCATTCTTTACGTCCCAGTTGGTAACTGGATATAAGCCTGACATTTTGTGTTCTTACACATTTTTGGTTGCACTATATATGTGCCCTTACGAATCCGCATCGTACTATGATAGGTCATCAAAATGATTAAGTGACTATGTTGGACAAGAATTTCCAACGACTATCTGCATTTTAAAACCTTTAGCAGGAGATTTCTTACCGCTAGATTTGCAGGTTGTCATTTTAATGAGACAGTCTTCCCGTCGTTAGGGGGAGATAAGAAAAAGTAGTTTCTAAGGGAACGACAGAAATTGTCGTGGTGTGTTCCCACTGTGTCTCACATTAATTCTTGTTCTCCACAAATGTAAATGTGAAGTAACAAAGAATAATCGATTTCAGAAAGTGCACTGATATCGGAAATGTGACAAGATCGCACATACCAGCTGCAAATAATCCTGCAAAGTTATAAATCCTCAGTATGGGGTACACCATAGACTAAGGTGTTGCAACTACACTTGGTGGAAGTGTAGTTAAGGCCGTGGCTCCACAAAGGAAGATGGAGAGACCACCAGGTTCGATTAATACTCACCTAGAAAGGAAGTAGATGAGTAAGGCACCACCTAATTTGTATCATTAATGAAATCATCTCATTTTATTGGCTCTGACTATGTCCGTGAATCAATACTGGAGGACGCTCCGAAGTTTTAAATGATTCTAGAGAACAATGAAATCCTGACGGATTATGAGAATGCACATGAGTCAATGGAAGGATCATGCGTGCAGAATGATGATATAATCCATAAATAGTAGCTCCAGAAGTAGAGCACAATGAGATCGAACCATGCTTTATTTTGATTAATTTCAAATAAATAGCATATTTGGCCTACACAATCCAGGTAGAACTTAGTTCTTTGGCAGATATACGGGTATTTGGTGTGGTAGTGCTAACCAACCACGTGTAAAGCCTATAGAACATACATGATTATTTATCATAGAACACAATGGGAAGAATGAAGTCTCAAAGTATCAAGACTCGCCTTATGGCGCAAGGTTTCTCACAAATCCCTGGAATTGTCCTCTTGTAATGAACGTTATAACGTTCCGCTACTTAGTTAGCTTGGTAATTTCAAAAGGATTTGAAATGCAGCATATGTATGTGGTTATTACGTATCTCAGAAAGAATCAAAAGATAACAGATATTTACAAAAGTACTTGATAGCCTTTTGTTGCCCAAATCAAGTGACTTTAAACCACATAGTGCGTTTACAGTTAGATAGAACGCTCACTTATAGATTGAAGCAATCAGGCGGATGTGGTATACCCATCTAAGTGGCAATTGATTTGGAGGGGATAGACAAGTAAGGTATTTTTCCTTGCGTATTCACAAGAAAGTTCCTGATTTGGAATTCTAGCTACCTATGTTGATGTTACAGACATGATGGGTGCTTTTGACGTAATAAGATATCCTACAAGCTACTCTAAATCCAAATTTGAGATGAGAAATCTGGGGAAATCTCGACCGAAAATTGAGCTTGTGGTATATTATTCCACCAGTTTGCATATGTCTAAAGTTTTCAGGCAATTTAACAAGGACATGCATCCTGCTAGCACTCCCATGGTTAGTCGAGGTTCAGATGTAAGTAAATGACCAATTCGTCTAAAGGAAGATGACGAAGATGTGTCGGGAGATGAATTTCCCTTATCTAAGTACAATAGATGCATTATTGTACTTAGCATAATGTACTCGACCAAATGTTACATCCTCAGTGAACTTGTTAGCTAGATATAGCTCAGCGCCAACGCAACGTCATTGGAATGGTATAATGAACGTAATCATATACTTAAAAGTAACCATTGACATAAGTTTGTTTTATCCCTGCAAAGACATAAAAAGGAATGCTAATGAAAGAGCAATCCAAAAGTTGTTGATTATAAAGGAACAATAATCTCTTCTCCAACGAAAGTAATCAGGAGGAGATATGGTAGACTATTTTCTAGGTCATTACCGATATTCAGTTTCGAAAAGTACATGACTAAAGGAACTGTCTGGAACAACTCTGAAAGTAATCAGGGAGAGGATCCAAGGATATGATGTCGACATATTTTACTTCGAAATTGAAGCTCTGTTGTACTCTTTTTCCCTTCAATCGAGAATAGTTTTTCTCAAAAGGTTTTGTTACTCGACAAGGTTTTTAGCGAGACGACACTAAAAGCATCAAGTATGTTGGACGTTGAAGACATAAAGATCGCGTTGATATTATTGAAAATATCTGAATCAAAGAAATGAAACATGATAGTTCGTTAAGCAACGTAACTTCCAGAATCAACTATAAACATTCAAGTCACCTAAGTAAAGTGTGATAAACTCCTTTTGACTGCATTAGACTAATGAAAATTGTATGACATCAGGAGGAGCATCTAATGGTGTGTTCAACTATTTTCCTTCACCGAGGTTGCTTTTTCCCACAGGGTTTTGTTACTCGGCAAGGTTTTTAATGAGACAACAACAACAAAACACCGGGAAGTAATTTCCCAGCTAATGCTATTGTCTTTCCAACGAGCATTTTCTGTATTAGGAGCTGTGAAAAAATTAGTCAACTTCAACAGAGCAAAGTGATCATCGGGAACGGATCGCCTTTACTTGCATCTGTCACGTTGTACTCTTTTCCCTTCGTCAAGGCTTTATCCCACTGGGTTTTCCTTGTCAAGGTTTTAATGAGGAAGCATATTCGAGTCCAACTATGTTATAAGTTTGTTTAAAATTGTACTCTTTTTCTTTAGTTCAGGTTTTGTCCCTCTGGGTTAACCTAACGAAGTTTTAACGAGGCAATTAACTTAGAATCGTCGATCTTTGAAGATCGTATTGCATGTGATGAACTACATGTAAAGTACGAGACAACATGTGAAGTACTACATGTGAAGAGTTGTACCAAGGTTTTATCCCACTGGGTTTTTCCTTGTCAAAGTTTTAGTAAGGCAATTGATTTCGGCACAATAGTCATAAAGGAGAGAACTACATTTGAAGCCTATATGTAAAGCACCGCATATGAAGTTTTATTGAACCGCACAAGGGGGAGTGTTAAAGGGCCCATGCCCATGGATGTGCGGTCCAAAACAGAAGTCTTTTGGTTTTCCCCTCTCCATGTATATAAAGGATAATCTATCCTTGTAACCTAGAACACTCTTATGAATGAAATCCATCTATTTCCCTACCTCTTTCTTTTTTCCTAATATTCTACTACAAAATTATGTAAAATGTTTGGAGTAATTTTGTGTTTGGAATGTCACATTTTTATAGCAGTGGATAAAGAGCCGTTGGAGATTCAAATCAACCAAACGTTTGAGACGCGATCGCTTATCTTGTTTCCCATAGTGGCTAGGGATGCACATGGTTCGGTTTTTGGCAAAACCATAACCGAAACCGAAATGCTCGGTTTTCCAATATTGAAAACCAATGAAACCATATAGCATATTCGGTTTCACTCGGTTCGGTTTCTACTCGGTTTGGTTAACCGAATGATTTATAAACAATCTTTTACCGAGTTCATATAATATGCCAGTGCTTTATAGTTTACACAAACAGTACACCCAATACTACAAGCGGCAGAAAATTTTGCTGGCAACATATCAGAGGAATAAATGACGAGCAACTAAAATGACAGCAAAAGGCTTTAACTCGAATAGTCCTCCTAACCATTCATTAACTACAATTCATTAGTGTGAAAAGATTCATTCTGCTATGAGAATAATAGAGGTTCGCAGTATCGAGCTAAGAAAAACCCCAAATTCTATAAATCCTGAACCTTCGGTTTCGGCATCATCAGTTCCTAAGGTGTTTTGATCAAGATCAACCGGTGTCCGTAACCAACTTTGCGTGCAAATCAACGCCTCAACTGTCTTAGGAAGCAGTGAACTTCGATAAGGATCAATAACGCGCCTTCCAGTACTAAAGGCAGATTCCGAGGCAACAGAAGAGACTGGTATGGCTAGTATATCTCTCACCATGTGTGATAATACAGGATACCTTGTACTATTAGTCCTCTACCAACCTAAAATATCAAACTGAACACCGGTAGGGATAATTCTCGGTTCACGTTTCTCCTCTAAATATAACTCCAACTCAGTTCTCCCCTCAACAGTGTCATCCTCCTCATCTTCTCTTGCTCTCTCTGCTATAAGACTAGCATACACGGAATCTTCATCATCAGCAACCCCAGAAGATTAAGTAACATTATCACCAGCACTTGCTACACTAGACATGTTTTCATCGTTTGCATAGAGACACTTGTACTCTTCGAAAAGTTCTTGAAAATCAGTTCTCACATAAGTCGATAAGTGTTTACGTAATGACGGACCCGTGATATCTAAAGTATCAAGAATAAAATTTAAACCTTTCATTTTCTAACGTGGATCAAGCAAAACAGCAATGAACATGAGAGTGTTCATTTTCTTATATGCTCCCCAATACTTATTAAACTTGTTTAACATTTTAGTGTTCATACCAGAGAGAAATGGATCTGAACTTTTTACCCATGTGTTCATTGTTCTATGAATGACACTTACGTTAAACAAGAACTCATGTGAAGTAACACGTGTACAGTAAGAAAACTTGACAGTCAAATCATAGAATACCTTTAAAAATTTCCCAAATGATCTTGCATTGACCCAATCTTCCATATATGGAGCATGTATATGAGGCGGAGGAGGGGCCTTCTTCTTGCATTTGTTATGATTTCCTGAAGAATTCGTATCAGTTGCAGGGGTACAAGCTTCTCCAGTTGTACTAGCATCTTTAGCAGCACTTGCACCTCCAACTGAACTTGCATTAGGTGGAGGTCGAGGTGGACGCTTATTAGAAGAAACAGAGGCTGTAGGTGTTGAACTAGATCCTCGCATTGTCAAACAACAAGTCTGTAATATAATAAACCATACATTCAACTGAAAACAGACAGTCTTTTGTTTACTTTCTAGTACAGACTAAACTCGACATCAGCCAAGAAGCAATGATGTACAAGCAGATCAAACAGTTGAGCTAATAAGAAAGCAAGATAACTCGACTACAAGTTAAACAACATAAAAAAAAATTAAGTTGAGAATAGATAATGAAAGCACAATGTAACATTAAAATATACGTAATAGCTAGACTTGAACGAACTGTAAATGTAAAAGGTTAAAAATAAGGCATGTATTTACTTCCAGTCAAACACGAAAGCATTATAAGGTGTCAAACAGGCCATCCCGGCTCATCTCATTTTTCTGGCCTAGAGCCTGGCCTGTGTTATGATTCTAATTTTCTTCTTCGAAAAGATGGATTCATGGGGTTTGTTTGACCTGAAGGTTACCAAGGTTGAACTGTCCCTAATAATCATTGAAAATGAGTTAGTTTGATTTAGCATTTCATGTTAAGAGAAATAAGTTAAAGATGCAAGACTAATACCAGATTACCAGTGGTGGTTTACTGTGTGCTTTGACTGTTTGTGCTTTTGATAACATGACATTGAATCATCACATCATTCTCAACACTTCATAGAACTAACATATCAAACAGTTGAGCTACATGAATAAACTTGATTGAAAATTTTAACCCCAAGAACAAACATTCAATCTGAATTAACACATTCAATCTGAATTAACACATTCAATCTGAATTAACTTGTAAAAGTTATTAAAATTAAGCAAAACCCACTGTAAGTTTTATTACCTTGCAATTATCCAAATCAATCCTCAGAAAAGCAGCTTTGAATATCTCAAAAGATTGTGCAACCTCTGTAAGTTTTGGATCCAGTTAATAGTGATAAAAAATTCAAATCAAACATGAAATTGATAACATAATTATTGAAAATAACCACCAAACAGGCAATTCAGTATATCAATTGATTCAATTCTAAATCAACATGATGAACCCTAATTTCCAAAAAGCCCCAAGTATTTTTGATTTCATAAACCCTAGTTTTAATTTCGTATCATTCTAATACGTAACATAATAATCAAAGAAGAATAAAGAGAGAATATCATATAAATTACCTATTCAGTTATTTATTTTACTGGTGTGGTGGTGATGGTTCATGATTCGGCTGTTCTGTTGTGGATCTGTGATGGGCTAAATCGAAGAACAAGAAGAAGAAGACGATGAAGAAGAAGAAGCGAAGAAGGAGAAGAAGGAAAGGTGGTGATTGTCTGATTGAGTGGTGCGTTGAGAGAGATGAGGTGAATATCTTCACTGAGAATCGAGAAAGGAGGAGTAGCCGAGAGAAAATAGAATGGGAAAGAAAGATGAGAAGATAAACATGTTATCTAAGAACCTAAAACGGATGGGTATGATTACTAGTTGTATAAAAATGGACGGCTGTGATTAATGATATATGTATATTCGGTTTTTTCGGTTGTTTCGGTTCGATTTTTGGTGAAAACCGGAACTGAAACCATAACAGTCGGTTTTCCAAAACTGACAACCGTGTCTATACTTTCTTCATATGAATTCGGTTCGGTTCGGTTAAAAATACAACGATTTCGGTTCGGTAAGTGGTTCTTGTTCGGTTTTGTGCAGCCCTAATAGTGGCGCGGCCAGTTTGCCAGGCCAGCTGGCATCGCAAATGGGTGGGTTAGCCACCCCCATAGGAACCGGCCTTAGCCTAGGATTTTCCCTTGTTGTGAAAGAGCATCAACAGTCTAGCAAAAAAAAAACAACAAAAAGCATCAACACGGCATTTAGCCAAATTACTTAAAAGCCATAAGCGGAATACTGGTAAAAGGAGTATCCAACGGTCAGAACTTGAGGATAACTCGCCAAAACCCTCCCTCTCGATACTGGAAAGAAGGTATAGCAAAAATGGCAGCAATCTCATCTCTATCTCTAACATCATCATCATCATCTATTCACTTGTTTATCTCTCCTCAAACCAACAAAAACAGCTGCAATTTGATTTCACTGAAGAAGAAGAAGAGTCAGACATCCTCCATCATCATATGCTCTTCTACTAGTAAAACCTCCTTACTTCTTTCTTCCATTCTCCCCCCCTCTCTCTATCTCACTAACTCATTCATAACTGGTTGATTTCAGATGGAAGCAATGACTTATCAAGTAAAGAGAAGAAAATCTTATTGGAAAGATATGGTTATGACCATGACGAATACTTATCCCAGACAACCTCAAAGGTCCCATTTTATTCTTCTTCTTTTTCAAAGTTTAGTTTAGTTTAATTTCCTGCGTTTGTTTCTTAAAATGTGATCTTGGGTTGTTAAAAAAATTGGGTTTTTAATTTTATAGACAAAGAGAAGAAAAGAAATGGATAAGACAGGTAAAGGAAAGGCTGCCGTGCCAACTAGAACCACTCATAAATTACTTCAGGTACATCCTCTCGTGTCCCGCTGGGCATAATTTGGATATGTTTGCACAAATTTGAAATTAGTCTTAGGGCATACTGTGTTGATGATTTTGGTGCTTTCAAAATTTTGTGTGTTTTGAAGGTGCTAGCAGGAACGGCACGCCGAATGAAGTTGCTGTCCCCTAAGGGGATGGACGTAAGGCCGATGATGGAAGTTGTTAAAGGGGCAGCCTTTGATATTTTGCAGGTATAATGGTTTGTGTAAGATATTTAAAGCGGTAATGTTCAGGGGATAGTATGTCTCTGCTAGATTGGCTTGTGTTAGGAATGAAAGTACTACTGATTTTTAATGCTATTCTATCTTTTAGTTACTGTCGAGAATAGGGAATAATTTAGTTAAGTCATTTTGCTTTAGGTAGCTGGTGGATGTCCTGCTTCTCTAAGGCCTGGCCGTTGGTTAGACTTATACAGTGGCACAGGATCCGTTGGGATTGAAGCTATCAGCAGGGGATGTTCTGAGGTGCATTTTGTAACTTGTCTCAGTATCTTTGCTTGTTTTATGTTTCCCCAAGCAAAATATAAACACTTGTGTCTGCTGCACCTCAGGTTCACTTTGTTGAGATGGATCCTTGGGTTGTCTCTGAAGTTTTAAGACCAAATTTAGAATGGACTGGATTCCTTGATGCTTCAGTTATACACACGATCCGCGTTGAAAGCTTCTTCGAACAAGCTGAGCAATTTGCAGGTGTGATAAACTATGATAGAGCTAAGTCAAGGTTTACGTACCATTGAATCACAAACTTGTCGGCTGTGGCTGCAATATTTTATGAGAGGCTAACTCAAGTGCTCAATATTTGTCAGTAAATGTAGTAGGATATAGTCTAGAACTGTTAAGGTTGGCGGGCCATCAGATTTCGCCCCTAGATTATCTAACTTTGGCCCTGAGGTAAATTTATTTTGTACGCACCCAAGTTCAGACACACTTATTGTTTCTGTTGCATCCCTATTAGCTTGATACTCAAAAGTTGAAAGATACGTAGTAGTGTTTATGAATACTTTTCAAAAGACAGTTAAGGTGCTAAAGTTTATATATTTAAACTCTACCCTACATATTTGTATATTCTCTACTTCCTTCGCTAAGTTCACTTCAGCTGCTTAATATTGAATAATTTTTTTTTGTGTGTAGCGAAACATGGATGCTTTGATTATATTAGTGTGACACCACCATATGAGGCAGTTGATTATGGTATCCTGATGGGTCAAATTGCAGAGTCTTCTTTAGTTGGAGAAAATACCTTCATTGTAAGTTTTGCTGCGCACGTGAGGTTTTTTCAGTATCCATATATCTATACAGAAGCTAACATCAGTTATCCGTATGTGTGTGTTCATAGGTTGTAGAGTATCCTATAAGAACTGATATGTTGGATTCTTGCGGTTGCCTTGTAAAGGTTCTGTTCCTCTCCCAGCTAGTTCATGGAAATGCTAATTTTAATTACCCTGCAAAAAGAGAAAAAGGAAATCTAAGAAAGCCTTAATCATGTTTATTGCAGGTTGCTGATAGGCGGTTTGGCCGGACACATTTGGCAATATATGGACCTAGTTGGGCTCAGAAGAAGAGAAAATCCCAATCATCAGTCGCTACAGTTGCAGGGACTGTCCAACTACAAGCGCAAAACATAAGCTGAGTAAGACTCTTTCTTAGTTGTAGCGCGTCCCAACATATCTTCTCCATAGACAAAATTTGCTCCATCCTGTGGCATGATATATTCACAATCATTACCTTCGAATTGCCATGCATGCAGTCTGTTTAACACATGTAATGCATACATGCACAGGTGTCTTTAAAACACATATTTACATTATGAACTCATGTATAGCTTATAAGAAGAAAAGAATCTTGCGAGAAGATTTTGGATAAGCTTCTTCTTCACTACTTTAAAAAGTTGTTGGATTTTCTGCTAGAATAGTTCGTACCGATCTTAGCATAGCAAAAAATAAATAGACCGTAAAGTGTAAAAACTAAAAAGAACCTAGTAAGAGAAAATGGTCTTTCAAATCAACCATTCCTCTTCAATCGTGATGCTTTTTTTATTAATGTGGAGGAGCAGAAGGATGGTTATGTAGTGTACAAATGCGCATGTTTTGCTTCTAAAATCTACCGGTTTATGTGGCCATAGATTCAAACCTTAAAGTCACTATGTATTAATAATCTGCTAAGCTGCCTAGATGACATGAACAAACACCCCACACTAAGGGAAGGTGTCCAATCATATTAGATGCTTTTCATGTTTTATGTACAATGCGGTTTTTTTTTGTGAACTCCCAAAATCTATCTTGTAATTTGTAGCATAAGCGGCATTCACCATTTAAACATTAAAGATACCAATAATAACTCTTTTTTCACCCCGAATCCCAATATCATTCTGGAACCTTTTTCGTAGTGAATATATCGAATGTACAACCTAATCAAATGCAATTTACATGTATACGTCCTCGTTCTTGCCTTTTCTATTGTATAAGATTTAAATCATAAAGTTTTTTAACGGACATTTCAAATCTTGTTGTCTATCATTAGACTTCAAAAGCAATGTTGTCTGATTCTTTGGCTCATATAAAAGAAGCCAATGATACATTTCCTCTTTAATGAGCATTATTTTTAAGATTCTCTTGTGTAACTAAAGACCTATTGATTCTGTTAGTTCCCTCGAAGGAGAGGGACATAATTTCCCTGTACATATGCTTTTTTCTATGCTTCAAAGATGACCATCTTTTAAGCAAGTATATGTTCGGCAGCCGCCAAACTTGATTGCAAACTAGACAATATTGGTTGCAGGCCCCATGATTAGTTGGTGAAATTCTTGATTCTCCTATTAAAAAATCTGGGTTTTACTGTAACATTCAACTTGTCAGTATTGTTCACTATTCCATAACCTCTTTTGCAATACTTCATTAGATTGCGATCTTCATTTATTCTGTAAGATCGTATCTTCTTTAAATAAAAGTATGATCAGATACACTGTACTTATGGACTGGAAATCATTTTGCACGTTCTTTAGTTACACTAATTTGGCTACAGCGATATGATTTTTGTTAGGAAAACAGTATACATGATTGGGAGATCATCCTCTCAAAATGTATGTGCTTAGTTCATCTCAATTCTAGCTCCCACCACTAGGGTGCGGACGGAGTATAAATATAGTTGTTTTATTAAATAGTATCTGAGGCTGTAAAGTTTTCTTCTTTCACGCATTTTTTCTCCAGGATTTTAGATGTATCTGAACATATTATTTTTACGTAATTAGGGTTCACTAAATCCAAGAAGCTCTACTTTTGGTTTTGATAGTGTATATAAGTTAAGATTGCGAGGTACTAGGTCCCTTTGGGTTATGGTATCTGGTTGAATTGTGCATGAAAGTAAGCAACTGAAAGCAAAGAGAGGGACAGTTAGGGACAGTTAGGTCGCGATGGACCCCTTCCAGTAAAACTTTAAAGTAACTGAGTGTTCAACTCTCTCCACGTCATTTTCATATTATTTTTTTCTTGATCAGAATCATTTTCAGAATTACCAGCTATTGAACTTTCTTTCTTCTGTTTCTCTTCCAATTCTATTTAAGTTCAAGGTTCAAGAAAAGTGTAACAAGAATTACTTCCACCTATAAAGAAAACCTACACTACCACTTCTTACACACCAAAATATACTTTGCCTTACTACCCACTCTCTGTTTCTCTCTCTCTCTCTCTCTGACTCTTCTCTACTTCTAATTTCTTTGGCTTCTTTCATTTTGAAATCAGAGAAACTCGTATGAACATAACTTAGTCGTGCATGGTCTTACATAGAAAAACAACATGATTGTTCTGAACTCTTATTGTTCATGTCTCTTTTGGAAGTACAGGTGATGATGTTTTTCTAGATAGGGAAGATATTATATACGCATAAAAGAGAAGAAGAAGAGAGATGGGTGGAGGTGGGGTTTTAAGGAGTTTGGTTAGAATTGTTGCCTTTGTTGGTTTTATTGTGTTTTTTGTTGTTGGAGTACTAACAAGTGAAGAAGTGAACAAACCAACAAAAAGAAGTTTCAAGTATTCAGCGATGATTACAGGAAGTGAAAGACATAATGGTGATGTTGGTGTTGTTCATCCAACTGGTTTAGATCCCAATTCCATGAGCAACAGAAAAGTTCCGAATGGACCCGATCCCATTCATAACAGGTACGTATATCTTTATCCACCCTCTTCTTCTTCATCTTTATTTTTTTCATGTCTGAGAGACACATAGTTATAGATATATGTGTGCATGCGTCAATCTACTAGGTCAGTTCAGTTTTGAGTTTTTGAGTTGTGAATGTCCAAAATAACTATGTTATATTGGTCTAAATCTATGCTTTAGTTGAGACTCTACCTAAGTAGTTTGTAACTGATGATTACCCATTAGCAATAGCATGTTAAGGTGTAGGCAGTTACGTATAGAGGTCATTATCCAACTCAAAACTGCTTCACCTTCTTTAGTGAAGGCCAGGTCGTCATTCTTTTCTTATTTCGTAGAATCAACAATTTGTTGGAAACTTGCTAAGTCATGTATTATGAATCCAATTTGGTTCTTGATGTGGAATATTTTTGAGTTTAGCAGCAGTTTTACTTGGTCTCTTACTCTCTTTCTTGATGCATTTAGAAAGACGAAGTCCTTAAGGAACAAAAGTTGCTAACAAACACAAAATCTTTAAATTTCTCTTATTTTAAGAGAGGAACTAAAAAGAGACTAAAGGGAGAGAGATGAGAGACAACTTTATTCATAACTCATAGGAGCACCGTGCCATTCATCTTTTAATTTCTTCTTTTTCCCAATTTAAATTTGGCTGCCTGTTTCTTTCTCTTTTTTATAATTTAAAGAACTTTTCCATTTCCAAGTCTAAGCTTTTAATTGTTCTGTAATCTCCCGGACATCTCTTAAACGATTGTAGGTACTTTGTTTCAAGCTTTGTTTTTCTACTCTGTTTTCAGGAGAGCTGGGAATTCTGGAAGACCCCCTCGTCAAGCTTAAACCCGTATGAAGATATTGAAGCTTCGGCATCATCATTCATCATCATCATCATAATCAGTACTTGTGCAGAATATGAAGTCTACAATTTTATGTTTAAGTTTTGAATGAGAAGAATATATAAACGATGTTTGTTAAGTCTAATTATGTTTCACATCAAATTTTAGACAGATTCTGTTTGAAACTTTGAGTTAGTGGAGTAAAAAAGATAAGTTAAAATCCAATAAAGCTTCTCAGTCACAAAATACACATACAAGAATCCAGGAGAAGCTACACTTTGCAGACAAGAACTACTTTAGTTTATTTCTTTAATAGAGTGAAGGTGAAGAATTGAAGAGAAAGTAAAGAAGGAACAGAACACAAGAAATGTTCTAGTAGTAGTATTAGTAGTAGAAGTGTGGTCATAGAACTTGGAAAAACTCAATGTAAAACAGATAAGTCTCCATCAGAAAACATCTTTGGCTTTTTGAAATGGTAAGCTTGTGCAGTTGTTCTGTTGTGTTTCAAATCTAAAGCCTTAAAAGAGAAGAGTCCCACCACATACTGCAGCTTTTAGGATTTTTTTCTTTCTTTCTTGTTGAAGATGATATTGTATTATATTATATTATATTAATAACCAAGTGAGATTCTCTGGCAAGGTACAAATTTAATGGTCCATTACTTAAAAGAGGAATTTATGCATTAAAAGTATTTGTTATTCAAAGCACAAATTTTATCTCAAAGAAAAGAAAGAAAGCCATCTCTTTCTTTTGAGTTTTGGCTGCTTTTAGGGTTAAGGCGTTAAGCTGGTAGGCTCTTGAGAGCTGTACCTTAACTTAGCCTTCGTCAGGGACGAAAGCAAAATTTTACTTAATGGCATAAAGTGGAAGTTGCACTATAATCCGACCACAAGCACCACCACCCAAGCTGGTGGCGGAACTCCGGTCCCATTGGACATTTACTACCTACCTGGTTTTGCTAAGAGAAACTCTTAGAAGGTGGGATTCTTCAAATTGGAATGCGAAAACTACTATAACCCCTACTGTATGGGTCCAATATATAGAAACCCCACAAAACGGATTATTCACTATCAACTCAATTATTTCACATTTTGATATTTTTAGGCCCAAAATTTCAAAATTTAGGGCTTATTAATAAAAAAATTATTTCATAATACCAAGACTGCCCTTTAGTATATATAGGTAATAAAACTAGGTATAGATTTCATTTTCGGTTTCATTTTCTTTTTCTTTTTCAGTTTCTCTCTCCACTCTAAAGAGATTTCTGGTTTACAAGCAGAAAGATGTTGTTCATGGCGTCGTTCTACGGAGAGGAGGAAAATAATTATCTATATCGAATCTCTGCTGTTTTATCTACTGATGATGTTATAAATTTCTACTCGATTCAATGATTAAATCTTCTAACAATCAAGATTACTTCGAAAGGTTAATTTTTATGTTCGATTAGCTCTGTTCAGCAACAAATCGGAAGAACAAGATAAGTTTCTCACCTCTATATTTGAAATCTCGCTGTGTTTTAAACAAAATGAATGTTTGAAAAAGTTGATTTACGGTTTCAAAAAGCTAATTAATTTGATTTTACTTCGAATTTTCAATCAGATTTATAATCATATTTTAGATCTGTAATCATCTTATCTTTCTCTTAAGTTTGAACTAGTTTATTCGATATTTTTTTTTGTGAAATCTTTTTTAGGGTTCGTCCGTTGAGATTCGATAAATCTTCCAATTTTGCTCTAAACTTAAATCTGATTTCAGATCCATAATCGTCGTGTTCTAATACCTTTATCCATATGAGATCAGTGAGATCGGATAAATTTTAATTTCTTTTACGGTTAGATTTCTTACAAGGTCTGTTTACATATCACGATAATGTTTATATATCATGATTAAGAAGTGAAATTCACTAATTGTATGTTTGGTAATTACTTCATTTACATTTGATTCTGTATATAAATGTTTTTTAGAGCTTGTGTATGTCAGAAAGTGAAAATGCGGGGGTCTAACAACTACACCCAATAATTCATTTGGCAATCTGAGAGGACTTACTCCAATACACTTTCTAGAGAATCAACTAGACAGTCAGACTCAATCAAGAGTAAAGTATATCCAAGAGTTTGAATATCTCTGTTTCACAATGTAATCAGCAAATCAAACAGATAGAAATCAGTGAGCCTAATTATTATGTGAAACAACTTGAACGGTACCAAAGACCAATGTTCAAGTGTCAATCAATGTAAATCAACAACCAAAGGTTAGATATTCTAATTGATTGATCTAAACGCACAACCTGTGATATTTTAATTATATAACAAAATATAATGCGGAAAAGAAATAACACAAACACCAGAATTTTGTTAATGAGGAAACCGCAAATGCAGAAAACCCCCGGGACCTAGTCCAGTTTGAACACCACACTGTATTAAGCTGCTACCGACTCTAGCCTACTACAAATTAACTTCGGACTGGACTGTAGTTGAACCCTAATCAATCTCACACTGATTCAAGGTACAGTTGCGCTCCTTACATCTCTGATCCCAGCAGGATACTACGCACTTGATTCCCTTATCTGATCTCACCCACAACTAAGAGTTGCTACGACCCAAAGTCGAAGACTTGATAGACAAATCTGTATCACACAGAAAAGTCTATAGGATTGAATAAATCTGTCTCCAACAGAAATACCCAAGAGTTTTTTGTTCCATCTTTTGATAAATCAAGGTGAACAGGAACCAATTGATAAACCGGACTTATATTCTCGAAGAACAGCCTAGTATTATCAATCACCTCACAATAAACTTAATCGACTAGCGAAACAAGTTATTGTGGAATCACAAATGATGAGACGAAGGTGTTTGTGACTACTTTTCTATCTTGCCTATCGGAGATATAAAATCTCGAGTCAATTATTTTAATTGAACTCAACACGATAGAAACAACAAGATCAGAACACGCAACTACAAAGAGAATAGTTGGGTCTGTCTTCACAATCCCAATGAAGTCTTCAAGTCGTTAACCTACAGGGTCTCGAGAAGAAACCTAAGGTTAAAGGAGAATCGACTCTAGTTATGCAACTAGTAACACACAGGAGGTGTGGGGATCAGGTTTCCCAGTTGTTAGAGTTCTCCTTTATATAGTTTTCAAATCAGGGTTTGCAATCTAAGTTACCTTGGTAACAAAGCATTCAATAATCATCGTTAGATGAAAAACCTGATTCCACCAAGCTAATATCTCAACCGTTAGATCGAACTTAGCTTTTTACACACAAATGAAATGTACCCTCATTTAGGTTTATGTAACCGTACCCAAACTTGTACACCATATTGGTTCACAAATAGTTAACCAAGGTTAGCCATATGATTACTCTCATATCAACCTTATTCATCTTAACCATAACTAGTTCAAATGACTCAAATAAAATTAGTTAAAGAGTTGTTCAATTGCTATATTCTCATAGATTTAAACAAGAACACAATTGAAGCAAAATCGGTTTGATTCACTCGAATCAATACATGAACATTATAGCCACGGTTTGCAAATATCGCATTCCTTATTGATAAATGTTTAAGTTCATGTACACTACCGATTTTAGAAAGTAACCACTTAAGTACGCATACTTAAGTAACCGGTTTTGTGAGTTTGGTTTTTCAAACTCAGCAGAAATTCACGGACGTGAACTTTCCGCCAGTACGCGTACGGGTATGCGCAGTTAGGTAACTGAACGAGTTGGTTTTGAAATCCAACAACAGCAGAAATTCACGGACGTGAACTTCCGCCAGTATGCGTACGGGTACGCATACTTATCCAGTCTCCTCCAACCATTTTGTATACACACAAGTATGCATACTTTAGGTTCCCGGTTTTGGACTTATACACAAATGTGCGAACACACAATATGCTTATATCCAAAGAAGGTTACAAGATTCTATACTTTTTATTTCAATCATTGAAACATTCTTCTATAATGACAATAGCCGTTTTCACACACTATTAGCATCAAAGCAATTTTCAAGATATTGAAATAATCATTATCGAAACATTCCAAGTCTTACACCAAATGATTGTATCACACAAACCATGTAAGATGTTACTCGGCAATTTTCTCATGATATAAGATGAACTTGGTCGAAGCGAAAGCTTACCAACACATATTTCGAGAAATATGTAAGCGAGATATACTCATCTCGAAATCTCAAATGTGTATATAGAAAACTATATCTTAATACGACTTATGTCTCAATATAGGAGATAGAGTAGAAATAGACTTTCCAAGTGATAGATGAGTTTAAGTCTCCACATACCTTTTGTCGATGAAGTTCCACAAGCTCTCCTTAGTAGTTCTTCGTCTTCAAGTGATAAACGCCGTGAAGTCTAAGCTCAACTACACAAACTATATCCTAGTCCGAGACATCTATAAATAGGCTAGAAATCAAGACTTATAGTTTTGATCACTAACATTGACAAACATGCTTGATGCGTGTCATAGGTGCACAAATTAATTCACTTATATTCTAATTTACTAATGAATAATATAGTAGAAAATAAGGTTCGTTCCCACGAAGAGCAGAGAGTTTTAGTTGTCAAAAAGTGTCACACTGGGGGTTTGTTTTAGATTTTAAAGCTAAATAAATAAAAGCAATGAAAAGTAATTAAGATTGCAAGCAATGGAGAGAAATATGATCAGGGAATCCTTCTTCGTTACTAAACCGTTATCAAGTTATTATATTCATCCATTAATACAATTAATCACATATTATTACCAATCGTGGAATAACAGCTAGCTCATTGTTATCCCCTAAATTCCTTAAATCACTGAATACGTAAGCTCTCCAATACCAGATTCTATTCGTCTAAACCACCTAGTAGTAGCTCACTCAAGGTGTAATTTGTTCGAATGCTTTATCTTTTGTGAATTATAGATTGATCCTAGTGGTTAGACTCTTAGCTCAAGGTCCACTTTCTAGTGTTGTTTATACACACAATTGCTACACAGAATCCCTCTGCAAGGTCTTGTGTTCTCTACTTTTGTATGAATTATTCGACTATTACTTATCTCCTAACTCAATACTAGCATTTGATTGAATCAACAAATTAATTCAGTTGGCCACCTAAACAATCTATCAATCAATCATAAATATTCTAATTAGTATAAACAATCAATAATCATGTGAAGAACCTCAAAATAGATTTATATAATAACTCAAATCATGTCTAGAACTTAGAATTCATCCCCAATCACTAAGAAGTTTAGCTACTCATGGGACTAACAAAACCCATGAGTTTCATATGATAAAATGGTAAAGAAATAGTTACGGTGATGGAAATAGCTCTAAACCCTAGCTTTTCTTCTCTTGAGTTCTTCTCTCCAATGGCTTGATTAAAGATTAAAAGATATCCCCAAAAATATTAGAAGAGTCTCTTATATAGGTCCCCAAGTGTATCGTGCCCGTGCATTGAATCTCGGTCCAAAACAATTGCCAAAACTCGCAACTTCCAAAAGCAGGTCGCTTCCCAAATCTGAAAAGTCGTAGTTGGCCTGTCAGTTCCACGGAACTGACAGGGTAAATTTTATTAATTTCTACGGATAAACTTCTTTTCTTCCCTGACTTTTCTTACGGATGAAAAACCCGTCCGTAACTTCTCCTGAGATATTCTTCGGAATGTTAACACAACCGTATGTTTCCCTGTGTTTGTGTACGGTGGGAAAACCCCACCGGAGCTTCAACTGAGATTGTATACGGTTAGAAAATACCACCGTATGTTTACCTGAGTTCCAATACGGTGAGAAAACTCATCCGTAGCTTTCCTGAAGTTTTCAACTTCTTTTCATGTATAAACTCGATCTTCTACCATGCAGCACCAACTCGTCTTCTATCTCTGCCATACTCCTCTTTCCAGAACTGCTCCATCGGTAACAACAACATCCAAACTCCATTCTCATTTCGTCATCATTCTGTCTCTACCAATGGCTATCAACAGACTTCTCCATTTTCTCGAGTTGAATTCCATCGCTGATCCTAGCAGCAGACTCGAGCTGCAATCACCTCTAACCCATATTCATCTATACAGCGTCCTGATTATTTCGGGCTCCACTTTCACTGTCTGTTCAAACTCCAGTTTCTACCATGGCAGCAACTTCCTTTTCTTCATCAGTCTATAACTATCACCGATATAACAGCACACCAAACTCCAACTCGAGCCAAACATCACCAGCAAACGGTCCTCTTCTTTTGTCGACTCCCTGCTGAACATCTCTCCCTGTTCTGCTTCATTTCTGCCAGCAACTGCATCACAGTCTCGAGCTCGAACTCCATAACTGCCAATGGCAGCATCATGTTCCTCAAGTGCTAAGCACGTTCAAATTCGATTCTCTATTCCTTCCATCAAGAACAACTCCATTAGCAGCAACTTGTTCTCTCCAGCCATCTCTGTCAACTGCCAACGGCAGTAAGCTCAGTTCCCTGAACCGGTTGCCTGAATGATAAGGAAGAAGATGGTTCCCAGAAAAATCCTCCGAGTACCTTTAACAATCCACGCTTTCCACTGTCAGTCTTATGGGTCTGACAGTTCAACTCTCTTAACACCCCCTGAGCGGCTGTCCTGAGTAATCCAATAGGTGCCTGTAGCAATTCTGTGCATCAACACCTTTTTGCAACTTTAGCTCGCCTCAAATGCTTGTAGATTCTTCGTACGGCGTCGGATTGACTCTATTCTTTCGCCGTTGGCTTCGTCTTTTGGCCCTCTTCAAGATGATACAAAGAACTCCTCAATTTGGATGAGTTCCACTTGGTCTTTGGCTCTTCTCCGCTTGCGGCTAACTTCTTTTATTGCACAATAAAGTGCAAATTCACTTCTTTTGTATGATTCACCTAGCAAAACATAAATAAAACAAAACAAAACAAACACGTAATATACAATAATTTTGCAAGAAACTAAGCAATTACTAGCATGAATTCGACACTAAATATATGCAAAATATGCACTTAACAATGCTTGAGATAGCAACGCATGCGAGTTCGACCGAGCAGTGCTCTAACGGAAAGAAAATTGTTTGTTTTCCTTCACCAATGTTAATGTTATCTATGCTTTTTGCAGTTGTTGATGGTTCATATTCGGAATCATGACTTAAAGAATTAATTAGCTTATGTTAGGCATGCATATTCTGCCGGATTTTTTTAATAATTATTATATAATGTATACTGACTAGAAGTCTAGAAAAAAATTGGTAAGTAATTTTATACTAACAAAGTGTGTGGCTCATAAATTGTTGCAAGTGATTAATAAAGACATTAGAACTTATAATTAGATGTTTGCATGCAACTAGTACACTTACGTCTAATTTTACATGTTTTGAAATGGACGCTTTGGGGTGATTAGAGACGATGATCACCACCAATCTTGCATTTCTTCTCTTCTTAGGAATAAGACATGTGGTTTGATGACTAATGTCAATTTTTCCCACTTGTAGTAGTAGGAGAGGCGGTAGGGATGGAAGTGCGAGTTTCGAAAAACAATTTGGAGCCGGTTGTTGTGCTACCGGTGATCATGGAATCAGCTAATTAATCGGTAGAGGTAAGGACGGGAACATATATGTGGTCTTGATGAAAACTAGCTTAAAATGATCATTTGAATTGGCTGAGAAAATATTGTTTAAAATGAATTGTGATTTTCTTTTGCATTATTTTGTTCAATTTGCTATGGTATGTTTTGGGAAAATGTTTGATTGGTTAAGCCTCGGTTGGATGGCGTATTATTTTATTTGTAATGCTAAATAAGTATAAAGATAAGCTTTTGTTTTGATTATTTGATTTTGTAGTTAACTTTATCCATCTTTTCCATACTCAGTTACCCTCTCTTAGTGTAGGTATATGATATTTTTCTTTTGTTTGAGCCAAAAACTGTAAAACTGTGCTTTAGGTAACTTAGGCTTGCAAGTTCATGATAAATGGCATATGCCATATGCAGGTGTTACTCCTAGTTACACTAGTCATATGCATGTGTAACTGAAAGTTACACAAGTCAGATGCATGTGTATCTCCTAATTACACATGCTATATGCATGTGTAACTCTCAGTTACATAAGTCAGCTGGTGTGTAACTAAATCTGAAGTTTCTGTATGAATCTGATTTTTCAGTATTTGTAGAGTTCAATGAAAACTATATTTCGCTTTGATTGTTTGATTGTTCTTGTATTGTTATTGATTTTGATTCTGAATTGCAGAGTGTTTCTGGTGGTGGTATTGGAGATGGAGGTATTGCGAGTGGTGGAGAAATAAGTGGAGGTGTCATTTTAAGTGGTGGTGGTGGAATTGAAGAGTGTTGTAACTACTCTACTGAGTTTGTGATTCTAGGAGGTGGTGGTAATTATAGTAAGTTATATTTCTTCTAATAGTTTTCTGATTGTTGATCTATACTGTATCATAGTGAATAGACATTTCCTTTAAGATGATAGAAAGTGATTTCTTGTAGGTGGTCTAGCTATTTGGGATTGTCAGATGAAATCACTTTTGAAGCTCTTTTTGAATGAATGTTGCAGATATGCAAGCATTTAATTTGGTATCGAGGAAGGCAGGAATGGATGGGAACAATTCTATTATAGGATGTGGTGGCTTATTTTTAGGATTTTGTTTTACATATCAAGTGTTTTAACTCGTGTATTGTTATCAATAACAACTGATTACTATAATTGATAGACGGAGAAATTATTATAAATAAATACTAAGGCTAATACATGTAACTTTTGTATGTTTCTTATGATGTGCAACTGTTATGGCATGTGTAACTGTGGACTACACATGCAGTGCACATCCATAAGCATGTGCAACTTTTAATTACACATGCCATACGCATGTGTAACTTTTAATTACACATGCCATACACATGTGTAACTTCTGCGTGCACATGTGTAATACTGAGTACACATCTATATACAAGTGTAACTTTGCATTACACATGTCATATGAATGTGTAACTTATGTGTGCACATTCATATGTTGGTGGTGGTCGACGGTGGTGGCGGGTCGCGGTGGTTGTTGTCAGTGGCGGTGGGCGGCGGCAGTGGTCGAAGGTAGTTGGCGGCGGCGACTGGTAGTGGTGGTCGGAGGTGGCTGGCAGTGGTGGTCGGAAGTGGGTTGACGGTGGTGGTCGGAGGTGGCTGGCGGTGGTGGTTTGACGGTGGTTGGTGGCGGTGGTGGTCGGAGGTGGTTGGAACATCATCACACTATATTTAATAATTTTGGGCCTAAATTGAAATTTTATTTAATTATGGGCTTGACAATATGCATAAGGGTATCAACGTCTTTTAATATTTCGGGGCCTAGATTTAAACTTCTTTTAATTAAGGGCTTGATATTATGGGTAACCCATGGGTCGGGCCTTAGCCTAATTTTCCCGAATGTGAATATATGCTTAAGACTGTTGAGCTTGATGAGGGGGCTTCGTCTGTCACGATTCCTCTTTGTGCAATCCCACAAAAAATTAAACCCCTGATTCTTCCTGACATGATTGCACAGTCAATAATTATTCCTCTGGGATATAGGTTACGACTTACGTGACATATTCTCCACTCTCATTGGACCGACCGACTGGAGAGCCCGAAGAGAGGGAGTCCCTTTTGGCTTTTATAGCCACCCTTTTTCGTGAAATGAAGCCTTACGCAAATGTGCAATTTGATAAAAAAAGATTGGAAGTTTTTGGTGTCCATGGTTACTTTTTCACTTGACAGAATTGTCCCTCCCTTTTAGTCAAATTACTATAACTCTTTATGTATTATATTTTTTCGGGGATATAATTGGCAAGTAAACTATAATATAACATATCTAAAAATCCGTGTCTTGGAATTTTACAAATTTTATCTTCGTTGGAAAACTTTTAAAGAGATCTACACAATGAGTACAAACAACAATATCAATTTTAGTGTTTTTACGAAAAATTCGGAGGTGTTTATCCTTTTAGGCATAATTTTTGAAAATTGAATACATAGTCATTATGAAACCACCACAAAGGATGCATAGCATGTTATGCAGCCATATTTTGGTTTATGCATCAACTAATTTTCCGTCGCAACTAATAAAACGATGACTCCCTCCATTTCAGGAAAAGTGATACTTTCACTTTTTCAATTTGGCATATTTGTCTTCTGTTCGGTCGGCCCTCTCCACTGTGGCAGTGGTGTTCTAGTTATAGAGGGTTGCAAACTTTGTCTGGGTTTCAAACTTTGTCAGAAGCGAAAGTAACTAGTTTTTCTCCTCCCATCACCAAAACCACAGGAAACTCCTAATGATCTTTTCACAAGTATCAATGGAACACTTTAGTCATTTATACATTAACATGCTGGCATAGATGAGAATTCTACACAGAGGGCACTATATTGGAGAAAAAAAACAAGCTCGCACTTCCAGCTAGGTTGCCTTGCAACATTGCTATTATATATACTAGGCATTATCTTAGACTATCAATAATCTCTATATACAATGCACGAATATTGTGATCGACGAGAAGAATCCTTTGAGGATTCATCTCGTACCTACATATATCCTTTACAATTAGGATATCCGCTAGAAGAGCAAAATCAACCATGTACTATTATTCAAAGTTAACCATATAGCACCTGAGTTTGAAACTCGTCACCTTTGTATTCCTTACTAATCACAAAAGAAAGAGAAAAAAATTAGCTCGAATTTTAGTATCTTTTCATTTTTTTTTTCCCGCCATTGGAGACAATGAAATATTCCCAGTCAAATCTATTGTAATAATTATTAATTTGAATTACAATTTTTTTGACATCCAATGGTTTAGCCACATTTGTATTTATCTTATTTATTGTACTTGAAAATTTATTTGAACACCTAATATATGTATTTCGACATTGGTCTGTTTCTATCAGTATCACTGATATCGTTGTATCGTATGTGTATCTGTGAGGACCTATTGTCTGCAGTTTTCCGGATTTTGGGAATCCCCTTCACGGAACCAAGAATCAATGAATTTGAAGTCAGCACACATAACACTCCCGGGTTACAACTACTTCTTCAGAAACGGCGCATCGAATCACATTACACACGCCATTAATTGGAGATGAAGCCTCCTCACCTAACAAGCCTGGCTTTTGGATTTCTTAATTCGTGACAATGCGTCCATGCTTCTACATGCATAGCCGGCACGCCACAAATATTCAAGAAGTATGTAGTCTGTACCGGGGATTATCAAACAGAAGAATGGGAAGAACTCGTTTTTTAAAATCAAGGGTTAATGGCGGCCACACTGGCGTTCTCTCCAGAAGCCGCCTCAACGTTCTCTCCAAAAGCCGCTTCAATGTCCTCTTCAGAAGCCGAAGCCGCTTCAACGCATCAACAGATCTATCAAATGACGAATCCAAAAGATTGCCGTCTTCATCAATTCGTCAACCACCTTACCAGCAAATGCAATAGAAGTACATCTTCAGGAGAAAATGGGCTCAGGATAATTACACTTGGGGACTACCATCACGGGATGTCTTCACGTCCCTCCACCAGGTTACTTTTGATATCAGTATCACCACTGTCAAAGCTTTACGAGCTGCAGTAATTCCTCAACATGAAGCTGTACACGTGCATCAAAAACTCCAAAAGTACGCCGCAGAGATATTTTCACATATCTGGCCACGCCATCGGATCTATCACGCATCTACAACCCATTCAGTATTACGATCCAAGATTCAGAAGATAGTTCAAAGGGTGTATACACAGTCCTTGAAGACTTGGTAGCAGCATGTCAGAAACGGAACGCAAATCAGCTGGTCTACTCCACCCAATGGCTCTGGAAGATTTTTCCTATACAAGCATCCCAAGCATATCGTCATCAGAAAGGAAAGAACGAGCATATGAGATAAAGAGTCAGAATGAACCCAATTTCATTCCAGTCAATACTTAGGAGTTTAAAGAACATTTTAGTTGCGACTCAGCGGTACAGACACCAAACAACTTAAAGTCAGAGTCTCTTGCAATTGGGCGCAATGGAGTTTAGCAAATTTCGAAATCTACCTGGAGGTAATTGACGTATGATAAGAGGACGATCACTGCGTGCTTTGATACTTCGTTAAACATGTCTTGCTCAAAGACCTAGCCGACCTCTATCCTGGTAACATCTGTCTACCTTGCCTCATAAGTTTTATCTTTATTTGTCACCATTTAGTGCTTACCCCGCAATAATGTCACTGTTACGTACTAAGCAGGGGACTTAATGTTGATGGTGGTTTTTAGTTCAGGGATAAAATTGTAAAACCCTATATTTAATGCGCTGTCGCTCTGCAAAGAGGATGAGCCATTTATAAGTGATGAGTGCTCTTACCTCTCAACTTATATATGTATTGAGCAATTCAGTATATTTAATGCGCTGTCATCCTGTAAAGGAATAAAGGCCATTTAAGAGTGATGAGTGCATAAACCTCTTCACTCATAGATATATTGAGCAACTCAATATATTTGTATATATATATATATATATATATATATATATATATATATATATATATAAATGTTGATGGTGGTTTTTAGTTCAAGGCTAAAATCGTAAAACCTTGTATTTAATGCGCTGTCATCCTGCAAAAGAACAAAGCCATTTAAAAGTGATGAGTGCATAAACCTTTTCACTTACATATGTATTGAGCAATTCAGCATATTTACGAAATTTATCCAGAATGGTACGTGAAGCAACAATCCCAGATATTCTGTAAATTTTAACCTATTGCATTATTCACTAATGCATGACCTGCCTGGTATTTTCCTATGCTATGTTCCCAGCCGAACTCCCAATATTGGCATGACATGACGATTAATGTTCACTCGCAGCGGAGTAGCATGAATCTCCCGAAGTGTCAGTATTGAGGCCTGCATGAAAACACTCACGTAGGCTACACCACTCTCTGATAAAGAGATCAGCGTGTTTACACACTTTTTAATTAAAAGTTAGCGCGATCGAACGCGTTTAAATTCCTTAAGGAAAATCTAGACTGTCCATATCAGTCTTAAGAAACGATCACGGCCACACGATTTTGCCACACAATTCAACAAGCCTAGCCTACTCCTAGCGGAACTAGGTGACCGTCATGATAAACACCAGCGGGCCCACTAACATCCCGACCGGTCAAAATCCCTTTAGCTCATCCGCTACACCCTTGAACGCTCAACAAAACATATGTGATCACGCCGTTGAAAAAGGGCTCAGACGAGCCAAGACCGACCATAACGGTCTCAAATTCATCACATCCGTCCAACTTATCTAGCCTAGTTAGACGGTCTAGATCTTCCCTCGAATGATCAAAAGGGTACTGGCGTGTTCACCAGCGACCCAACTACATCCTTGGTCAATCGACTTGTCCACGGCAAACCAGGAGCACATTGAATCGTTTTCCCAAAGTAGGGTGAATGCGCTGTTTTAAAACCCTAGTTTGTGTTGCGGCGACACACTACTGTCGCAAATCGATCACAACCATCCATCTTCTCCAGCCACATTGAGTGGCTTAGATCCAATTTCAGACAATCAAAGAGGCGCCAACATGATCGCCGGCGGCTCATCTCCATCCCCAACTGATCGAATTACATGCGGTGATCCAGAAGCACGTCGAACCGCTTTCCCAAAGTAGGGCGATCACGCGCTTATAAAACCCTAAATTGAATAAGCGGCGTTATGCAACTACCGCAAATCGATCACGGCCGTCCATCTTCGCCAGCCTAGTCGGACGGCCTAGATCTAATTTCAGGAGACCAACAAGATGCTTGCACACTCACCGGCAACCCATATGTGCATATACCTAATCGGCCTTTCCAATTCAGTGGAAAACGCCAAAAATCGTTTGGCCCAATGGTAGGATGGCCGCACGGCTTCAAACCCTAAAATACAATCAACGGTAGCATACAACTTCCGCAAATCATCTCGTTCGTCCAACTTCGCTAGCCTGGTCGGACGGTTTAGATCAGATTCTAGATGGCCAACAGGGTGATGCCGTGATCACCGGCCACCCCTCCTCCATAGGGAGTGATCGACCAAGTGGTAGCTCACCCATAGGGTTCTCAAACGATCACCCAAAGGTGACCGGTCATGCTACTTTTCCAAGACATTCAACTCGCGACTAATTTGGACGAACTCTAAAACAACGATGCTTCCTGCACATCGATTGTTTTCAGCAGTTTGTTTAAAAGCGATGCTTCATGTGCATCAATTATAAAACGATGCTTTATGAATATTGATCTCACAAATAATTTTATTATTTGACCTAAAAGCACTATGTGCTACTTTAAGCGGCAATTTTCACGACTTGACCCATTCACTCGAGACATCAAACATGTCATAAACTGGGGGATGCTTACTGGGGTATTGGTCTGGCGGTTTACAGCGTGCGGCGTGCAACGCGCCCATTACTAGAAAGTGTCAGGAAAGGACGGACGGTTAAGCAATGAGGGAGTAGTGGGTGAAAGGGTGTCCGGTCTTCCCACATAATGGAAACGTGATGGTCACCACCTTTTACACAACCCCATTTATCCATTACTTGACTGCCTCCACTTCCTACGAAATCAGGGGTGCGCTCAATGACTTGTATAAATAGGTTTTCAACCTATTTTCAAAAGAACACAAGTGTTATCAACACAAGTATCCAGAAACCATATTCTTATACAAGTCATAAAACAACCACACCTTCATAATTCAACATTCTGATCTCAAACACCTTCTTCGCTTCCCTCCATAAGATCAACCCTTCTCCTTCACTTTGTGACCGAAGCAAGACTGGAACGACCATTTCTTGGTTTAGGCCAGGATTGTACAAATTGATCTCTCGAATCTAAAGTACTCCCGTGCAGTGCATTTGTTTGGGGGTTTGAATTCGTTTCTCATCAACACACCCAAATTTACCAAAATCAGCAGAATCCGTTTTTACCCCAAAACAATTGTGAAACAGAGATATAACTTTTTGATATATTTCCATTGATTGAGTCTGACTGTCTAGTTGATTCTCTTGGAATTATATTGAAGTTTGTCCATACAGATTGCCTAAATGAAATATTGGGTGAGGTTGTTAGACCCTTCTTTTTCAATTGGTATCAGAGCAGGCAAACATGTTTAAGACATTATAAGTATGTGTTTGTAGCGATCTGACTCTATGGACAATAGTGTTATCTATGACAACACAACACCAGTTCAGAAACAGTCTGACTTGGTTCAAAGCCTTGAGTCTCTTGAGAAATCTCTCACGTCTTCTCCATTGACTGAAACTGAGTTCAACTGGGAAAAACGCCTAGATGAACAGTTGGATTATCTTTCAGATGAAAGTGATTCAGATGAGGGACAAGATGTTGATGAGGAAGTCTCACAATATCTCAATCTTTTCGACCATCTCATAAAGAAAAAGAAGTCAACGACTTGCTTGGCTGAATTTCTGACTCCTCTCTGTCTAGAAAACAGGAAATTTAGAAAACTCTTTAAGGGATATGATTGTGGTTATAAACCCTTACAATCGCTTCTTAAAGATCATGAAGAAGATGTGCGTTCAAAAAATTCTGAATGTGATAATCTTCGTCGAAATCTCTTTGTGTTGAAAGAAAGACTTACAGAAACTTAAGCAAGATATGACTCTCAACAAAAATGTTTTAATGACAGAGAAATTGGCTTTCTCGACAAAGGAAAACAATTGGAGATTGATCTAGCTACTGCCCTTGATAAGGTCAAATCACTGGAAGAGAATCTGAAAAGATTCAATGCTAGCTCTACAAAATTGTCCACTATGCTGGGAGCATGTAAAGAACATCGTGATACACGTGGTCTGGGCTATAAACGAATAGACGCTCCAAGTGCTAGTAAGATCAATTTTCTCTGTGCTAATGACAATTTCCTAAGTGAAAATTTCACTGATTTCAAAAGTGAAAAACCACCTTCAGCAGCTGATGTTCATAAGAACAAAGGTTGTCAACCTTCAAAAACAGTTCATATGAGAACAGTCAAAAACATTCCCTTCAATTGTTATTATTGCGGAAACAAAGGTCACCTTGAAAGGAGATGTCGTTTTCGACTGCGGAATGAAAAACTTCATAACATTCTTGTATGGATGTCTAAAGAAGTAATCAAACCTGCTTCTCATTATGCTGGTGTGAAAGGTCTAGTCTGCAATCAAGAAAAGTGCAGTGATGGGCCAACTCTTGATTGTAAATATGACACAAAATCTGTTTACAATTGTAAAGGAAAGAATGTCATATGGACGACTGACTCCTTAAATTTATCTGTGAAGAGAAAAAGTCATCGAAGGAAGAAGAAAACTTCAAACTCCTTGTCTCTTGATGAAGAAAGTCTTAAATCTAAAGTGTCTGTTCCTGAATACATTCACATCAATAATCGTGTCTCAGAGCTCAAGGCCAGTATCAATAAACTTAAACGCAGTATTAAGAAGGCGAGAAAAACTGCTGCATCAGGTAATATTTGTTCTCCTTTTAATAATTCTCTTGAAAAATCATGTGATTTTTCTGATGTCAGTCAAGAAAGAAAAGGGGAAAATGTCAATACCCTTGATGAGCTACATGCTTGTCAAACTACAACTTGACTACTGACTAATGAGTATCCTCTTTGAGACCGTGTGAGGATGCTCATAATTCTCGAGAAGCCCTTCTTCTTGACAAAGTGATCTCTGTTGTATCTATTTTTTCATTTTAGAATAAATGATCATCTTACTATTGAGCCTTGCTCCAGTTAATTATTATATATGTAATATATTTGATCAGTAACTCTTGAGAAAATTCTCTTTGTTGCTCACTTTGATAACCCTCGTTTTTCTTCCTAATGACAGTTGATTTGTCGTCTATCAACAATTATCTTATGGTCTTTTAAACTAAGATTTTCTGTCTTTTAAACTAAGATTGTAAATCCTCTTTCATATTTACAATCTTGGAATCGATTATACCACACTTCCAAAAAAGTTTACAATTGGTTCATCTGTATTCCAAGACAACTATGTGATTGATCAAATATCAAAACACAATCATGGGTTCAATCGGTTCTAACAATCACTAGGATCGGTTCTACCTCAATATGGTTTACTTGTGGTCAAACACACAAGTTACCAGGACCGTTTACATCAGTTACCAGGATCAGTTACATCAATTACCAGTATCGGTTACCATATACTCATGGTATTGCTTGTGATCGGTCACACCAGTTACCAGGATCGGTTACACCAATTACCAGGACTGGTTACACCAATTACAAGGATCATTACACGACTCTCTTGTGATCGGTCACACCAATTACTAGGACCGGTCACACCAATTACAAATATCGATCATACCATCTCAGGTGATTACTTAGGATCGGTTACACTAATTAATAAAAACCAGTCATACCAAATCATAAGTCAGGCATTGTGAATAGTTATACCAAGATACATAACAAGTTATGATCGGTTCTACTAACTCACACATATTGGTAATCCAAATATATACAATGAATAACAATACCAATAATCCTAGCGATTTCCCTTTCGGTTCATAAAACAAGTTCATGAATGTACTTCCTTTAAACAAATGTAAACATTGTTTCCTAAGATGAAATCTTCACCTTTACCCATACACATAATCACAATAGCATTCATACGATTATGTCGATGTCATATATACGAAGTTCAAAAGATAAACGTTATACTTCGTATCTTAATTCCTTAACACTATGATCATGTGATCATGTCTCACTACTAGAGTATAGTCATTCACAGCTTCGCAGTTATGTTTTCAATATAACACGACTTGAAAGATACATTAGGAATGAAACAGTTCAAGTCAATATTACTAACCTCAAGAGGAATGATTATGTCGTCATTGTAGCTTGTTACTTCTTCACATTCTTCAGGTCTTCGAATAATACTTGTATGTCTCATAATCCTAGACTTTCTAGTCTAACCTATACGAAGTTGTCTCTAGTACATAATCAAGCGACTCTTAGATGAGTTTTGATTCACTAAAATATGACAACCAAACTTGACATACCAACGCTTGGTGGGTTCAACCGATCTATGCTCTAACAAATTTGTTTAGAATTTGTCTTTGATTTTTATCAAAACTACTTCTAAATTAGGCTCCATTGTTCTCTTGGCTTTGAACCTGGTTCATAACTATGAGCGTACGTGCACATGGCACATTACCGAACGTAAACGAGTAACCCTAGGGTTTCCCTATGAATATCTCATATATATATATATATATATATATATATATATATATATATATCATGAATCCTTCCTCTAGTATATACTCGTTCAGTAACGTCAAAAATTCTCCTGTGAGATTATGGTGTGCACAATGGATGGATGCAAAAAGGAAGACAATGTTGAAGGCAGCAAAGTTTTTGAGTTTCACGAAAATCCTCTCTCCATAACCTACTTTAATGTAGTTGATCATGAAAAAGGACCTGCCAGTTCAGATGTCGTCTCAATTGGTGGGAAATCTTCTTCGAGATTTTGGGGTTGTTCGTGAACAACTTGAAATTGCAACAAAAAATCTTGAATTTCTGAAAACCAAACTGAAGAAAGCAACTGATGAACTTGTTTGTGTTCGATCTCTGGTTGCTGATTATGTCTGAAGACCTTCAGTTTTTTTCTTCTTAGGAGTTTTATTTTTTATTTTTTCTAGGAAACTTCTTATGAGAATTTATTCTTGTGTCTTAAGAAGGATAACTAGGGTTTGGAATAGTATTTATTATGAGTACACATAGTTATTTACAACGATTTTCATCTTGCAATATTTTTAGATTTATTTATTTAAATTCTAAAGTTTATTTGGAAGATGATTTTGCAGTATTAATCTTTATTGGTTTTATATATTGCAAAAATTATTATGGGATATAAGTGTCCTTGAACTATGATTGTCCTATATATGTCAAAATTTAAGCCTATTATGTCATTATGCAAATATTGATGGTAGATGGGATGAACTTTTGATTGCAAAGATTAAGTCTATTATATGTCTTTATGCAAATATTGATAAAAAATAGTGTGAATCTTTGAATATTCCGCAGTATTGATCTTTCCCTAATCCACTTCTATGTGAAAGTACTATGCGGCTCCGTAAGTTCTCTTATGTTGATCATTTCCGATTAAATTAATCATGGGTTCTCTTGTGGTTAATTTAATTGAGTTTTATGGATACAAATTCATGTTTCATGTAATTTGTTAATATCCAAAGAAATACTTCTTTTCTTGTAAAAGTAAGGTCGCTCTTGTTGTTCTTTCGGGAATGATATTATATGGTGGCGAGTTCTTAATTGAACTTGTGCTTAATTGCCAAATCTTTGTGGGGAGTGCGGCTGTGGAATATTGTAGGAGTTTTCTTGTATCTTTATAAACTCTTTGATGAATACACTAAGTTTCGACTATGTGAAATCATCGAAACAAAGTTGATATGTTCTCTTTTAGTCATGAAGTATCTCTATGAGAATTTCATTATAATCCCACTAGTTTTCGTACCTTTGCCAATTTATATTGACAAAAAGGGGGAGAATTAATGTGTAGTTCACACTAAAAATACATATGGTTTATGGATCATTATGTAAGGGGGAGTGGTTTTCATTGTGAGATGAAGTATTGACTAAGGGGGAGTGATACATATCACCATAGTGTTGTTGTCAAAGTTGTGATACAATTGGACTTTAATGCTGTGTAATAATACTATGACACTGTATAACAATGATTGAGAGCTACTGTTTTCTCATTGTTATAGCTATGAATCTTCAACAACTATGATGCTGAGTTGAACATGTTCAGAATCACTGGAGTACTTGGAAGTGACGAAGATTTCGAGTAATGTTGAAGAACCAAGGAAATCAAGCATTTGGATGTGAAGCTACAAAGTTTATTTATTTTGTAATCCATATGTATTGATAGTTTTGTCACTAAAATTGACAAAGGGGGAGATTGTTAGAGCACTGCTCGGTCGAACTCGCAAGCGTTGCTATCTCAAGCTTGTTGTCAAATTTAGTTGCCAAAACTATAAGTCTTGATTTCTAGTCTACTTATAGCTAAGTCTCGGATTAGGATAGAAAGTGTAGTTGAGCATTAGATTTGACGGCGTTCATCGATTGAAGACGAAGAACTACAAAGGGGATCTTGTGGAACTTCATCAACAAAAGGTATGTGGAGACTTGAACTCATCTATCACTCAAAAGTCTATCTACTCTATCTCCTATTTGAGACAAAAGTCGTATAGCTATATAGACTTCGATTATACACATTTGATATTTCGAGCTGAGTTTAACTCGCTTACATATTTCTTGAATGTGTTGGTAAGATTTCGCTTTAACCAAGTTCATCTTATATTCTTGACGAAAGTCAAAATATGATCATGTGAAAATCGCCTGGTAACATCTTACATGATTTGTGTGAGACAGTCATTTGATGTAGACTCGGAATGTTTCGTATTGATCATTCGATCACTTGAAAATTGCTTTGAAGTTAATAGTTTGTGTGAGACAGCTATTGTCGTCTTCCGAGAATGTTTCAATGATTGAAATGGGAGTTTAGAACAAATAACAACGATTGGATATAGCACAGTATGCGTACTTGTATGCTAAATGTTGCAAGTTATTCCAAGTCCGGGAACCATGGTATGCATACCCGTATGCGTACTGATTGGTTTAATGTAAGTCCGGGAACTTACTAGCGTGAGTTTCAAGTTCCGGGATTAAATGAGTTTGGAAGGTATGCGTACCCGTTCGAATACTGGCGAACCCACACTTAGTCCGGCATCTTAGGTATGCGTACCCGTTTGCACACTTGAGTGGGTTATGTTCTGAAATAGGTTTGTTCATGAACTAATACATTTATATATTAATGAATGCAATCTTTTGCAAACCATGGCTATAATGTTCATGAATTCATTCGAGTGAATCAAAATCGATTTTTCTTCAATTGTGTCTTGTATACTTCTATGAGAATATAAACAATTGAACAACTCTAGAACTAGTTTCATTTGAGTCATTTGAACTAGTTATGGTTAAGATGAATAAGGTTGATATGAAAGTGTCCATATGGATAACTTCGGTTAACTATTGTTGATCCAACAAGGTGTACACGTTTAGGTACGGTTACTCATATCTAAATGAAGTCACTTTTCATTTGTGTGTAACAAGATAAGTTCGATCTAACGGTTAAAAGATATTAGCTTGAGTCTAATAAGGTTTTCATCTAACGGTGAATATTGAATGCTTTGTTACCAAGGTAACATTGATTGCAAACCCTGATTTGAAGACTATATAAGGGAGAACTCTAGCAACTGGGAAACCTAATCCCCACACCTCCTGTGTGATACTAGTTGCGACTAGAGTCGATTCTCCTTTAACCTTAGGTTTTCTCCAAAACCCTATAGGTTAACGACTTGAAGACTTCATTGGGATTGTGAAGTCAGAACCAACTATTTTCTATGTGGTTACGTGTTCTGATCTTGCTGTTTTCTATCGTGATTGAGTACTATCTTCTCTAAGATTTGCTCGAGATTTAATCTCCGATAAGCAAGATAAAAAGTAGTCACAAACATCTTCGTCTCATCGTTTGTGATTCCACAATATCTTGTTTCGTCACCATACGATTAATATTATTGTGAGGTGATTGATATTACTAGGCTGTTCTTCGGGAATATAAGTCCGGTGTATCAATTGGTTCCTGTTCACCTTGATTTATCAAAAGATGGAACAAAAACTCGTAGGTATTTCTGTGGGAGACAGATTTATCCATTCAATAGACTTTTCTGTATGAGACAGATTTGTTTATCAAGTCTTTGACTTTGGGTCGTAGCAACTCTTAGTTGTGGGTGAGATCAGCTAAGGGAATCAAGTGCGCAGAGTCCTGCTGGGATTCAGGGGCGTAAGGAACGCGACTGTACCTTGATCAGTGTGAGATTGGTTAGGTCTCAACTACATTCCAGTCTAAAGTTAACTTGTAGTAAGCTAGTGTCTGTAGCGGCTTAATACAGTTTGGTGTTCATATCTGGACTAGGACCCTGGGTTTTTCTGCATTTGCTGTTTCCTCGTTAACAAAATTTCTGGTGTCTATGTTATTTCTTTTTCGCATTATATTTGTTTATATAATTGAATATCACAGGTTGTGCGTAGTTCAATCAATTAGATAATCCAACCTTTGGTTGTTGATATAAATTGATTGACACTTGAACATTGGTCTTTGGTACCGTTCAATTTGTTTCACATATTAACCAGGCTCACGGATTTCCATCTGTTTGATTTGCTGATTACATTGTGAAACAGAGATACAACTCTTGAATATATTTCCATTGATTGAGTCTGACTGTCTAGTTGATTCTCTTGAATTTATATTGGAGTTTGTCCATACAGATTGCCTAAACGAAATATTGGGTGAGGTTGTTAGACCCCGCTTTTTCACCTATACAATACGAATACTCGATACTCTATGGTCACAACAACCTGACCACTAAACATCAAGAGTGGTCACCTAAAAAAAGACCAAAAAGAAGGGAAAAGATAAAAAAAAAGACTAAAAACAGTGTCCCTCAACAATGAGGGGAATCAAGCACGACGGAGGGGATTCTAACCACCAGCAATATGCTTGGTTAGGTCGAGCATACTTGTCTAAGTTGCGAGCAAAAAAGTTAGCGCTCTTTTTCACAAAACTGAATTCCACAATAGGAACTTTCTGCATCAGATTTCTTATTTGTTGAATTTGTGATTTAATTCTACAGGGAATTTTCACCAAAACATTGTTGAGAATGTTAATTATAACTTGAGCACCCCTTCAATAATAACCTGCTCAAACCTTTCTTAATTCCCATCTGCAACGCCATGACAAAGCCTCTTTCTTCGGCTTCAATTGGTAGATGACAACTGAAGAGATCAGTACAACATTTCGCATATCTCGCCTGGCGACTCCTTGCAATAGCTACACAAGCAGCAATACCCACATAAAAGCCCTATCAACATTCATCTTTATGTTTCCTTCATCTAGGGGTCTCCAAGAGCAGTTATGACATGAAGGGATAGAAGATTGAGCTTTATGGCTGTAGTATAAGAAATGGTGTCATTTTCATCTAGCTGAGAATAGAAGTCATGCCAGTAGAATGTGTTTTTCATAATTCTTCCCACATATGGTTTCACATTGTTGAATGTAACTTTATTTATGGATTTCCATATAGCCCAGAATAAATTAGCTCCCTATGTAGAATAATTGAAACCATCACCTTTACCTAGCCATTCATTGATGTAGGTTTTAATAAACAACTTTGGGTTGATATCAGACATGAAATTCATAGGGGAAACAAATAACATAGACTTTGTATTGGGTAGAAAAGAAACAAGTGCTCTAATAATTTTTCAAGAGCATTATTACAGAGCCTGCAATCTTGGTTAGATCGCAAGACAAATCTTCTAGTAAAGGTGGCAGTGGGAAGACCTTTTTGAAGCAATCCCCATAAGAAATCTAAATTCTGGGAGGGATGTCTTTGACATTCTAAAAGAGTTTCCAAGGAGTATCCTCTTCATGGGAGTTTGACATAGATGGTTGACTAGCCTTCAGGATTTTCTGAAATGATTTTGCAGAGAAATCCTCATTGGGGAGTCTTTCTTGGTTATCATCTTCAGCATCGAGAATATGTATGTTCAAGACTTGCTCAGTTATGGTATATATATAAACAAGTCCTTCACATATTTAATGCCAACTTTGTGATGATTTTCTTCTTAAAAAAATGATCATGGACTATGGTTTTGTGGAATCCATGGTTCTTTCCTAACCTCAATTGTTTCACCACTTCCCACTGTCCAGCAACATCTTCTTCCCATATCCTCCCGGCAATTGAGCATAATATTCCATATAGAAGAACAAGAGGTTTGTGTTTTACACTCCCAGAAAGATTGATGTCTTAGATATCTGGCATTTATTAGTTTGACCCATAGGAATTTTCCAAATGTTTTTGTCAATAAGCGCGCTTTGTTGAGGTCCTTTAGTAATCTAAATCCTAGTATTCTCTGCAATCCCCCCCTCTCAAACTTCTCCCATTTGATGTAATATGTCTTTTTGGCATCCTTAGAATGGCCACCAGGATTAGGCCTAGTGCATGCTTAATCATAGTTGCTCTGCCTGCATGGGTCATGAAATTTCTCCTCCACCCTGCTTATTTATTTTCAAATTTCTTTATTAGAAAGTCATAAGAGTTCGTTATATATGCTGGTTTCAAAAAATGGTCACCAAGATACTTGTTGTCATTCTTCATTTCCTGCACTCCGAGTTTGGTTACCACTTCATATTGTTTTTGAGTAAGGACACCTTTAATGAATATAATCAAATATTTTAGAAGATTTGCATGTTGACCCCTCCACCTCACCTACATGTTGAGAATGTGTTGGAGAGAAGTTATAGTTTGGTAAATGAGCATTCCAAACATTACTAAATCATCACCAAATGCCCATCTGTTCAATTTGTATTCATTGTAGAGGCTGCAATTTTCTATACTCCTCATAACCCAAAATAAACCTTGCGTGCAGAGGATGAATAGATATGGACAACCTTGTCTTAGTCCTCTCTCACTCAGAGAAGCCTTCAGAGCCACCATTGACCATAATTTAGAAAGAAGCAATGATGATACATTGCATTATCAAATTGTGATTCTTCCCTACGACGCCAAATATTTTTGAGCAATGACTCAAAATTCTCCAACAACCCTATCATATGCTTTACTAATATCGATTCTTAAAGGAAAAAAACTTTTATAAAACTACACTGATTTATAAAATGAAATAATTCTTACCCAGCAATGATGTTGTCTAAAATTAATCTAACAAGGATAAAAGCGTACTAGACTTTACCAACAAGACTATCCAAGTAAGGTTTTATTCTTTGAGTCATGATCACCTTATGTACAATATTGCAAACTGCAATAGGTCTATAATCCACAGTATTAGTAAGACACTTAACTCTTGGAATTAAGATAAGATTAGTGTGTTTCATACCTCTTGTAGTATTTCAGTCTCAAAACATACTTTGATTTCTTTAGCAGCATCCTCACCAATCAGTTCCCAACACCTCTTATAAAACACTGGTGGCAGCCTGTCTGATCCCGGTGATTTCAATGAGCAATCTTCACTATGACATTCCAAATGTCTTCGGTAGAAGGGGTAGCAACGACTGGACTATTTTGGTCACTCTCGACATGGATGGTGGCGCTGAATTGAATGGCTTACGAATGGACATCCAGTTCTTTACTGAAAAGTTTTGAAAAATGATTAACAAGATAAGCAGCAATGCCAGTTTGCTCAGAATGGCTTGAGACAGAAGCTACTGTCATATACCCATGGTGCTAATAATGGCTTGAGACGGTTTTAAATTAGTTTGCTTTTAAAGTAAGGGCAATTTTGAGATAATTTGCTTGGATGATTTTAAGTCTTTGTTTCCCCGAGTTCCGTGTTTAGAGAATATTGTAATAATAGATGTGGATGTTTAATTATTACAAATGAAGTATTTATACCTGTTAGAGCACTGCTCGGTCGAACTCTCAAGCGTTGCTATCTCAAGCTTGTTTGTCAAGTTTAGTTGCCAAAACTATAAGTCTTGATTTCTAGTCTACTTATAGCTATGTCTCAGATTAGGATATAATGTGTAGTTGAGCTTTAGACTTCACGGCGTTCATCGATTGAAGACGAAGAACTACTAAGGGGAGATTGTGGAACTTCATCAACAAAAGGTATGTGGAGACTTGAACTCATCTATCACTCAAAAGTATATTTATATTTTATCTCCTATTGAGACAAAAGTCGTATAGTTATACAGACTTTATATTATACACATTTGATATTTCGACATGAGTTTAACTCGCGTACATATTTCTCGAAATATGTGTTGGTAAGCTTTCTCTTTAACCAAGTTCACTTTTATTCTTGACGAAAGTCAAAAGATGATCATGTGAAAATCGCCTGGTAACATCGATCTTACATGATTTGTGTGAGACAGTCATTTGATGTAGACTCGGAATGTTTCGGATTGATCTATTAATCACTTGAAAATTGCTTTGAAGCTAATAGTTTGTGTGAGATAGCTATTCGCGTCTTCCAAGAATGTTTCAAAGATTAAAATAGAGTTTAGAACAATTAACCATTGATTGGATATATAACACAGTATGCGTACTTGTATGCTAACTGTTGCAAGTTATTCCAAGTCCGGGAACCATAGTATGCATACCCTTATGCGTACTTGTTTGATAGTTGAAGTCCGAGAACTTAGTATGCATACCTGTATGCGTAAAGGCGTAACAGTTCAAGTCCGGGAATTCAACTGAGTTTGGTTGTGTACGACAGTATCCGTACCCGTTCGCATACTAGCGAACCCAGACCAAGTATGGCTACTTAGGTATGCGTACCCGTTTGCATATTTGAGTGGTGGGTTAAGTTCTAAAATCGGTTTGTTCATGAACTAATACATTTATATAATAAAGAATGCAATCTTTTGCAAATCGTGGCTATAATGTTCATGAATTGATTCGAGTGAATCAAAATCGATTTTGCTTCAATTGTGTTTTGTGTACTTCTATGAGAATATAAACAATTGAAAAACTTTAGAACTAGTTTCATTTGAGTCATTTGAACTAGTTGTGATTGAGATGAACAAGGTTGATATGAAAGTGTTCATATGGCTAACTTCGGTTAACTATTGTTAAGCCAACTAAGTGTACACGTTTAGGTACGGTTATCCATATCTAAATGAAGTCACTTTTCATTTGTGTGTAACTAGAGCTGGCAAACGGGCGAGCCGGGGCTGGCTTGTTACGGGTTACACGGGTTTGGGTTAACACGGGCCAAAACCTGCGGGTCGATATTCTTCACGGGTGGTCATTTCTTCAACCCGCCCCCGTAACGGGTAAAGCTTGTGGGTTCACGGGTTACTCGGCTTGTTTGATTAAAAATCAAATTAAATTTTAATTAGTTAATTTATGACAAATTACAAGGATCAAACACAAGTATTACAAGAATCAAACACAAATCCTTCCAAATCCTTCCCTGTAACACCTAACATACATCTAATCACTCCATTTTCAGCTCAACCCATCGTTGCTTCAATCGCAGCAAGAATTCTATACATTTGAAGGTGAAGTTTTTCGCTTGCTGAGAATCATCCAAATGATGGACACCAACTCTGCCCTCAGTTGAGCCAACCTATATACAAAATAAAATAAAATTAGTTAGTCAGGAAACATAAAACAATTAGTCACCAACCCCTTTTAGAATTAGTAGATAACTTTACCTGATGTTTATTAAGGTCAACAACAATCAAATTTCAATCTGTTGTTCCTAGACCATCAAAGAATATGTTACAGATAGGGAATAACAACGTTCTGGGAGCTGTTGTGTATGGACCGGAGTCTGCTGTCTAAGATCCCAGTACCTAAATCAATTAAGCAAAAAACTTAAGACACATTATTCAAATAAAAAAACGAGAGCTAGTGAACATGATTCTAGGACTCACAAGTACATGGAATAGAATCCACAATCTAATTGATTAGGAGTCATCCTAATCTTATAACTGCATCTGTTCGAATATGGAAACTACAAAATTGCAACTAGGCGCCAGTACACAAACAATCTGATAAACTTATGCCGAATCAATTACATCATATTCATACCATATAATCAGATCAAGACAATAGAGTTTACCAAATACAATTAGACCTAGAAAACTGATAAGTAATCATATCTAAAGCAAAGACTGTGAACCTTAAAAGAAAAACTGATCATAAAGTTCATAAAAATTAAGGACTCAGATAAGCCATGTTCCTAAAAATGAGCAATAGATCAATCAGGTAGCTAAAAGATCAAAAATAAAAAAACCCAAATAGGAAATGAATCTGTGGTGTAATTAGAAATCACAGAAACCCCCA
>JAJJMB010002020.1:12722672-12763362 GCA_023531105.1 Papaver atlanticum | reverse complement strand
AATAGGAAATGAATCTGTGGTGTAATTAGAAATCACAGAAACCCCCAAATTAGAAATCAACACAAACCCCTTACAAATACAGGAAACTTGAACAACCTTATATGAATCATGAATTAAACAAGGGGTTTTTCTTCTTTTTGCATACATGATACTTGAACAACCTTAGATAAAGATTTTACAAACCCCAAATTGATACCAAACCATTCACAAAACCCTATTCAACACTAATTCAAAAAATGAGAGTATCATAAAAGTGATGGAGATTTAATACCTGTAAATTTTGGAGAAATCCAACTGAACCTGAAAATCATCGAAAAACAATCAAAACCTCTGCATCAAACAAATTGAATAAACAAACATGTTGTAAAAAACAAAAATAGATTTATCGAGAAGATGTAAAGAGAATTAGGGGTTTGGTTTATTATTCTCCTTCAAATAAGAAGACGACCTAAAACAGATCTGTTAGGGAGTAGATTGATTTGGTTTACCGATTTTTAGTTTCAGATCATTTTTATTTTTGAGTAAACCCTAAAAAAATCAAAAACACAAATAAATTTGAGTAAACCCTAATGAAAAGAAGAAGAAAGAAGAGATGAACAGACGAAAGTTGATGGTGTGGTGAAGAAAAAAAGAAGAAGAAGAAGAAAGGTTGTTGCTGCCGCAACCGAGAGACAGAGAGAGTAAAGAAAAAAGAAGAACTAGGGTTAGGATTATAAATCTGTATATATATAATTTTTGGACGGGTTTACGGGACGGTACGGGTTAACCTGTTTTCCCACAAGCCGCCATTTCTTCAACCCTAACACGGCTTTTTTAGGACCTAGCCAAGCCGGGCGTGGGTTTTCACGGGCCGGGCTGGTCCAATCCGCGGGTTTTCGCCTTGTTTGCCAGCTCTATGTGTAACAAGCTAAGTTAGATCTAACGGTTGAAAGATATTAACTTGAATTTAATCAGGTTTTCATCTAACGGTGAATATTGAATGCTTTGTTACAAAAGTAGCATTGATTGCAAACCCTGATTTCAAGACTATATAAGGGAGAACTCTAGCAACTAGGAAACCTAATCCCCACACCTCCTATGTGATACTAGTTGCGACTAGAGTCGATTCTCCTTTAACCTAGGTTTTTCTAAAACCATTATAGGTTAACGACTTAAAGACTTCATTGGGATTCTGAACACAGACCCAACTATTTTCTCTGTAGTTGCGTGTTCTAATCTTACTTTGTTCTATCGTATTGAGTACTATCTTCTTTAAGATTTGCTCGAGATTCAATCTCCGATATGTAAGATAAAAAAAGTAGTCACAAACATCTTCGTCTCATCGTTTGTGATTCCACAATATCTTGTTTCGCTACCATACGATTAAGATTATTGTGAGGTGATTGATATTACTAGGCTGTTCTTCGGGAATATAAGTTCGGTGTATCAATTGGTTCATGTTCACCTTGATTTATCAAAAGACGGAACAAAAACTCGTAGGTATTTCTGTGGGAGACAGATTTATCTATTCAATAGACTTTTCTATGTGAGAAAAATTTGTGTATCAAGTCTTAGACTCTGGGTCGTAGCAACTCTTAGTTGTGGGTGAGATCAGCTAAGGGAATCAAGTGCGTAGAGTCCTGCTGGGATTCATAGGCGTAAGGAACGCGATTGTACCTTAATCAGTGTGAGATTTGTTAGGGCTCAACTACATTCCAATCCGAAGTTAACTTGTAGTAGGCTAGAGTCTGTAGCGGCTTAATACAGCGTGGTGTTCAAATCTGGACTAGGTCCCGGGGTTTTTCTGCTTTTGCGGTTTCCTCGTTAATTTTAATTTATGGTGTCTGTGTTATTTCTTTTCCGCATTATATTTTTATATAATTGAAATATCACAGGTTTTGCGTAGTTCAATCAATTATATAATCCAATCTTTTGTTGTTGATATAAATTGATTGGCACTTGAACATTGGTCTTTGGTACCATTCAAGTTGTTTCTCATAATAATCAAGATCGCGGATTTCTATCTGTTTGATTTGCTAATTACATTTAGAAACAAAGATATAACTCTTGGATTTATTTTTCTTAATTGAGTCTGACTGTCTAGTTGATTCTCTTGGAAGTATATTGGAGTTAGTCCATACAGATTGCCGAAACGAAATATTGGGTGTGGTTGTTAAACCCTTGCTTTTTCAATTGGTATCAGAGCAGGCAAACACGTTTAAGACCTTATAAGTCTGTATTTATAGCGATCTGACTCTATGGACAATAGTGTTATCTCTGACAAACACATCACCAGAGACAAAAGTTCTGTTTCTTTTAAATCTATTAAAGAGAAAGACTTGTCTATCTCACATATAGATGAACATTTTGTTCCTACGAAACAGACAAGTATTGATATGTGTTACCCTGATTATCTTACTGACGAATCTGATTCTGAAGTAAAAAGAGAAGCATCCCGAGAGAGTGCAGCAATTCTAAAACTTGTTAGAATCCAGGCAGTTGAAATCAATAGGCTGAATTACAAGGTCAATACAATGGTTGGTATGGTAAAAGATCGTGATTCCCAACTAAGGGTTCTTCGTGAGGAAATTGCTGTAGTTTGTTCATCTCGAACCTTACTCGAGGCTAAACTCAAGGAAGATGCCCATGAAATTGAACGACTACTGAGTAATCTCTCTTTTCAAGATAAAGGTCGTCCTGGGGAGTCTGTCATACCAACTACTTCTGACTCTGCTGTGAAATTAGAAAACGTGACTAATTCTAATCATATTCCAATAATAAAAACAACTTCAGAAGCTAAACTGCAAACCCTTCCTATTGCTAAAGGAGTGCTTGGTTCTTCCACTGATCATGGATTTACCATGTCTCATGGAAGGAAGAAACCTTCTAACGATGTCTCTAATGCTACACACTCTAATCACTCCCATGATCAGAAAGTATGTGTTTTTTGTGATTCAAAAGGACATGTTCAACGGAAGAGCAAACTGAAACTGAATGACAATTACTTTGGTCGACTTCAGCACACCTTAAATTTAATACTCAAAGGTGTAACTGACATTCGGATGTATAAACCTATTGGTTTTAGTAATCACCCTGTGAATTCTTCCAGGAAAGTCAGTTCAATATGCTCATCGAACGTTTGAACCAATTGTAGCATTAATACGAATCATTCAAGAAGATTTCAGGAAGGTTCTTCTCAACCCAATATAAAGAATGATGTTCAAGATGTGAAAAAGGTACCAGTGGGTGGAAGCAACAGTGGAGACAACCTTAATCCGATAATTGAAGGATACAAGGATCTTATCAACAGGCTGTCAAAATCCTCCATACAAACTTCTTCTGGTAAGGATCCAAACTTAGTCTCATACTTTGATGATTGTAAGTTTTATGATACTTTTTCACATCACAAAGGTTTTCCTCCAAATATTAGAAGGAAAAAGAGGATTAACCATGAAGAATATTCATTTGATGAGCATAAAGCTCATACTTTTGCTAATTAATCACAAGGGTTGAATGCTTACTCATAAAAATCCTGTTGAGTAAGATTTGCTAATAATCAGGTATACTTATTGGTAAAATTCTTTCTAATTAGCCGAGTTATTTTCTTATTGTCCATAGCTAAACTATTGTCTACAGACAGCTTTTCCTAAGTATTGTTTGTGTCTCGAGAATCCCTTTTTTTTTGAAGAAGTTTTTGTTGCACTTAAGTTGCCTGCTACTCTTGTGCTCTAAATTGTTTCTCTGTGGAAATATAAAATTTCTTGAGACAAAAATTTGTGAAAGAAAATCTTCACGTAGCAAAAGGGTACGTTACGGTTTTAGTTTAGTTTTTTCTTTTTGGTTCGGGTTGTGTTCGTACGGGTACCCATGACTTACTTGTCACGAACTGTCTTTAGAAACCCTAAAAGTTACCGTCCCTAAGAAACCATTTAAATACCAAACCTATTGAGTCATGTACGCGTACTCTAGGATATTTTCTTTTTTGTCAAGAATGTCTTCACCTTCTCGCACCTGTGATTTTTCAAGAGATTTTCCTGATAAAGGTATTGGTTTCGAGTCCAATGGAGGAAGAAAAGGACCTTAGTAGATGTTGATGGTCAAAATCCTGATGCCTCATGCTACTATGCCTATTCTCATCAAGATGTTGAGAATGAGGAGATGGTTTCAGCCGAAGTGGTTCATGATTTTCTTAAATACTTTGAGGAAGCAAAACTGCAGCTCGTTGATACTATGAAGGGTCTCGATGTGTTAAGAACTGAGTTGAAAAAGGTTAACTTTGACCTTGTTCTCATGAAAACACATATTAAAGATCTCCTCAATGAGGATATCTTCTCTGAAGAAGCAGTGGATGCTTTCAATCACAAGCTCAAAGGTCTCAAGACTCATGAGGGTTCCGGAAAAGCTCTTTGATTTCAGTTCATGGTTGTTTTAATGGTTTAGGAGTCTTTTTTTTTTTTAGCTTGATGGTTTTTATTTTGTCTAGGAAACTTCTTATGAGAATTTATTCTTGTGTTTTAAGAAGGATAACTAGGGTTTGGAATAGCCTATATTGTGATTACACATTGCTATTACCAACGATTTTCATCTTGTAATGTTTTTAGATTTATTTATTTAAATTCTAAAGTTTATTTGGAAGATGATTTTGCAGTATTAATCTTTATTAGTTTTATATATTTAAAAAAATGTCATGGGATATGAGTGTTTGCGTCCGTGAACTATGATTGTCCCATATATGTCAAAAGTTAAGTCTATTATGTCATTATGCAAATATTGATGGAAGATAGAATGAGCTTTTGATAACAAAGATTAATAGCGCGTTTGGATACACATCCAGAAGTAGCTTTTTTACTTCTAGAAGTCAAAAAGCAAGAAGTCAGTTTGGGTGTGGAATTTCAGAATGACTTCTGGAAGCAGAAAAATAAACTTTTTGTGAAGCAAAATACATGGACTTCTGACTTCTGCTTTTGGAAGCAGAAGTCAGAAGCATAATTGTATCCAAACGCGCTATAAGTCTATGGTATCATTATGCAAATATTGATGAAAAATAGAATGAATCTTTGAATATTCCGCAGTATTGATCTTTCCCTGATCCACTTCTATGTGAAAGTACTGTACGGCTCCGTATGTTTTCTTATGTTAAGGATTTCCGATTAAATTAATCATGGGTTCTCTTGTGGTTAATTTAATTGAGTTTTTCTGGATACAAATTCACATTCTTTTGTGATTTGTTATTGTCCAAAAGAAATCCTTCTTTTCTTGTGAAAGTAAGGTCGCTCTTGTTGTTCTTTCGGGAATGACATTTTATGGGGGAGAGTTCTTAATTGAACTTGTGCTTAATTGCCAAATCTTTGTGGGGAGTGCGGCTGTGGAATATTGTAGGAGTTTTCTTGTATCTTTATAAACTCCTTGATGAATACACGAAGTTTCGACTATGTGAAATCATCGAAACAAGTTGATATGTTGTTCTTTTATAGTCATGAAGTATCTCTATGAGAATTTCATTATGATCCCACTAGTTTTTGTACCTTTTCAAATTTATATTGACAAAAAGGGAGAGAATTATTGTGTAGTTCACACTATAAATACATATGGTTTACGGATCATTATGTAAGGGGGGGTGGTTTTCCTGTGAGATGAAGTATTGACTAAGAGGGAGTGATACATATCACCGTAGTATTATTGTCAAAGTTGTGATACAATTGAACTTTGATGCTGTGTAATAATACTATGACACTGTATAAAAATAATTGAGAACAATGGTTTTCTTATTATTATGGCTACGGATCTTAAACAACTATGATGCTGAGTTGAACACGTTCAGAATCACTGGAGTACTTGGAAGTGACGAAGATTTCAAGTAATGTTGAAGAACCAAGGAAATCAAGCATTTGGATGAGAAGCTACAAAGTTTATTCATTTTGTAATCCATATGTATTGATAGTTTTGTCACTAAAATTGACAAATGGGGAGATTATTAGAGCACTGCTCGGTCGAAATCGCAAGCGTTGCTATCTCAATCTTGTTTGTCAAGTTTGTTAGGATTCAGACCTCCATAAGACACTAATAGTTCTTTGGATCAATGTAGAACTAAAAAAAACATAAACTAGATGCACTAAACGAAACAAGAAAGACACAAGATTTAACGTGGTTCGGAAATATGCCTACGTCCACAAACGGCTACGATCAACTCTTATTATAGAACAAATTACAGAGAATTAAACCACAACTATGACCAGCAGGATGCTGTTCACAAACCCCAAACAGTTCTCTATGAATAAAACGTTCTAAACCCTAAAATTCTCTAGTTATGAGAACTCTTCTCTAGATTGTGTTGTGTATGTTTCCTAAGACTTGTACACCTATTTATATAGGTTACAAACTTGAGTTCCAAGTATAAGATTTATACTAGGAAACCACAAACTTGAGTTCCAAGTATATGAGTTATACTATGAAACCTCAAACATATCTAAATCAGGAAACTCCCTAACTTAGGCAAACAAGGAAACCTCTAGAAGATTTTAGACTATTCTAGACTCTTCCTAAAACATCGACAACATAACAATTCTCCATCTTGCCGATGTTTCCACCAAACTGAGCTTGATCTTCACAAGTTAATTGTAGCCTCTAATGCCCATAGGGCCTTAACAATGAGCAGCATTGATCAAGCTGAGACACTTCTCAAACTTGACCTTCGGAACGACTTTCGTCAACATGTCTGCTGGATTATATTCAGTATCAACTTTCAATAGTTGTACTAATCTGTTATCGATCACTTCTCGTACTTTATGATAACGAACATCAATATGCTTGGTGCGTGCATGAAAAACTTGGTTTTTAGCTAAATGAATAGCACTTTGACTATCACAGTTCACAAAAACACTCCGTTGTATAATCCCCAAATCTTCAACTAAACCACGAAGCCACAATGCTTTTCTAACATCCTCAATCTCAGTTATATACTCTGCCTCCATAGTAGAAAAAGCTACAATTGATTGTAACATAGACCTCCAACTGATAGGTCCTCCACTCAATGTAAAACAATACCCCGAAGTAGAATGACATTTATCTTTATCACCCGCATAATCTGAATCAACAAATCCACAGACCTTCAAACTTTGATCCTTCTCAAATACTAAACCAATATCCAATGTCCCATTAAGATATCTCAAAATTCCCTTCACCGCATACCAATGTGCTCTCCCAAGGTTTGCCATATAACGACTAACTAAACCTACTGCTTGTGCAATATCCGGACGAGTACAAACCATAACATACATCAAAGAACCTACCGCATTAGCATAGGGAACCTTTGACATAAACTCCTTCTTCTCAGTTGTAGTAGGACATAACTTTTTTGATAACTTAACTGTAGGCGGTATTGGAACACTAATAGATTTGGAGTTATGCATTCCAAAGCGACGAAGAACCTTCTCCAAATAGGATTTCTGAGTAATACATAACTTCCCCTTTGACCTATCTCGAGTAATCTTCATACCCAAAATCTTCTTAGCCGGACCCAAATCCTTCATATCAAACTCTAAACTCAACTGTTTCTTCAAAATATTAATTTATGACTTGCTCTTGGCAGCTATGAGCATGTCATACACATAGAGTAAAAGATAAACAAAACTTCCATCTGGAAACTTCTTAAAGTATACACACTGATCGTATTTCACTACGAGTATACTTTTACTGCAACATAATAGTATCAAATCTCTTGTACCATTGTCTTGGCGATTGCTTCAAACCATAAAATGATTTCTCAAGTTGACACACATAATCTTCTTTACCAGCAACTTCATAACCAATGGGCTATGACATATAAATGTCTTCCTCCAAATCTCCATGCAAGAAAGCAGTCTTGACATCTAATTGCTTGAGCTCTAAGTCAAACTATGCCACAAATGCTAAAAGGACTCGGATAGAAGTGTGTTTAACAACCAGAGAGAAAACTTCATTATAATCCACACCTTCCCTTTGTGCATATCCCTTAGACACTAACCTTGCTTTGTATCGTACACCACTAACGATACCCTTGGAATATGGAATTCCATCCTTTACCGTATAGACCCACTTGCACCCAATCTTCTTTCGTCCCTTAGGCAACTTAACAAGTTCCCAAGTGCGATTCTTGTGAAGAGACTTCGTCTCCTCATCCACGGTTGTTTTCCACTCAACGACATGAGTATTACTCATTGCCTCCTCAAAGGTAAACGGCTCATCCTCAAAAACAGATAATGCGTAAGACGCATACTCATCAAAACCATAATGGACTGGTGCATATCTCTCACATTGAGACATCAAGGACAGAATATTCTCAACTTGTTACTGTGTAGATTCCTCACTAGGAACCTCAAACTCAACTTCATCTTCTACAAGAGTTTCTTTTTCTTCTTCTATAGTAGATGAACTAGGAACTCTTTGCTCCAGTTGCATTGAATCATCTTCAACACCGCTACTACTCTCACTTTCAATTTGAGAGTCCCAACCTGTGAACTTATTTGAGTCAAGCATCGCTTTCTCATTAAAGGTCACATCACGAGTAATTATTAACTTATTCAATTCTGGACATCATAGACGATATCCTTTTACATCTAATGGATAACCTAAGAAAATTGTTTTTTTTATCCCTAACACCCAACTTATCTTCTGTAACATGAAAATAGGATGGACAACCAAACACCCTTAAATTAGAATAGTTCACGGGATTTCCAGTCCATACCTCCATAGGTGACTTACACTTAATAGTTGTTGATGGTGATCGATTCACTAAATAGCACGCCGTATTCATTGCTTTAGCCCACCAAATCTTGTCTAAACTTGCATTTGACAACATGCACCGTGCTCTCTCAAGTAACGTTCGATTCATTCTCTCCGCTACTCTATTTTGCTGTGGTGTACCCTTAACTGTGAAGTGCCTAACGATACCTTGTTCCTCACAAAACTCCTTTAGGGGGTCTTCGATGTATTCACCACCATTATCGGAACGTATCTTCTTAACCACACTACCAAGTTGTTTCTCTACCATGGTCTTCCACTTCTTAAACACCTCGGTGACTTCATTCTTATGCTTCATGGTGTAAAGCCAAACTCTCCTCGAAAAGTCATCGATAAAGGTCACAAACCACTTAGCACCTCCCTTAGAAACTGTACAAGAAGGACCCCAAACATCCGAATGGATGTAATCTAACATACCCTGCGTGTGGTGAACAGCGGTACCAAAACTGCTCCTATATTGCTTCCCAAAGATACAATGCTCACAGAAATCAAGCTTGCAAGTTTTTTCACCACAAAGCAATCCTTTACCACTCAACACGGACATACCTTTCTCACTCATATGCCCAAGATGCATATGCCATAAACGTGTTAACTCGACCTGTTTCTCATCAATTGATTGAGAAACCATAGCTCCACCACAAACTATATCTCCTTGTAAGAAATATAGATTACCATGTCTTTCACCGGTCATCTTCAAACTACCATTGTAGAATACCTTCAAGAATCCATATTCATCAACATACTTGTATCCAAGAGATTCAAGTACTCCTAACGAAATCAAAATCATCCTCAAATCTGGAACATGTCTAACCTCAGAAAGTGTTGTGACAACACCATGCGAACGAACCTGTACCGTACCAACTCCAACTGTTTTACAGGCATTAGAATTGCCCATCATAACAGTACCACCATTCACCTCTCTGTAAGTAGTGAAACAATCCTTTGAAGGACACATATGATACGAAGCACCAGAATCAAGCATCCAACCATCATTAAGATAACTCTTTAATGTAACGGTTAACACTTCCTCGTCAAAACCACACATTGGGTCTTCTAAAGCTTCACTGCCTTCAGCAACCGAAGCAACAACATTCTTCGAATCTGATTTCTTACGTTTCTCATCTCTTGCCTTAAGCTTGAGACAATCAGCCCTAATATGACCAGTTTTCCGACAATAATAACACTCAATATCGCTCTTTTTGGAACGATTCTTCGACTTCAACTTCTTATTACCATTCTTTCCTCTATCAACAAACAATCCCTCGACTTGTGCTTCATCGTTGAACTCTTGTTTCCTTAACGCCTTAGCTTTTAAAGAAGATACCACATCATCGAAAACTAACTTATTGTCTTCTTCGGTTTTCCTACTCAACAAATAGTCAACGAAAGCATCATACGACGGAGGCAAAGAACATAATAATATCATGAATTTATCTGTATCAGAGATAGTGACACTGATATTAGACAAATCAGAATAGATCTTATTAAACTCATTAATATGATCAACCATAAACTTACCCGAAGAAATCCGAAAGGCATGGAGTCTGCGCTTCAAGTAAAGTTCTGAAGTCAAATCCTTTTGCGAGTAAAGCTTCTCTAACTTATCCCACAACGCCTTTGCAGAGATTTCACTCGAAAAGTTATGAGTGATCTCCCTTGACAAACATAAATGAATAGTTGACACATGCCTCCAAAACAAAGTAATCCCACTTCTCATCGCTCAAATCCTTTGGTAACGTTGCTGGCTTGTCCTTGATAGCTTTGATTTGTTTCATTCTAACAAGAATATCTTTTACATCAGTTTGCCATGATGTGAAATTATTCTTCCCATTGAACTTGATAATATAAAATACATGCACCTTCGAAAATCTACTTGATGTAGAACCAGACATCTTAACTTCTAACTATGATCCTCTCCACGCTACCGCACCACTTGTTTGGATTAAGACCTCCATAAGACACTAATAGTTCTTTGGATCAATGTAGAACTAAAGAAAACATAAACTAGATGCACTAAACGAAACAAGAAAGACACAAGATTTAACGTGGTTCAGCAATATGCCTACGTCCACAAACAGCTACGATCAACTCTTATTATAGAACAAATTACAGAAAATTAAACCACAACTATGACCAGCAGGATGCTGTTCAAAAACCCCAAACAATTCTCTATGAACAAAACGTTCTAAACCCTAAAATTCTCTAGTTATGAGAACTCTTTTCTAGATTATGTTGTGTATGTTTCCCTAAGACTTGTACACCTAATTATATAGGTTACAAACTTGAGTTCAAAGTATAAGAGTTATACTTGGAAACCACAAACTTGAGTTCCAAGTATATGAGTTATACTAGGAAACCTGAAACATAGCTAAATCAGGAAACTCCCTAACTTAGGAAAACAAGGAAACCTATAGAAGATTTTAAATTATTCTAGACTCTTCCTAAAACATCGACAACATAACAAAGTTTAGTTTCCAAAACTATAAGTCTTGATTTCTAGTCTACTTATAGCTATGTCTCGGATTAGGATAGAATGTGTAGTTGAGCTTTAGAATTCACGGCGTTCATCTATTGAAGACGAAGAAATACTAAGGGGAGCTTGTGGAACTTCATCAACAAAAGGTATGTGGAGACTTGAACTTATCTATCACTCAGAAGTTTATTTCTATTTTATCTCCTATTGAGACAAAAGTCGTATAGCTTTATAGACTTTATGTTATACACATTGGATATTTCGAGCTGAGTTTAACTCGCTTACATATTTCTCCAAATATGTGTTGGTAAGCTTTCGCTTTAACCAAGTTCATCTTTTATTCTTGACGAAAATCAAAAGATGATCATGTGAAAATTGCCTGTAACATCTTACATGATTTGTGTGAGACAGTCATTTGATGTAGACTCGGAATGTTTCGTATTGATCTATTAATCACTTGAAAATTGCTTTGAAGCTTATAGTTTGTGTGAGACAGCTATTCCCGTCTTCCAAGAATGTTTCAATGATTAAAATAGAGTTTAGGACAATTAACAATTGATTGGATATAGCACAGTATGCGTACTTGTATGCTAATTTTTGCAAGTTACTCCAAGTCCGGGAACCATAGTATGCATACCCGTATGCATACTGGTTTGATAGTTGAAGTCTGGGAACTTAGTATGCATACCCGTATGCGTACCGGCATAACAGTTCAAGTCCGGGAATTCAACTGAGTTTGGTTGTGTATGACAGTATGCGTACCCGTTCGCATACTGGCGAACCCAGACCAAGTCCGACTACTTAGGTATGCGTACCCGTTTGCATACTTGAGTGGGTTAAGTTCTAAAATTGGTTTGTTCATGAATTGATCCGAGTGAATAAAAATCGATTTTGCATCAATTGTGTCTTGTATACTTCTATGAGAATATAAACAATTGAACAACTCTAGAACTAGTTTCATTTGAGTCATTTGAACTAGTTGTGATTGAGATGAACAAGGTTGATATGAAAGTGTTCATATGGCTAACTTCGGTTAACTATTGTTGAGCCAACAAAGTGTACACGTTTAGGTACGGTTACCCATATCTAAATGAAGTCACTTTTCATTTGTGTGTAACAAGCTAAGTTTGATCTAACAGTTGAAAGATATTAGCTTGAATCTAATCTGGTTTTCATCTAACGGTGAATATTGAATGCTTTGTTACCAAGGTAGCATTGATTGCAAATCCTGATTTGAAGACTATATAAGGGAGAAATCTAGCAACTGGGAAACCTAATCCCCACACCTCCTATGTGATACTAGTTGCGACTAGAGTCGATTCTCCTTTAACCTAGGTTTTTCTAAAACCATTATAGGTTAACGACTTAAAGACTTCATTGGGATTCTGAAGCCATACCCAACTATTTTCTCTGTAGTTGCGTGTTCTGATCTTACTTTGTTCTATCGTATTGAGTACTATCTTTTTTAAGATTTGCTCGAGATTCAATCTCCGATAGGTAAGATAAAAAAGTAGTCACAAACATCTTCGTCTCATCGTTTGTGATTCCACAATATCTTGTTTCGCTACTATACGATTAAGATTATTGTGAGGTGATTGATATTACTAGGCTGTTCTTCGGGAATATAAGTTCGGTGTATCAATTGGTTCATGTTCACCTTGATTTATCAAAAGACAGAACAAAAAATTGTAGGTATTTCTGTGGGAGACAGATTTATCTATTCAATAGACTTTTCTGTGTGAGACAAATTTGTTTATCAAGTCTTCGACTTTGGGTCGTAGCAACTCTTAGTTGTGGGTGAGATCAGCTAAGGAAATCAAGTGCGTAGAGTCTTGTTGGGATTCAAAGGCGTAAGGAACGTGACTGTACCTTAATTAGTATGAGATTGGTAAGGGCTCAACTACATTCCAGTCCGAAGTTAACTTGTAGTAGGCTAGAGTCTGTAGCGGATTAATACTGTGTGGTGTTCAAATCTGGACTAGGTCCCGGGGTTTTTATGCATTTGCGGTTTCCTCGTTAACAAAATTTCTTGTGTCTGTGTTATTTCTTTTCTGCATTATATTTTTATATAATTGAAATATCACAGGTTATGCATAGTTCAATCAATTAGATAATCCAACCTTTGGTTGTTGATATAAATTGATTGGCACTTGAACATTGGTCTTTGGTACCGTTCAAGTTGTTTCTCATAATAATCAGGCTCGCGGATTTCTATCTGTTTGATTTGCTGATTACATTGAGAAACAAAGATATAACTCTTGGATGTATTTTCCTTGATTGAGTCTGACTGTCTAGTTGATTCTCTTGGAAGTATATTGGAGTTAGTCCATACAGATTGCCGAAAAAAATAATTGGGTGTGGTTGTTAAACCCCCGCTTTTTCAATACCAAATCATTATAAAACTTATTTTCATCAATCAAGTTGTATGTGCTTTCAACCGAAAAGTCTTAAGGCTCTGTTTACAAAGAAAAGGTGGCACAACTACTACTATCATCATCTCAATCTTGTCATACAATGAAAATTTATATCAGACTTCTTTCTTGGAACCTATATCTTGTCTATCCCTGATAAACACACCGTCAAATACTTTGCCATCATTGTTCAGCAATACACAGAGAATTTGAAAGATTTACAGAATCATTTTCACAAATTAGATTTTCAATTTAAAAAAGGCTGAGGATGATCATGCGATGGATACATCTCAAATTAATTCTAACTTTGCTGGATTTTCTAGATTTTTCGGATTAGATTCACCGACCTTTCTATCTCTACCTTCATCAACTACTCTACTAAATCCGTGTTCAACTTCTGAGTCTCATGTCGGTCCTGATAATACTCCTAAAGTGGATTTTTCGAGATTTGATGGTACTAATCCTCGTAGTTGGGCTATTAAATATGAAAGATATTCCTTCCTTCACAAGTTTCCTGATTCGGGACAATTCAATAGGGATGCGATTCACTTTGATGTTAAAGTTGATCCATGAGTTTTGAATTATCAACTAGGTAAATAGTTCATTTCATGGGATACTTTTGTTCAGGATTTATATGCTAGATTTGAAGATGTTGCTCATGATAATCATGTTGGTAGTTTTAATAAGCTGTCCTAAACTAGGTAAACTACCGTTGAGGATTATTATGACCATTTTGAAAACTTTAAGAGTTTTATGGTTGCTAACAACCCAAATATTCCTGATAGTTTCTATACACTCAGTTTTATCAATGGATTGAAAGAAAAAACTCATACAACTATGTAAATTAATGTTCAAACTAAAGACTAATTCTAGAGCCTTCTACTTGGCTTGAATGCAGCAAGCTACTGTAAATCACACTCCTAAGCCAATGAAATCTACCTCTAGACCTTTGTATCCCACACCTTTATCTATTTCTCACCCACCTTCTTGTGTCAAACCTTTTTCTCTCCATCTGCACATTTCAATAAACCCAATATTTCATCAACTACACCCATTATTACTCACCCTTCCACACCCTCTAAACCTGGCACTTCAATTCCCACCTATCAAAAAAATCACTCCCCTGCAGATGAAGGATAGAAGGGACAAATGCTTATGTTATAACTGTGATGAATTTTATAGACCTGGACATATGTTTAAATCTCAACAATTGTTCATGATAATTACTGATCATGAAGAGACTAGTGATACTAGTGACTTATCTACTGAAGAAGTACCTACAGATTCTCCTCTAGTTGTGATACCACTACCATATAGAACTTTCTTGCATGCCTTGACAGGGAATGTGGCCCATGGCACTATCCGCATCTCTTGATACATCAATAATTTTCTATCATGGTTTTGATTGATATTGGCAATACCCATAGTTTCATTTATTCTCACATAACAAATAAACTTGGTCTTCATGTGTACTGGTCAAATGGTAGTTACGGTAGCAAATGATGATAGTGCAATTAGCAAAGGTATGTGCCAAAATCTTCACTAGGAAATGCAGGGTTACCAATTTTTGGCTGACTTGAGAGTTCTACCGCTTAGTGGTTATGACATGGTGTCAGGAGCTGATTGGCTACTCCGACTTCGATATGTACTATTCAATTATGCTCAGTTCATAATTTCCTTATTGCATCATGGAATTAAGATAACACTTCAGGGAAGTTCTTCTAAACCTTGTCTTAGTATTATTGGTGGGCCTTCTATTAAAAAGTTTCTCAAAAGTAAAGCCCCTGTTTTTATTGGTCAGTGCCATCAAACTACCTTAGTCTTATTCCCCTCAAACCTATGATGTATTGGGTTTTTTTGTTGAACCAACTATACTTCCTCCATAGCTTTAGACCATAATATTTCTTTCAAACCTAATTCAGTTCCTACTTCACAAATACCATATAAATTTCCTTATTCATGATACCCCTTTTGCTTCTCCTATAATTCTCGTCGAGCAAAAAGATGCTTCTTGGAGATTTTGTGTTGATTAAAGGAAGTTAAATAACTTGAATATTAAGGATAAATATCCCATTCCTTTGATTAATGAATTGCATGGTGCCAAATTTTTTTTATAAAGTGGATTTGAAGTCTCGTTATCACTGAATCAGAGTTTTTGAACCAGATACCTCCAAATAACATTTAGAACTCATCGTGGTCATTATGATTTTAGGGTGATGCTATTTTTCCCTACTAATGCACATGCCACCTTTCATGATTTAATGAATGAAGTGTCTCAACCCTATCTCAAGAAATTTATTCTTTTCTTTTTTGATGTTATCTTTGTGTATAGTTCATTTATTGAGGAGCATGTTCATCATCTTTTTCAGACCTTATCTTTGCTGAGACAACATTCATTATTTGCCAAGAAGTCTAAATGCTCTTTTGCTCAACATTAACTGAAATATTTGGGTCACTTGATTACTGTTGAAGGAGTTTCTAACAAGATTTCTGCATTGCAGACTTGGACACAACCAAAGACCCTAAAGTAATTAAAAGGTTTCTTGGGTTTAAATGGTTATTATGAAGATCCATCAAAGGTTTTGGTACCATTTTCAAACCCCTCACAGATATACTGGAAAAAAAATCATTCAAGTGGAGTGAGGATGCACACCAAGCCTTTTATACCCTTAAGACTGCAATGACATTAGCACCAGCCTTAGCATTACCTGATTTTTCTAAACAATTTACTATAGGAACTGATGAATGCACCGAAAGAGTGGGAGCTATTCTTATGCAAGAGGGTAAACTAATTTCTTTCTACAAAAAAACATTGGATGATAAAGATCAATCCCTTTCTACTTATGAAAAGGAATTCCATGCCATTGTTATGGTTGTCCAAAAATGAAAGTATTGTTTATCCAATATCCAATTCATCATCCTTACAGATCATCAAAGTCTCAAATGTTTGATGGAACAAAAAAATCTCTACTGCTCCTCAACAAAAATGGCTTGTCAAACTAATGGATTTTGACTATGTCATAAGATACAAGAAGGTTATGGACAATAAAGTTGTTGATGCTTTATCAAGACTTCCAACTACTTCTGTTGAGTGTCAAGCTATTTCTACAAGTCACCCTCAATGGGACAAGATGTTATCTGTATCTATGAGAATGATATTGAAGCTCACCAACACATTACTCAATTGCTTGTCTCTCCCAATCAGCCAAATTACTCTTATCAACATGGCATATTGAGGTTCAAAGGAAGACTCCACATTGGTTCATCTAATAATATTAGATCTTTCATATTACATTCTATAACCGGCACAAGTCTCATTTCTTTGGACACATATAAAGAGTAATATTATCCAGTTTGTCTCCTTTTGTGAGGTATGATAATGTAACAAATGGGTCCATTATTTTCCTGAAGGTATCTTTTAACCTCTACCCGTACCTGCCACAACACGACAACATATTTCTATGGATTTTATTAAGGGGCTACCAATGTAAAAATAAAAGAAATGTCATTTTGATGGTTGTTGACAGACTTGCCAAGTATAGTTATTTTATTCTATTAAGTCATCCATTCATAACTATTACAGTTGCTAAGGAGTTTCTTGCTCATGTTTTTAAGTTACATGCTCTTCAAAGTTCTATTGTAAGTGCAGGGACAACATTTTTGTGAATCAGCTTTGGAAAGCCTTGTTCAAATCCTTGGGTACCTCTCTCAAAATCGATACTGCTTATCATCCACAAACAGATATTGGTCACACAGAGGGAAGGAATGCTCGTGTTGAGTAGTATCTTAGGCATATGACTAGCTCTAATCCTAAACAGTAGGAAAATTAGTTGGCTCTTGCAGAGTGGTGGACCAACACCAGTTATCACACTAGCTTGAAGATGTTTCCTTTTCAAGATTTATATGGGTATCACCCCCCTCATCTGATTTTTTATATTACTGCAACCACTTTTATAGCATCAGTGGAGACTTAATTACAATAAATAAATACTTTGTTTCAACTTCTTTAAGATGACCTAGCTAAATCTCAAGAGAGAATAAAAAATTTTACAGATAAGAAAAGAGATGACAGAGAATTTGAGGTGAGACATATGGTTTTCCTGAAGCCGCATTCTTATAGGCAGACATCAGTGGCCCTTATGAGGAATTTTAAGCTCTCATCCAAGCACTTTGGACCCTGTGAGGTGTTGAAAAGGATTGGGGTTGTTGCTTATAAGTTGAAACTGCCAGCGGCTTCCAGAATTCACCATGTCTTTCATGTGTCACAATTGAAGAAACAAATTGGACTGTAGGCTTCTACAATGACACATATGCCAATGATGGATGATAATATACAATATGATAGAGCATGTTTTTGTGCTAGCCAACCGTACCACCCTAAAAGGGGATCTTGCAGTTTCTCAAATCTGGTTCAATGGTCCAATTCATCTCCTAAGGATGCTACTTGGGAACATACCTCACATACTCATGCTCAATTTCCTGATTTCATCTTTAAGGTCAAAGATCCTTAAATGAAGAAGGCATTTTCATGAACCCATGGAGCTAATAACGGCTTAGTTTTGCTTTTAAAACAAGCGCGGTTTTGAGGTAATTTGCTTAAATGATTTTAGATCTTTATTTCCTCGAGTTATGTGTGTAGACATTGTTGTAATAATAATTGTGCATGTTCAGTAATTACAGGTGAAGTATTTATACCAAATCATTCTAAGACCTATTTTCATCAATCAAATTGTATTTGCTTTCAATCGAAAGTCTCAAGGCTCTGTTTATAAAGAAAGTAACACTGCTACTATTATTATTGAAAAGACAAGGGTATCCAAATACACCATAATCTTTTATTTCAACCTATAAGTCTGATACCAAGTGTGATCGTCTATGGACAAAGTCGAGAAAATACGACAACTTGATATTCACTTGATAATAGTTACGATCTGAAACCGATTTACTATAGGATCAATATCAAATGATTTGGAATTAACGAGCAAGGGAAATTTACTTTAATTATAATAAAACAATTATAATGCGGAAAGTAAAGTAAATGACACAACAAGATTTTGTTAACGAGGAAACCGCAAATGCCGAAAAACCCCGGGACTTAGTCCAGTTTTGAATACTCTCATAATTAAGCCGATATACAAAATCTAATACCAACTTCATATAGTTGAGCCAAGAAGACTACCCCTAGCTATTTAGTTCCCTCGGTATCCCTGCGCCTTCGACTTCTAGAGTCACGCACGTGAATAGCAATTCCTTTGGATCGTATTCCAAACAGCAAAGGAAGAATCTGTTTGGTAACTACTATAATCAATCTTGCTACAAGATATAAATGAGTCGTTTACAAAGACTCTTTTGTTTAATATAATAAACTCCTTTGTCTGGTTAGATCAATCTAACTTCAACTACCGAGATAGTCGGGTATAGATTCGCACTCAATCAATATAGATCTCAAAGAGAAATATAGATAATTCCGATCTCACACAACTAATCAATCATATCTATCAAAGATAAATCGATTCTAGTTGGATCCCAGCCGATAAAGGTTTGTGCACTAAATCCACAAGATACGAAAACTAATAAGAAATCTTCTTCGTCTTCTTCATCTTCATTATCTTCAAAACATGCACAACACCACTTGAATCTCTCGTGATAAATCACGCACAGAACGGAGTCTGTTAACAATGGATTATCACAAGATGCATTTAGATCTAACAACAGTTCCAAGGATCCCGTTGATACTTTGATCTAGTCTGAGTGAATCTTATATCAGAAGAGAAGATTCTCAAGCATAATAAAACTAGGTGCAATCGAATTTTCAACAACCGTTAGTCAATCAATCAAAAACTGATAACACTGCAATTATCTAGTTTCCCACCAACGGTACTCGTAGAGATTCTTGATCCCACATAAGTCTTTAAACGAGCGATCGTAAGAGATTTCACCTAATTAGGGTACTTTCCTTTCCGATTAGATGGGTCCACCAGAAACAACAAGAAATGAAGTTAGCCTGGCTCTTAAGATAGTTTGCTAGAAATACAAACTTAGGTATTTATAGACCAAGGATGTTGGACACCAAGGAATTTCCAAAACCGAAAATATTCTCAAGATAAATGCTAGTCCAATATTTTCCAAAATCTCTCATAGAAAATCTCTAAGTAGTAAATGCACATTACTAATTTTTATTCTCTAGAGCTATGCATTAATTGCTGGTAATTAAAGCATATAAAACCAAAAACCTTAATTAAAATATTTTTAATTTATTTCGGCACAGGATAACCATGAGTACGAAGGAATATCTTTGAACAATAAATGATAAGAGTTACTGCTCGTGTTCAAAGTATGTTGACATCTTTTCACTGCAAATCCTTATTTCGTATTTACATATATTTTCTTCTTAGAATCGGTTCAACCAGACTTCCAAATAAGTTTAGAATTGGTTCTACCAGTATTCCAAGACTACTATGTGAACGGTCATACCAAGTCACAATGGTTAGTTGTGATTGGTCTTATCAAGTCACATATATGGGTTCGGATCGGTTATACCAATCACTAGGATCGGTTCTATCTAAACATGGTATTTACTTATGATCGGTCACACCAGTCACTAGGATCGGTTACACCAATTACAAGGATCGATCACATAACACGTTATGATCGGTCACACCAATTACCAGATCTGGTCACACCAATTATAAGGATAGATCATACCATCTCATGGTGTTTACTTAGGATCGGTTACACCAATTACCAGGACCGATCATACCAAATCATAAGTATAGGTATTGTGATCGGTTATACCAAGATACATAACCTGAGTTAAGATCGGTTCTACCAACTCACACATATTGGTCATCCAAATAATATGCAATGAATAGCCGGACCAATAACCCTATTGATTTCCCTTTCGATTCACAAAAAAAGTTCATGAATGTATTTCCTTTAAACAAATGTAAAACATTGTTCCTAGGATGGAATCTTCACCATAACCGATACACATAATCATAAAACTATATACAAGATTATGTCAATGTCATATCTACAAAGTTCAAAAGATAAGCGTTATACTTCGTAGTCTAATTCCTTAATACTATATATGATCATGTCTCGTCACTAGAATATTATATCCAATATGTACAGTATATACAGCTTCGTAGTTATGTTTTCAATATAGCACGACTTGAAAGTTGTGTTAGGAATGAAACAGTTCAAGTCAATATTACTAACCTCAAGTGGAAGGATGATGTCGTCGTTGTAGTTCGTTACTTCTTCACATTCTTAAGGTCTTTGGAGTAATACTTGTATGTCTCAACATTCATAGACTTTCTAGTCTAACCTAAACGAAGTTGACTCTAGTATTTAATGAAGTGAATCTAGATGAGTTTTGGTACTAAAATATGACAACCAAACTTGACAGACCAACGCTTGGTGAGTTCAACCGAGCCATGCTCTAACAATCCCCCCCTTTGTCAAATTTAGTGACAAAAGTCTTATTACATATGAAGCGAAACGAATTACAAAATAACTCATTCTTCATACGCTTGATTCCAAGTTTCAACAACACAATAACCTGCATATATTCAATCAATAAATACCGTTGTTAACATTTGATAACAAAAGCTCTTACTCCCCTAAAGGCAAGCTAGGTAAATATTCAATCCGAACATCTTTGTTATTCCTCTTTTGTAGTAATAATTACTACAAAAACAACATACAGTTTGTTGTGCAGTATTCCCCCCCTTAGTCAATGCTTTACTCTTTCGTTAGATATAACGTTTAAGCATAATTGTCCTTTCATAGTTATTAAAAATCACTTGTTTACTCCATATATTTCTCTCCCTTTTTGTCACAAAATGACAAAGGTTCGAGCAAATAAAGGACAAGCTGAAAGGATCTTACAAATCTATAAGACTTGTATACAACATATAAGAGTTAAGCACGAAGGTTTCACATATTTTAGATAAACAATATTAAAACCGAAATTACAAAAGTAATTTAGTTTCAATATGTTATCAAGGAAAAAATTGCCCGAAGCAATTTTCCATAATATTTCAACAATTCGACTAAGATACTCAATTCCCTTGTTGAACCGATTGCGTATGCACAATCGCTTGTTTCGATAAGACAAAAATAAAAATAAAAATCAGAATTAACTTTATTTTTCTCATCAGGCTCTAATTATTCAGATAATAACTTAGACTTTTATCTTTAGACAAGACAAACACTAGGTTAGTTAACTAGTTTTTCTTGTCAAGGCATTCGATTAGGCTTGAATAATTGAATCCTCCAATTGATAAGTCTAACTAAGATCATAATTAACTTAGTTTCTCTTATCTGGAATCAATTAGACTAAACAAATGATCCCATATTTTGTTAAGCCACAAGCAATAGATACAAACCAAAATAAATTGACTTGCACAATTATTTTCTTAATCGGAAGCAATTGAATAAATATAAACATTACAACACCGCAATTTCACCGAATTTCGTTAAGCAAAAACACTTGATACCCAACAATAAAGAAAATACCAAATAATAAGCCAAATAAATTAACACAGTTTTTCTTAACCGGAAACAATTGAATCACATAAACAATCCATACACAACATAATGGAACATATCAATTGTACCGAAATTTTGTTAAGCAAAAGCAAAATATATGCAATATAAATAGGCTTTTCTTAAACAGGAAAACGATTAACTAACAAATAAAAATCGTTACCTCAATTTCCACAACCAAAACTCCCCAGAAAGATATATCATTAACCATAAGTTCAGTAAGAACTCTCCCCCAGTGTGTTGTCATCCTCTCGTAATAACAAAAGAACAACAACAAAAGCAACCTTTACCAGAGAAAGGTTGAATCGGTTTTAACTAATGCGCACCAATAACAAAAGTTGAAAACCCGAAACACATATGTTATGCTAAACACAGCTCATGTAAACATAAATTGATTCAACATATTGTGACTTTTCACATATGAGTTTCAATCAGAACACCTTATGATCCTTTGAAAAAGCCTACCAATATGGGCTAGAACTTAATCCCGCTAAATCAAAAAGACACACAAACCATAAGGGTTACACCATGTGAGATCGAATATTAAGGTTAATAAAAACCTAAATCAGACATCTTATAAACCGAATATCACATAACAAAAATATAGACATTCATTCACAGGCTATGTAATTGGAAACTATCACATGAAACAAAAACTATAAAATAATAATTTTATTCATAATAATATTGATAGTTTTATTCAAAATAGACCTTATACAAAAATATAGAAATAAATCAATACATTGATGTCTATTTTCTTATTAGATCTTTGAACAGTCTTTCTCAAATATCATCTTCAATATCCTCAAATTTCTCGGGATCTTCATCTACAACATCACGAATGATTTCCCAGATTTTACACACAGTACCTTGATTATGTTCACGGGCTAAAGCATTAACCTTTCGATTAATATTCCGAGCATACTCCCTATTACCGATTCCAAGTTTAATCAGCTTTGTTTGGTTACAGATAACAGTTTTTAGTAATGCTGCATGTCTATGATGAGTTTCAACAGTACTGAGGAGGACTTGACGAAGTTTGAGAATATCAATCTTAGCATCCAAACTATTTTGGACAAGAAGATTAGTAACTCCTGCTTGAGATGTCACATCTTCATTCTCTTTTCGTTTATCCTCATAACCAGATTTCTTGAAGGAATCAACAAGATTAACATATTCACTATAAATCTTTTCACTCAAGGCTTTCAAAATCTTGGCTTGAGATATGGTTTGAGGATACATCTTTTTAGTATAAGTTCTCAAACAAGATGAGTACATATACCAGAGGATTTAAACACATACCAAATATAGGTATCATCCTTAAATAAATAATTCTGACCAGATTCGAAAATAATTTCGCATCTTATGTATTTCCAAATCCTAAAGATTTTTCCGAAAAGAAACAATCATGTATCTAAAAAGTACTCTAAACAAGAAAACCTATCATGTTTACATTAGTTGTTGTAAGACAACTTTTCTACATATAAAGAATTCTTACATATCTTCAAGTAGATTGTGTATTCTCTCTATGTTCAACAAGATAAATTAACAGGATTCCAGATGCCCAGATACTTGTGCTTCCTTACATCAAAATATTAGACATTATAAGGATGCACTTTCCAATATTGTTAAGTGTTGGGGTGATTGGGATTTTCCTCACCAAGTACCATTGGAGCAAAATGTTCCTTCTTATCTTTAGGGACATGATCTTGTGTCCTTGTATGGGTTTCAAATGTGTTTGATCCATCCTTTTCATCATGATTATTGCGCGAAGCTATATTCTTGATTACTTTTTGAGCCCAGGATGGTATTGTTAGAGCACTGCTCGGTCGAACTCGCAAGCGTTGGTATCTCAAGCTTGTTTGTCAAGTTTAGTTGATCAAAACTATATGCTTGATTTCTAGTCTACTTATAGCTATGCCTCGGATTAGGATATAATGTGTAGTTGAGCTTTAGACTTCACGGTGTTCACCAATTGAAGACGAAGATGTACTGAGGAGCTTGGAGGAACTTCATCAACTAAAGGTATGTGGAGACTAAAAATTATCTATCACTCAGAAGTTTATTCTATTTTATCTTCTAATGAGACTAAGTCGTATAGCTATATAGACTTTTACATTATACACAATTGATATTTCGAACCGAGTTTATCTCGCTTATCTATTTCTCGAAATATGTGTTGGCAGCTTTTTGCTTTAACTATGTTCATCATATTCTTGACGAGTTTAGTTGGAAACTATTTATTTGTTGGAAACTAAATGTTAAGTCAAAAGATGATCATGTGAAAATTACCTTGAACATCTTACATGATTTGTGTGAGACAGTCATTTGATGTTAGCTTGGGAAGTTTCGTATTGATCATTCTATCATTTGAAAATTACTTGAAGCTAATGGTATGTGTGAGATTACCATATTCTTCTTATAAGGATGTTTTAATGATTGCAATGGGAGTTAATAACAATTACCCATGTCTGGATGCAACACGGTATTCATACCTAGTATGTGAACTCTTGTTTGCGTACTTAGTATGCGAACGGATTCACTTGAGAAGGTCCGAAACTCTTGTTTGCGTACCTAGTATGCGAACGGGTTTACCTGAGTTGGGTCCGCGACGGTTGTTCGCGAACTTGGTTTGCAAATGGCTTGACTAGGTCAAGGTCCAGAGCTGTTGTTCGCGTACCTGGTTGGCGAACTCAATGGTTAAGTTCTAAAATCGGTTATGTATGATTCTCATACTCATGAACTAAAATATTTATGAATTAAGGAATGCAATATTTGCAAACCGTGGCTTAATGTTCATGAATTGATTCTTATATAGGTACTTTGTACGATTATGAATCAATCCGAATTTATTTCAATTTGTTCATATATATTTCTATGAGATAGTGAAAAATTGAACAACTCTATTTTAAACACAATTAGATTCATTTGATAATCTTTCATAATTGATTGATCATCATATTTGATCTAGAAGTGTTAGATGAATATGGTTAAGACAAAAGTGTTCATATGGCTAACTTCGGTTAACTGTTATTGAGCCAACTCAATATACACGTTTAGTTACGGTTACCCATATCTAAACATAAGTATATTTCATTTGTGTGTAACAAGCTAAGACCATCTAACGTGGAGATTAATTGCTTAATTTCTAAGCAGACTTAGCTTGAATCTTAAATCAGGTTTTCATCTAACAGTGAATATTGAATGCTTTGTTACTAAGCTATCTTAGCTTTGATTGTAAGCAACTCTGATTTGAAAGGCTATATAGGGGAGAACTCTAGCAACTGGAAAACCTAATCCTGGCACTTTCCTGTGTCCTAGTTGCAAACTAGAGTCGATTCTCCTTTAACATAGGTTTTTCCAAAACCATATTAGGTTAACGACTTGATTGTGTAAGATATTCACACTCTGAAGTTTGTTGATTCACTTCATTACACAAAGCCAGTTTTTGTTCCGAATAATCTACCAGATTATTTTGAAGGCTAAGCATTTCTCGCTTTGTTTCACAAATTCTTATATTCAGTTGAACAACAAGTTTTAAGACATCTTCCAGGCTATCAATGGATTTTCCTTCTTCTGAAAAGTTTTTGACTTTATTGAAAAACCTTTGCAATCCAGCCACTAATTCAAGATTAAAGCAAGATGGTGAAAATAAATCATTCTTACATCTGAAATTAGTAACAAAAGATTTTTCATTAGTAATTGGAATCGGATCCAAAATAGACTTTGAATCAGGCACTTGTGCCTTTTGTTTTGGATGCATTCTTTTCTTATCATGAACATGATTCTCAATCAAGTGTTTATCAGTCATAGACTTTGTTCTTGATTTCAGAAAAGAATTACGAGACTAATTTCTATTGACCCTTTTTGAGAGATTATTCTCAACATCTTGATGTACGCTAACTGAGTCCTTCATAAGTTTAGCTTTACTTTTCTTATTTTGACTCATGTCTTATAGGTTGGATCGCATCAAATACAGATTATTAGATCTTTTCGTGTTTGCCTGCTCTGATACCAATTGAAAAGACGAGGGTACCCAAATACACCACAATCTTTTTATTTCAACCTATAAGGCCTCTTCCGATGGTGATCGTCTATGGACAAAGTCGACACAATACAACAATTCAGTTCATACTTCGTGTGATCATCTATGGATACGAGATCGAGACAATACAACAACAAGGTCACTTGTGTGACTGACTATGGATACAAGATCGAGACGATACAACAACAAAGTGTGTACTTGATAATATGTTCGGTAATAAACAAACTCTATAGGATCACTATCAAGTATTAAGGAGTTAACGTAAAGTGAAATTTACTTTATTTTTAATAAAACAATTATAATGCGGAAAATTAAAGTAAATGGCACAACAAGATTTTGTTAACAAAGAAACCGCAAATGAAGAAAAACCGAGGGACCTAGTCCAGTTTTGAATACTCTCAGAATTAAGCCGCTATACAAAATCTAATACCAACTTCGTATAGTTGAGACCAAGAATACTACCCCTAGCTACTTAGTTCCCTTAATTTCCCTGCGCCTTCGACTTCGAGAGTCACTCATGTGAATAGCAAGTCCTTTGGATCATATTCCAAACAACAAAGGAAGAATCTGTTTGGTAAACCACTCTAATCAATCTTACTACAAGATATAGATGAGTCGTTGATAAATGCTCTTCTGTTTAATCTAATAAACTCCTTTGTATGGTTAGATCAATCTAACTATAACTACCGAAATAGTCAAGTATAGATTCGCACTCAATCAATATAGATCTCAAAGAGATATATAAAGAATGCCGATCTCACGCAACTAATCAATCAAATCTATCAAAGATAAATCGATTCTAGTTGGATCCCAGACGGTCAAGGTTTGTGCACTAAATCCACAAGATACAAAAACTAATAAGAATTCTTTTTCGTCTTCAAATCTTCTATTGCCTTCAAATACTTGCACAACACTACTTGAATCTCTTGTGATCAATTACACAAAGAACGGAGTCTGTTAACAATGGATTATCACAAGATGTATTTAGATCTAACAACAGTTCTAAACATCCCGTCGATACTTTGATTTAGTCTGAGTGAATCTTATATCATAAGAAAAGATTCTTAAGAATAAACAAACTAGGTGCAATCAAAGTTTCAACAACCGTTAGTCAATCAAATCAAATCGAAAACTAATAACACTGCAATTATCTAGTTTCCCACCAACGGTACTCGTAAAGCTTCTTGATCCCACAGAAGTCTTTAAACGAGCGGTCGTAAGAGATTTCACATAATTAGGAAACTTTCCTCTCCGATTAGACGGCTCCACTAGAAACAACAAGAGATAAAGTTTTCCTGTCTCTTAGGATGGTTTGCTAGAAATGCATACTTAAGTATTTATATACCAAGGATGTTTGGACACCAAGGAATTTCCAAAACCGAAAATATTCTCAAGATATGCAATGAATGCCCAAATTCAGTTTTCTTAATTTCAATAAATGTTGGTCCAATATTTCCGAAATCTTTCAATAGAAAATCTCCAATTAGTAAATACACATTACTAATTTTTATTCTCTAGAGCTATGCATTAATTGCTGGTAGTTAAAACATATAAAACCAAAAACTTTAATTAAAAGATTCTTAGTTTATTTCAGCACAGGATCACCCTGAGTACCAAGGAATATCTTTGAACAATAAATGATAAGAGTTACTGCTCGTGTTCAAAGTATATTGACATCTTTTCAGTGCAAATCCTTATTTCATATTTACATGGATTTGCTTCTTGGAATCGGTTCTACCACACTTCCAAACAAGTTTAGAGTTTGCCAGTATCCCAAGACTACTATGTGATAATTCATACTAAATCACAATGGTTCATTATGATCAGTCCTACCAAGTCACATACATAGGTTCAGACCGGTTATACCAATCACTAGGATCGGTTGTACCTAAACATGATATCTACTTGTGATCGGTCACACCAATCACTAGGATCGGTTACACTAATTACAAGGATCGGTCACACAACACTTATGATCGGTCACACCAATTATAAGGATCGATTATACCATCTCATGGTGATTACTTAGGATCGGTTACACCAATTACCAGGACCAGTCATACCAAATCATAAGTCTAGGTATTGTGATTGGTTATACCAAGATACATAACCTGAGTTAAGATCGGTTCTACCAGCTCACACATATTAGTCATCAAAGAATAAACAATGAATAGCCGGACCAATAAACCTATTGATTTCCCTTTTGATTCACGAAACAAGTTCATGCATGTACTTCCTTTAAACAAATGTAAAACATTGTTTCCTGGGATGAAATCTTCACCATACCCCATACACATAATCATAAAACTATATACAAGATTATGCCGATGTCATATCTACGAAGTTCAAAAGACAAGCGTTATACTTCGTAGTCTAATTCCTTAGTACTATGATCATACAATTATTATCATGTCTCATCACTAGAGTATTATATACAATATGTACAGTATATACAGCTTCGCAGTTATGTTGTCAATATAGCACGACTTGAAAGTTGCGTTAGGAATGAAACAGTTCAAGTCAATATTACTAACCTCAAGTGGAAGGATGATGTCGTCGTTGTAGTTCGTTACTTCTTCACATTCTTCAGGTCTTCGGAGTAATACTTGTATGTCTCAAAATTCATAGACTTTCTAGTCTAACCTAAACGAAGTTGACTCTAGTATTTAATCAAGCGACTCTATATGAGTTTTGGTACTAAAATATGACAACCAAACTTGACATACCAACGCTTGGTGAGTTCAACCGAGCTATTGCTCTAACACCCCTGGACACTTTAGAAACTAAAGGGTAGAAATAACTTCGAAGGAGACCCACATAGGCCCTGATACATGTGTATCTTCTTCTCCCCGGGAACTAGTGATCCTCAAAAACGGATTGAGGATAGAATTGTAATTTTGGGAAGGAATACTGATTTTTAGGCAGTATTCTTAGATAAGGAAATATTCCAAGACAAGGTAATATTCCTAGATAAGGAAATATACCTAGAAAAGGAATGTTTCCTAGACAAGGTAATATTTCTAGATAAGGAAATATATACTTAGAAAAGGAATTATTCCTAGATAAGGAATATTCCTAGACAAGGTAATATACCTAGATAAGGGAATTTACCTAGAGAAGGAATTATTCCTAGATAAGGAAATAGATTCCTAGAAGGTTTGGGAAACCGTTAAAGCTATAAATAGAGATGTTTAGCTCATAGCTAAAACATCTAGTGTGTAGTTTGAGATACAGACACACCTAGATCACAGAGGGAGGTTTGTGAGACAAATCACCTTGAGATAAGTTTGTGAGGAAATTAACTATTGTAAAAGCAAACTTAGCAAACACTTTAAGGTCATTTACCTAGAAATATTGTGAGCGTAACAAAGAGAGAATTATAATAGTTTTCTTGTTCATAATCTAGAGAAGATATTTTCTTCGAATCTGGTTTCTAGTGTGTTCTGTTTTCTAGTTTTCGGCTATTATTATTCTGAATTCCGCCTCTATAATAATAGTCACCGAGGTACAGAGATCAATACGTATCAAGTTGGTATCAGAGCAAGGTTCGTTTCTTTTAGGGAAGATTCCATTGGTTTATTTTCCTCACTAGATCTCTCTACAAAAATCTTGGTGAGGTGCTCGAGAAGCAAGAAGACGTTTAAAGAACAAGGGAACCAAAAATGGGAAAGTCAGTTGATGATCCTAAGCAAAGCGAACCACAAACTATAGAAGAGAAGGTGGATGTGCTACAAACAGACATGAAGTCTTATACACCCAAGATGAAGACGAAGAAAAAGATTACGTTTTCATCTGGTGTTTTTGAAGAAAATAAGAAGAAGAAGAAGAAGAAGAAGAAGAACCACTCGAACAAGATTGCGTTATGGAGCGAAGAGTGACTAAGACAAGACAAGAAGATAAGGACGCCTTTCTAATTGGAAGTCAAAGTCAAGTTCCCAGCAAGGAGAGATGGTTCAGCAGGGTGAAAGGAACTCTCGAGTTCCCTAACCTCCAAATATAACTTTCACAGGAGTTCAAGTTCTTAAGGGGGGGGCGCATGATACATGTGTATCTTCCTCTCCCCGGGAACTAGTGATCCTCAAAAACGGATTGAGGATAGAATTGTAATTTTGGGAAGGAATACTGATTTTTAGGCAGTATTCTTAGATAAAGAAATATTCCAAGACGAGGTAATTTTCCTAGATAAGGAAATATACCTAGAAAAAGAATGTTTCCTGGACAAGGTAATATTTCTAGATAAGGAAATATATATACTTAGAAAAGGAATTATTCCTAAATAAGGAATATTCCTAGACAAGGTAATATACCTAGATAAGGGAATATACCTAGAAAAGGAATTATTCCTAGATATAGAAATAGATTCCTAGAAAGGTTTGGGAAACCGTTAATGCTATAAATAGAGATGTTTAGCTCATAGCTAAGACATCTAGTGTGTAGTTTGAGATACAGACGCATCTAGATCAGAGAGGGAGGTTTGTGAGACAAATCACCTTGAGATAAGTTTGTGAGGCAATTAATTATTGTAAAAGTAAACTTAGCAAACACTTTAAGGTTATTTACCTAGAAAGATTGTGAGCGTAACAAAGAGATAATTGTAATAGTTTTCTTGTTCATAATCTAGAGAAGATATTTTCTTCGAATATGGTTTCTAGTGTGTTCTGTTTTCTAGTTTTCGTCTATTATTATTCTGAATTCCGTCTCTATAATAATAGTCACCAAGGTACAGAGATCAATACGTATCAGGCCTCCACAGCTAAATATCTAAAAGTTAGATAAAAATTGCCAAAATACAAGTGCTCAACCCAAAAAATCTGAGAAAAGCCCACAACCCTCGAAAACTTCTGTCATCCTCAGCGCATGAGCTTCAAATGCGGCAAATTATTCGCACCAATTGCTTGCTTTTCTATATACATCAGGAGCGTCTTCAAAACTTGAGGTCTAATTATCCAGTCAAGGCAATAGAGAACTTCATTTGAACACTTATGTGCTTCACCTTGATGTGGTAGACTTGAGTATTTTTATCTACATTAGGAATCCATTGCATTTTATTTCTTTGTTGCCGTTTTCTCTCTCTATGAATCTCGTTTCTGAATTTGGGTCCCTAATTTGCACTCTAATGAAAGAATTAGAGATAAAAAAAAAGAAAAGAAACTCTCCATCAAGTCTTAATTGCGTCTTTCCCAATGCATTCTTACTGTTTCATTGAGAAAAACCCTTACTCTACCCCTCACGTCGTTTCATTTCTCTATAAAACTAATGATATCTTTTGTCTAATCAATTGTCTTGTTCGTAGGAAGAGTTGCGACAAGTGGAGGCCATTCAGAGATTATACCCACCCGTGTATCTCATACGAGCCAAATAGATGGCCTCTTTAGCCAATTACACCAAACCGTCCGCCCTCTCAGTCCCAGTAGAAATTTTTTCCCTACCAACACAACAACAATATCCTCAATTAGTCTTTCGATAGATGAAATTCCTGAAATTTGGCCGAAGTCAAACCCCTCCATTATCATATCAGTCAATCTTATTAAGCATTTAATAAATGCGCGGTACCTGGACAGCTCTGCCCCAGCAATTAACATTTAAACCTCAGCGATCAAACAAAAGATCCAACTAAGGTATACTACTTCTCTTGGGGCAAGTATTGTACTTTTCAAGACAAGACGAGTGCTCATAGGACGGTCAACGACCATGACATATGACGATCTCAGAAACAACAGTATCCCCCACAGTTCCAAGGTACATAAAAACCTATACTACTATTTAATTATATACTGCTCTAAGCTCAAATGCAGGTCCAACTTCAAGGTAATGCTGGTAGTCAACTGCCCCGAAAATCCGGTGTCATGTGATATCCTCCTCAACAAAACAAGTACTTGGACCTCTGACTCCCTATTAGGTTATCTCACTAACATTGGAGGAGGGCCAAACAACCCTCAAAATCAGACCGGATCTTATGGAGATGCCCAAGGTCTTTCCAAAGGAAAAAACCGTCACCTAAAGCCCCTCTTCCCGCTAGCCTTCCCTGGTGTGTGGGAATCCCAGCGGGAAGACTCCGGATACGGCTAACCATTAGCCGTTATAAAAAAGCGTAAAACGAGCAGTGGTTAACCGTTTTTCATGGGAACGAATAATGATTATCCGTTTTGTGCGATAAAAACCAGACAACCATCTTCCGTTTCTTGACCTTTATCTCTGATTTTCTTCGCTCCCTCCGATCAAATTTGAAGAACCATGAAGACAGTGAGTTCATGAACAATCCAGAATTGTTTCTCATTTACTCAATTTGAGGCTTATAAACAGCTCTAATCATCAATCAAACTACCCAATTAAGAGAATTGATCGGTGTAGAAAGAACACCAGCAAGACCTTCACCAGCTAAAGGATTGAAGAGATGAAAAGCAAGATTTGTCATCAAGAGAATTTATGAGCGAAACCCCTTTCTGTTCTGTATTTAACACCATCACTCTTCCATCATCACCAATTGTTCTGCTCCAAACCCATGTCTCCAAATTCATTCACAGATCTAACCCATGCCAACAACAATCATTTCCTCGTCATCATTTCGCTTTATTCCTGAAGCTGCTGTAACAAAATGGAGAGACCTAAGGCCATGGATGTCAGTTCAGAAAAACAAACAAAATTAATGGGGATTAATCGATTTGAAATTAGAGATGAGAAAAAGGATCTGGTGCAATTGAAACAACGGTTTGTGTTTGAATTCAAAGAGACAACGAGAAGGGAATGGAAAAATCGATAATTCAGAGGTTCATGAAAACACATCAGAATCGGGAAGGAAACATGGTAGGATTATCCATCCGGTGGCTGTAGATGTTGCTGCTGGAAAATCCTGTTTAACCTATGCCTGAAACGGGAAATGGTTGCACGGATCATGGGAAGTTGACTGGTCAAGATAGGGGAACGGATAATGATTATCCGTTTCATAGTTTTTTAAGAAACGGCCAACCATTTTCCGTTTTTTCCATCAAAAACGGGCACTCGCTACCCGTTCACAATATAAATAGGGAATTACCATTGGGGCTAGGCTCTTCCCATACTGATGTGTAAAAGCATTTGGGAAGACCTTGGGCATCTCCATAAGACCCGGTCTTAGACTGGAGACTGCATAAATCTCAAGATTCCCCAACCCGTAATGTACTCAATTCTCATAACCAATCTCATAACCAATCAACGCAAAGTATTCAAATTAAAGCTACCATCAAAGCTATTATAAAACTCTATATACCCCCATCATCTAACAGTAATCTCTTTCATAAAATCTACTATATTCTTTTCATGGCTTCTACCTCCAATTCCAAACCAGAAGAATCAATAGATAACCTTGTTAACTAAATAAACAACTCTCTCAACATCCCAGAGGACCTATTCCCAAAGGTGTTTATCAACAAGGAGAATATCTTGCCTAAAAAAGAAATTAGCTGGAAATGGTGTTTTGTTGGTAGATTATGTAACAGAACCTCTCATGAAACAATAACCATTTCTCGATTCATTAACTCTAACTGGGAACTACGAAGAGATGCTGAGGTGGAATTATGGGAAAAAGAAGAAACTACTACTCTATCATGCTAGGTAGTATGGATGACTACAAAATCTTCAGATAATGAGGCACTAGAGGTATTTGACAGGCTTACAATTCTTACTGAAGTTCCACCTTTAGGACTAGACTTTATCGATGAAGCAAATTTCTATTTTGTTAGGATATGGTTTCTTGTCAAAAGGGTTCCAAGGCACATCTTTCCAAACATTAGCAGCATGCTGAGACTAGCTGACAAATACTGAAAACGCGGGGGTACCAAAATACACCACCACTTTTTTCTTAGGAAATCTGTATGGACAAACTTAATACAACTCTGAGAGTTAAACTCAATCAAGGAATAGTGTCTATGGTTATATATCTCTCTCTCTCTTACGATAAAAAACGTTTTCAGAAACAAATCCGTGAACCTAATCACAAAGAGATTACTTAGACGGTACCAAAGACCAATATCTAAGAATCAGTCAAGTCGTATCCAACAAACTAGGTCGGATGTATCTACTATGATTGACCAACGCACAAACTGTGATATTTCAGTTGTAAAGATAAACAATATAATGCGGAAAAAGAAACAACACAGACACCAGATATTTTGTTAACGAGGAAACCGCAAATGCAGAAAACCCCCAAGACCTAGTCCAGATTGAACACCAAAATATATTTTGCCGCTACAGACACTAGCCTACTACAGATTAACTTCAGACTGGAATGTAGTTGAGCCCTAAAAGGTATCCCACATATTAAGGTACAGTCGTGCTCCTTATGCCTCTTGAATCCCAGCAGGACTCCGCGCAATTGATTCCCTTAGCTGACGTCACACCAACTAAGAGTTGTTTCAACTCAATTGAAGACTTTAAACAAAATCTGCCTCCCATAGATTAAGCCTATATATAATTTTATTTTACAATCAAATAGTTTGATCAAAGGTGTGGAAATTGATAGCAATAGACAAAGTCTAGCTAACCTCAAAATACGGAATTATGCAACCCAAAGTGCAGCCTAGATTATTATTCACCTCACAAGTATAAAATCTGTGGAATCAACAAAGTTTGAGATGAAGAGAACTTTGATGATTTGTATCTATCTTGTTCAAGTGATCGATAAATCAGCAATTGAACAAGATCAGGATACACGAGTTATCAAGGAAAGATAACTGGATCTGGCTTCATGAATCCCTATGAAGACTTTGTAGTCGCTAAACCCTAAAAAAATGTTAGGAATAGGATGACTCTAGATACAACTAGGATACACCAAAAAGTGGTGTCGGGATTCAAAGATCCCAGTTGCTTGAAGTTCCCCTTTTATAGACATTCAAAGCATAGGTTGTTTTAGGTTTAAGCTAAGATAGCTTTGAAACCAAACAAACAATATCCACCGTTAGATGAATCTTTGAATCTGATTCACATAAACAAGATATACACTCTGGTTAGGTAAAAAACCGTAACCGAACCGTGTACAAAGACTATGTTCAACATGGTTAGCCGAAAATAGCCGGTTTGAACTTAAAAGCTTAATATTCATTTTCATAAACACATAAGACACTAACTCTGAGTCACGAACATGTGGTCAAATAAGTCTAGTGCTTTTATAGAATTAATTAAATTCTAATTATCTCGTAGAAATAATTTAAACAAACTTCAAAAGATAATCGACATAGTTAGCAGGTGTACAAAGTACAAATACCATTGTCGTTCGTGAATCAGTCACAGTACGCGTACCGGTTTGTAAACATTTAACCAAACCAAGTTCCGAAGTTAACAGAACTTTTTAAGTTTACGTACCAGTTTGGAAACCTTAAGACTGTCACTGGTTCCGAAGTTCACATAACTAAATCGGTTTGCATACCGGTTTGGAAACACAACCGAGTTTAGGAACACATAACTATTTTAGTTTCTGTACTGTTTTGGAAACTAATCCCGGTTCCGTAACCACAGTTCAAAAATGGTTTGCATACAAGTATGCATATCGATCCGGTTCATGAGTTAAACATATTTTCATACGATATACATAAGAATATGCGTACCAAAAATCTGTAAGTTGATATATAGCTACTCCGTTACGTGTACGAGTACATGTAATACGGGTTCAGACTTATAACAGTTCTCCCAGTTTGTAAGACTGATAACACTGTCTTTTATCCGAATCTTTAGTAGTTATATATTTCTCTCTAAATTGATTCGAAACAATCCTGAATAACATCAATGACACATATCACTGTTCCAGACTATTTACGAACGGTAAAACTTGAATCATGATTTTGATTCCGAACAATAAATTGTCCTTAACCGAAATTCATTAAGTATGAACAAGTGTTCATTAAGATTAGTCATTATATTTCGAGAATTAATTATCAAGATAAACTTGACTCGAAATTCTTGTCTATGCATAATAGTCTAATTAGTTATGCGACATCGTCTCAAATGAAAGAAGAGTGAATATAACACTAGATATAGGTGGTTCAGTCTTCACTTACCTTTTGTTGATGAAGTTTTCCAAAATCTTCGGTTGATCTTCGCCTTCAAACGGTAGAACGCAATGATGACTGCTGTGATCCACTATTTCTCAACTACATTTCTATCCTAGTTCGAGACTTAACTAATTGTAGACTAGAAATCAAGATATAGTTTTGACAACTAAATTTCACAACAAGTTTGAGATAGCAACACTGTTGAGTTCGACCGAGCAATGCTCTAACAAATACCAAGCAGCAAAAAAAGCTTATGGCAGAGACTCCGATGAGAAAAAAATTGAAGTATTACTAGATATTGATGTTACTAGAGATCTAAAGTACAAACTTGATGCCTATGAAGATCCTTTAACCTCCCATTGGCTTGAAATCTCCCCTGCTCTGAATGGCTTATAATTCTGTAAGGTGTGTAGGATTCTCGATCATCCTGGTTCTCTTTGTGAGGAAAGAATTGATCCTAATCCAGACAATAAAGCCCCTATCACCCCACCACCAACTTCAACACTAATCAACAATAGAAGAGGTTATACTGACAAGGATGCAACTACTGAATTTGCTATCAAACTCCAGAATGCTCAAAGACAGATCATCCTGGCCAACAACATGCCTGATCTTGATGGTTCAAATGACTTCATCATCTTTAAAGCTAGATTGCATGGATCCCCTCTGGAAAACATCCCAACCCTCAACCCTGAAGTTATAGCAAAACATAAAAAAATCATATCTGCTAGTAAAATTGAAAAGCACAATGATAAGAAAAAAGGAATTCATATCAAGGAGGCTTCCAGACTCAACATCGACAACCCTGAATCCTCTAACAATCTTGAGCATAATTTCTTTCCAAAGACTACCCTTGAAATACCAAATCCATTTCCTGATATCCCAACTTTGTCTGATATACAAGACCGTTTAAATGCTGAATACAAGATCCACAAGAAACAACTTCGAGATAAGACTAGGTTTGAAAATTTAGCATCAACAGACAAACACCATGAAGTCTCCCATCCCCCTGAATCTAAAAGAAAAAGTTAGGCTCTTGATAGCATGAACTATTTTCCAACTCAGAGCAAAAAAATCTAAGGACCACCCACCATGTTTCACCATAAAGGATCATGATGACTTGGAGGAACAAAGACATATTGGAATCAACTCGACTACTAGCAGCCTTGAATGACAAACTTACATCAACATCCTTGAGGTATAAATATCAAACTTAAACTATTCTCACAAAAGTGTCATGTTTCATATTTGCATATTACTCATAGAAGTTCATAATATAATCAACAGTATTAATCAAAATTTTACCATGCATGGCTATATAATCATCATCTTTAGTTATCTTGGAATATCTTATTTCTGGAAATTCTTTACAACTATGGCTTGGAACTGTCAAGGAATAGGTAAAAGCACCACTAATAGATATCTACATGATATTTTGAGTAATATAAACCCTGACATATTCTTTCTTTCCGAAATTAAATAAAAATCTCCAAATCTAAGTACTATCCTTGGTGATATAGGGGTGGCTAATTATTGGTTTGTTGAACCAAAGGGTGTCATTGGTACTACTGGAGGCCTTGCTCTATCTTGGAAATCCAACTTTTCGTTAGAAATTATGGCTTTCTCCAACAACCATATTAGTGATTAAATCAACTCTATCAATGGAACCCCTTGGATGTTCACGGGCTAATATGGTAGCCCATATGTGACCAACGATAAACTTAAGTATTGGAAAATGCTTGAAAAACATGTTGTCAACAACAGTTTTTCTTGGCTGATTATGGGTGATTTCAATTTAGTTTTACATGATCATGAAATTTTTAGTAACCATCCTATTGATACTACTGAAGCTAACATTCTCACTAGCAAGATTGATGATCTATCTCTCTCTGATCTCGGTTATACTGCTTGTCCTTTCTCCTGGACTAATAGAAGATCTAGTGAGCAACTCACTGAGCAAAGACTTGATAGAGGTCTAGCTACTGATAATTGGCTCACTTTGTTTCCCAAGAACACTATTTCTAACCTGCTGGCCATTAGTTCAGATCATAATCTCATCCTTCTCAACACCAACCCTAACTGCAATCCTGGTCATATACCCTTCAAATTCTTTGGTCCCTGGCTTAACCATAAAGATTGAAAGGACATCTCCACTGAATATTGGAGCCAAAGTCACTCTGGTTCTTCTGCTTACATAATTTCCAGAAAGCTGAAAGATGTCAAGATCAAAGTCAAACTCTAGAATAAAGAAGTTTATGGTAACATTAAAACAAATCTTGAAGACTGCAAGGCTAAACTGGATTGGGTCACTAAGAATGTTTTCCACAGTGTTAGAGCATCGCTCGGTTGAACCCCACAAGTTTTTCTATCTCAAGATTGTTGTCAATATTAGGTGATCAAAATTATATCTTGATTTCTAGTCTACTAAGTCAAGTTTCGGATAAGTTAGAATTGTAGTTGAGTATCAGAGATCACCCTTGAAAACTGAAGATAGACAAAGACATTTGGAGAACTTTTGTACCAGGTATATGAAGACTGAATCATTCTATTACTCACTATACCGCCATTCTATCTATTGAGACTATGTCATATGACTTATAATAGATTAACAGAGAAGATGTTTCAAGTTAAGCTTGTCTTGTGAAAAATATGGAAATATGATTTAGCGATTAGATGTTCAAAGGTCCTTAACAATATTAGTTCTATGAATTAATTTGTGGATCAATTTAAAATTGCCCATGCAAATGGTTATATCACTTGGGAATGTTTCAAACATCATAAGAGAGAAATATGAACTTACTGGAATTTCTACCCAGGGTAGGTTGGCGAACTGAGTTTGCAAACCATAGATATCTAAGTTAAAGAAATACAGGAAGGTCTGCGAACCAGTTTGCAAACCACAAGTTCAGTTGGGTACAGTCACGAATCCGGTTGCCGAAACACGGTGAACTAATTTTATAAGTTGGATTAATTGGCTAGCAGTTGGCGAACCCGGTTCACGAACCGAAGTCAACTGAGTTCGGTAGTATAGTAGGGTTGGCAAAGACGATTCACAAATCGTAGCACCCTGACTCGTGAACAAGCCTTATGGTTGGCAAACTGTTGTACCAACTATCCCAACAATGTTTATCAAATGCTCAAAGACTAATTATTTAATATGTTTATCATAGCTAGAACTCTCTAAAACACTTCTAAGACTTCATTGATCACCTAAACACTTATGTGTGTGAACTATGATTAATTTTTTAGGTGTTTAAATGAACATCAAATAACTTTTAGTTATTTGGCTAAGCTGCCAAACCGAACAGTCATAATATACGGTTTAGTAACCGAACCTATGTGTATAGTCTTATATTGTAGTTTGAAGACATAATTAGTTTGCTTCATTCTCAAGTAATCTTAGCTTGAATTATAAGCTCACCATGGTCTTTGAAAACTATAAATAAAGCATCTCTGTCAACTGGGAAAATCAATCCCTGACACTTTGTGTCCTAGTTTATTTATGTCCTAAAAGGTCAATAGAGTCGCCTCTATTGACCTTTTAGGTCTATGACTAAAAAGACTTCGTATGGGAATTCGTGAAGTCGGGTTCGACTATCTTTACCTTGATAGTTCGTTAATCTTGATCTTGTTTTCTTTTATCGAGGTTCTTGTAATATCAGAAATGTGGGGGTCTAACAACCACACCCAACAATTCGTTTGGCAATCTTAGAGGACTTACTCCAATACACTTTCTAGAGAATCAACTAGACAGTCAGACTCAATCTAGAGTAAAGTATATCCAAGAGTTTTAATATCTCTGTTTCACAATGTAATCAGCAAATCAAACAGATAGAAATCCGTGAGCCTGATTATTATGTGAAACAACTTGAACGGTACCAAAGACCAATATTCAAGTGTCAATCAATGTAAATCAACAACCAAAGGTTTGATTCTAATTGATTGATCTTAACGCACAACCTGTGATATTTCAATTATATAACAAAATATAATGTGTAAAAGAAATAACACAGAAACCAGAATTTTGTTAACGAGGAAAACCCAAATGAAGAAAAACCCCGGGACCTAGTCCAGTTTGAACACCACACTGTATTAATCCACTACAGACTCTAGCCTACTACAAATTAACTTCGGACTGGACTGTAGTTGAACCCTAATAAATCTCATACTGATTGAGGGTACAGTTGCGCTCCATATGTCTCTGATCCCAGCAGGATACTACGCAGTTGATTCCCTTAGATGACCTCACCCACAACTAAGAGTTGCTATGACCCAAAGTCGAATACTAGATAAACAAATCTGTATCACACAGAAAAGTCTATAGGATTGAATAAATCTGTCTCCCACAGAAATACCCAAGAGTTTTTGTTCCTTCTTTTGAGAAATCAAGGTGAACATGAACCAATTGATAAACCAGACTTATATTCCC
>JAJJMB010002020.1:12676639-12722662 GCA_023531105.1 Papaver atlanticum | reverse complement strand
TCAATAATCACCGTTAGATGAAAAACCTGATTCCACCAAGCTAATATCTTTCAACCGTTAGATCGAACTTAGCTTGTTACACACAAATGAAATGTACCCTCATTTAGGTTTATGTAACCGTACCCAAACGTGTACACCATGTTGGTTCACAAATAGTTAACCGAGGTTAGCCATATGATTACTCTCATATAACCATAACTAGTTCAAATGACCCAACTGAAACTAGTTAAAGAGTTGGTCAATTGATATATTCTCATAGATTTATACAAGAACACAATTGAAGCAAAATCGGTTTGATTCACTCGAATCAATACATAAACATTATAGCCACGGTTTGCAAAGATTACATTCCTTATTGATAAATGTTTAAGTTCATGTACTCCACCGATTTTAGAAAGTAACCACTTAAGTACGCGTACTTAAGTAACCGGTTTTGTGAGTTTGGTTTTATTCAAACTCAGCAGAAATTCACTGACGTGAACTTTCCGCCAGTAAGCGTACGGGTACGCGCACTTAGGTAACTGAATGAGTTGGTTTTGAAATCCAACATCAGCAGAAATTCACGGACGTGAACCTCCTCCAGTATGCGTATGGGTACGCATACTTATCCAGTCTCCTCCAACCATTTTGTATACACACAAGTATGCATACTTTAGGTTCTCGGTTTTGAACTTATACACAAATGTGTGAACACACAATATGCTTATATCCAAAGAAGGTTACAAGATTCTAAACTCTTTATTTCAATCATTGAAACATTCTTCTATAATGACAATAGCCGTTTTCACACATTATTAGCATCAAAGCAATTTTCAAGATATTGAAATAATTATTATCGAAACATTCCAAGTCTTACACCAAATGATTGTATCACACAAACCATGTAAGATGTTACTCGGCAATTTTCTCATGATATAAGATGAACTTGGTCGAAGCGAAAGCTTACCAACACATATTTCGAGAAATATGTAAGCGAGATATACTCAGCTCGAAATCTCAAATGTGTATATAGAAAACTATATCTTAATACGACTTATGTCTCAATATAGGAGATAGAGTAGAAATAGACTTTCCAAGTGATAGATGAGTTTAAGTCTCCACATACTTTTTGTTGATGAAGTTCCACAAGCTCTCCTTAGTAGTTCTTCGTCTTCAAGTGATAAACTTCGTGAAATCTAAGCTCAACTACACAAACTATATCCTAGTCCGAGACATCTATAAATAGGCTAGAAATCAAGACTTATAGTTTTGATCACTAACAATGAGAAACATGCTTGAGATAGCAATGCATGCTATTTCGACCGAGCAGTGCTCTAACAATCTCTTTCAGGCAAGATAGATATAGTAATCACAAAGTTCTCTTAATCTCAGACTTTGTGATTCCTCAAGAATACTAATCATAGTTTATCTTTCGACAATTGTTCTTGAGAGGTGGTTAAGAATCTAGGCTGCTATTCGGGAGTCGTAAGTTTCGGATTTGTAAGGTTTTCTATCTTGTCTATTGCAAACATATTTCCATACCTTGATCTTTGATCTAAAAAGAAATAAAATAGGCTTATCTGTTAGAGGAAGATTGGTATCAAAAGTTCTCACTTCGGGTGAAACGACTCTTAGGATGTAAAGGGAGCGTCAGCTAAGGAAATCAATTGTGTAGAACCTTGCAAGGTTCAAGAGACGTAAGGTGCGCGACTGCAACTGAATCTCTTGGAGGGTAAATTCGGTCTCAACTACATTCCAGTCCGAAATCTGATAGTATGCTAGTGTCTATGGCGGCTTAATACAGTGTGGTGGTCAATCTGACGAGGTCCCCGGGGTTTTATGTTATTGCGGTTTCCTTGTTAACAAAATTCTTGTCTGTGTGCTTTTTACTTTTCCGAATCTTTTTAATTATTAAAAGTACTACATATGTTCATACTATATCAAAACGAAATAGTTAGGTGTATTTGGTATCCCCTGCGTTTTCACACAGCAATAGAGGTGCTGCTATCAAAGAAGCAAAAAACAATATAAAACATTGGTATGATATCCAAAAAATCTTCTGGAAGACAAAGAGCTGAGACCAATCTATTAAATTTGGGGATAAAAACACCAAGTAATTCCATGATTCAGCTAGGAAAAGAATGAAAAGAAAATAAGATTGATGTTATTCAGAATGATAAAGGTGATTGGATCACTGAATATTTAGAGGTAACCAAATGCTTCAGGGACTACTTTGAAAGAATGGCTACTGCTGAACTCATCACCATTAACCCAGCCATCATTAACCTCATATCCCCATCAATAACTCCTACTGAAAATGACCATCTTCTCTCAATACCAAAGTAGTCGAAATCGTTCATCGGTCCTACTCGGTTGGGGAGCTTGGAGCGAGGATGTTAGAGCATAGCTCGGTTGAACCCACCAAGCATTGGTATGTCAAGTTTCGATTCATATTTTAGTGAATCAAAACTCATTTAAAGAGTCGCTTGATTATTTACTAGAGTAAACTTCGTATAGGTTAGCTAGAAAGTTACTAGGATATGAGACTTACAAGTATTACATGAAGACTTGAAGAATATGAAGAAGTAAAGAACTACAACAACGACATCATCCTTCCACTCGAGGTTAGTAATATTTGACTTGAACTGTTTCATTCCTAACGTATCTTTAAAGTCGTGCATATTGAAAACATAACTGCGAAGATGTGAATGATTATACTCTAGTTAGACATAGTATGAAGGAATTACAATACGAAATATAACGTCTATCTTTTGAACTTCGTATATAAGACATCGACATAATCGTATGAATGCTATTGTGATTATGTATGGGTATGGGTGAAGATTTTGTCCTAGGAAACAATGTTTTACATTCGTTTAAAGGAAGTACATTCATAAACTCGTTTTGTGAATCGAAAGAGAAATCGCTAGGCTTATTGGTATTGTTATTCATTGCAAATCTTTGGATTACCAATATGTGTGTTTAGTATAACCACTCATAACTTGTTTATGTATCTTGGTAAAACTATTACCAATGCCTTACTTTTGTATTGGTATGACTTTTATTAGTGAAACCGATCTTAAGTAATCACCTGAGATGGTATGATCGATATGTTGTAATTGGTATGACCAACTCTAGACATTGGGGAACCGATCCTAGTAAGAGGTGCAACCGATCACAAGAGGGAATCGATCCTTATAAGAGGTGCAACAAATTTTTAATAATTGGGGAACCTATCTTATGACTTGTGCAACCGAATGCAAGTTTATACCATAAATATGTGGTAACCGATCCTAGTACCTAGTCAACCAGCTTTTGGTAACTAGCGTGACTAATCATAGTACCCACATGGATGTAGAACCGAAATTTGTTTTGGTAGAACCGTGAAACCCATGATTGGTGATTTGATAGGATAATCAATCACATAGTTCTTGGAAGTCAGATGGACCAATTCTAAACTTGTTTGGAAGTGTGGAAAATCGGTTCCAAGATTGTAAGTATGAAAAAGGACTTGCAAAGTAAAGATGTCGACATACTTTGAATATGTGCAGTAACTCTTATCATTAATTGTTCAAAGATATTCCTTAATAGCTAAAGGAAAAATCCCAGGATCGAAATAAATTGAGAATCTTTTATTTAAGGTTTCTTAGTTTTTATATGCTATTTATTTTCCATCAAATAAATGCATATCTTTAGAAAATAATAATTAGTAATGTGCATTTACTGATTATAGATTTTTCTACTGAGATTTCGGTCAATATTTGGACAGAGCATTTCCAGGAATTATGAAAACCAATTTGGCGTTTATTGCATATCTTTGAGAATATTCGGTTTTGGAAATTCCTTGGTGTCCAAACTTCCTTGGTTTATAAATATTGAAGTTTGCATTTCCCCAGAGCCAGCAAAACTACCTAGTTGTGTTGTTACTGGTGGAGCCGTTTATTCGGAGAGGAAAGTACCCTAATTAGGTGAAATCTCTTACGACCGCTCGTTTTGAAGACTTCTTTGGGATTGGGAAGCTCTACGAGTACCGTTGGTGGAAAACTAGATAATTGCGGTTTATTATTAGTTTTCGATTAATTTGATTGACTAACGGTTGTTGAACTTTTATTGCACCTAGTTTGTTTATGCTTGAGAATCTTCTCTTCTGATATAAGATTCACTCAAACTAGATCGAAGTATCGACGGGGATCTTTAGAACTGTTTGTAGATCTAAAGAAGTCTTGTGATAATCCATTGTTAAAAGACTCCGTTATGTGTGTGATTAATCACAAGAGATTCAAATTGTTTGTGTGCAGGTGTTTATTGAAGATCTAAGAAAATTTGAAGACAAAGAAGATTTCTTATTTGAGTTCATAATCTTTGGTGTGCACAAAACTTTATCGGCTGGGGATCCAACTATAATTGGTTTATCTTTGTGATAACCTTGATTGATTAGTTGAGTAGATCGGCATCAATACAATTCTTTGTGATTCAAAGTATTGATTGCATAGTACTAGACAATTACTTTGATAGTTGTTGAGAGATAGATCTAAGAACCTGACAAAGGAGTTTATTGGGATAAACGGAAGAGCCTTTTGTCAAACTCATATCACGTTGTTTGAAAAGAGTTGCTACCAAACAGATTTGTTGTTCCTTTACTGTTTGGAATACGAACCAAAGGAATTGTTCCAAGTGCGAGACTTATTACAAGTTGGAGCCACAGGGATACTGAGGAAACTAGGTGAACTATAGGTTTAGTTGTTTGGTCTCAACTATACGAAGTTGGTTTAGATTTTGTATAGCGGCTTAATTCTGAGAGTATTCATTTCTGGACTAGGTCCCGGAGGTTTTCTGCATTTGCGGTTTCCTCGTTAACAAAATATTGCTGTGTCTTTTACTTTTCTATTTCCGCAATTATAATTGTTTTATTATAATTAGAAGTAAAATACACAAACGTTAATTCCTATTTACTTGATAGCAATCCTATTGTGTTTGGTTAAGTCCGAACCTATTATCAAGTAAACATACTTCGTTATTGTATTGTCTCGATCTTGTATACATAGTCAATCACACAAGTTATCTTGTTGTCATATTGTCTCGATCTCGTATCCATAGACGATCACACAAAGTGTGAACCGATTAGTTGTATTGTCTCAACTCAGTCCATAGACGATCACTTTCAGAGAAAGGACTTATAGGTGTAATTTTTTTAGATTGAGGTATATTTGGGTACCCTTGTCTTTTCAATTGGTACCAGAGCAGGCAAACACGAAAAGATCTAACAATCTGTGTTTGGTGTGATCCATCCTATAAGAAATTGAATCTAATGGCTGATTCAGTTAACGTATCACAAGATTTGACCAAAACTCTCTATGGATTTACTTTCAGCAAATGCTTAGAAGGGGCATCTTCTTCAAGTTCTACCTACTCTTCTGAAAATATGTCCTCATATTCTTAAAAGGAAGTTAAGGTAAGTCCTGTATTCACAATCAAAGATTCAGATCCTGAATCACTTCATGAGGATAAATAAGAAGAAAATTATGTGAATATAAAGTGTTCTCAGCTAGATGAACTAAGTAAAGAAATTCTCTCTTGTGCAACAGAACTCACTCTTGCACTAAAAAGGGAAAGAAAGCTCCTTGAAGACTTATGTCAAATGAAAGCTGAAAATGATCAACTCAATCGTGATCTAACAAATCTTAACATTGAGTTTGACTCTCTCAAGACCATGTCTACTTCAATGATTCATTCCTTAGAATCAAAGCTAAAGAAAAGCATTGATCAAGAAAAGAAGACTGAGATCTTGAGAAAAACAGCTACAGACGAGTATGATGCTTTAAAAAACTCATATGTCTCTGAACTAAGGACAGTCACAGAACATGTAAAGTGTCTTAAAGATGAAATGCACTCTTTAATATCAACTAAGCAGTCGGAAACTTCCTCCTTGGAAAAATCCAATATTTCTGATCTAATCTTTCCCTCAAAGAGAAAGAAAAATGATATTAAAAACTCTCGAAAGAAAGCTTCATCACCTAGAAGTGCATTGAGATTCTCGGAAAATTCCAAGATAAACAGCTCATACTAGAGTGTTCAACATCATCACAGACGATGCTATCGTTGTGGAATCAAGGGACATGTTATTAAAGAATGTCAACTATTGTCTCATTCAAATCTAGCATTGTTATAGACAGCATGGGCTTGCTCTTCACTAACCTGACCTTCCCAAAACGAGTTATTGGGTTCTATTCCACAACTAGAGACTTGGGAGGCTCTAATCCTATCATCAGGTTCAACAAAAGACCTATGTTTAGACTGATTCAATTCCAAAGCTTCTAACCTTCTAGACAAAGCAGTAAACTTAGCATCTGACCCAAAGCTTGTATCTACCACATTGGTGCTACTTCTATTGATCAAGAGTCTTTTAGGGGGTTCAACACAAGACTCCCACTGTTGGGATTTTTCAGCGACAACTTCTAAGAAGGAAAACGCTTCATCAGCTTTTTTACTAGTGAACTCACCAGCGCACAAAGACTCGACCATGGTTTTGGTCAAATAGTCTAAACCATCATAAAGAATCTCTACTAGTTTCATTTTCTCAAACCTATGGTGAGGACATTGGGATAGGAGATCATTGAATCTCTCTAAAAACCTATAAAGAGATTCTCCCTCTTGTTGAACACTAGCACTAATTTTCTGCCTAACAGCTGCAGTTTTATGCTTAGGGTAAAATTTCAAATAGAATGCAGCAAAAAGTTCCTGCCATGTTTCTATGGATTCAGATGGTAGGTTGTTCAGCCAGGTCTTGGCTTTATCTCTCAAGGAAAAGGGGAACATCCTAAGTTTCAAGACTTCGTCACTAAGGTCTTTAATCTTGATTGTTCCACAAATTTCTTCAAAGTCCTTAACGTGGAAGTAAGGGTTTTCATCATCTTTTCCTAAGAATATAAGGATCATCTGAAGAATACCAGGTTTCAACTCATAATTAGCCGTAGAGGCTGGCAACTTAATGCATGATGGTCGGTTGGTCCTAGTTGGGTACATGTACTCCTTCAAAGTTGTCATTGTTGGCACAGTAAAAATCCTAGGGGTGAATTCCTCACTAAGACTTAAATTCTCAAAACTGAAGTTTCCAAAAACAGGGCTCTCCAAATAAGAGTCTTCGATCTCCCCGTTTACAAAAGAAGAACCTCTAAGCTCGTCACTAATCAAACGGCCAAAAGTATCTCTTTTCCAAGCACGCTCACTAATGGACTCGAGCGATTTTGGCATACACTAACAAAAAAAATAAAAAAATAAAAAAAAATCCTAAGGAAGGGAGGTTCTAAGCAAACACGCAGCAGGCTGACTCCACCAAAGCAAACCTAAAGATTTCTAGCAAACAACAAGCATGATGGCTCCACTTAGATTGTTTCTAGACCAGCTTCTAATCCTTCGAAAGGGAATTCGTTACAATCTAAGAAAACCTCTCTGGAATCAATCTGAGTTAATGTAAGTTGAATAGAGACAAGGGAAGCTCAATGGAGCTTTGATACCCAGGCCTCACTGGCAAAACATTCACTTGGGTTACAAGGCGGCACGCTCAACTTATATTAACCATCATGAACTTCAAAGTATGCTTAAAAGAGCAACCAATATTTTTCGAACGACTTTCCTATTAAGCTCGTTACCCTATAGGTCTCGTTCTAATCAGTATTTTAAGCTTGGGTTCGCGTAGGTTAAGTGTTCCTAAGGCGGGAAAGAGGGAAACGGTGATGAAATCCGAGTCCCTATCTTGATTTGGCCAGTCCTTGCCATTTACTAGAAAATTAAACCGTTTTCAGTCCTCAACATATATGCACCTTAAGGAAGATAGTAAACCCGTTGACAGGGGATTCGCGGGTGTTTAGAAGCTTACCTCCCGTACCAGACGGGGGATGAACCGCTGAAGTCGACTCGGGCCACGACTCCTATGTCATGTACGAACCCGAGGGGCCGAGACGATATCGTAATCGTCGTCCATCTCTGCAAACGGTTTAATATTTAAAACTACCCTTCCATAGGGTTTAAAAATAAAAGAATAATGTCCCAAAGTCCACAGTCCAAAGTCCAAAAATAAAGTGCAAAAGAAAAAAAAATTACAAAAATAAAAGATATCCTAATACAATTTCTAAAAATAAAATCTAAAGAAATAAAAACTAAAATAAAAATAAAATCTAAAAACCTAATAAAATAAAATAAATAAAAAATTCTTTGTCTTTCTTTTCCTTTTCTTTTAGCTTTTATCTTTGGCTCCTAATCTCTTAGTCACCAAAGTCTTTGGCTTAAATTCTTTTCGGTCCAAACTCCAAACCTATAGCACAAAGAAATATACCCAAAGAAACGTAAAATAGAACAAAGAGAAAATAATAAAAATTTTAAAAAATATAAATCTAAAAACTCTAACTTAAAAACAAGTCCCCGGCAGCGGCGCCAAAAATTTATATGTTTTCAATTTTATTGTAGTAAAAGGTTCGTTGAGACTTGTGAAAGCAATTGATTCTAGATTTATTTAAACTAAAAATAGAGAAAACTAATTCCAAATTTTATTTCAAGAATGAAAATAACCAAGACACCAGATTCCACTATTACACATGAATGAATGATGGTAAAAATTCCAAAACTTTAATTATCTTTTAAATCTCTTATTTCTTAATTCACAAATAATCAGGCATATTCTCAAACATTAATTGTATTCCCTAAGCATAGATTATCTAAAAAAAGTATAACCTATCTAATTGAATCACAACTAATTAAGAAAATAATGCAAACAATTAAAATTCTGCAAAGCAGTGATCGAGTGAATTATAAAATACAAATTAGAGAAAAATAGAATAGTTACCAATTATTCATGCATAAATAGCTTCCTCCGTTCCTTGGTTACGCGAGAATTAGCTTATCATCATGGAAACACGCTCAAAATTCATCTTTATTAATGCTCAAAAATGGTTCACAATTGATGAAATGGGAGAAAAATGATTAAAAACCGGGTTTGTAACACTTATATTTGTTACAAACTCAATTGTTACAGGGAACGATAAATGGATAACTGTCACTAGCACTGTTGAACAACGACTGTATTTGAGTGTCTTATGTTCTTCGTATGTTCTTCACCAGCAGCAAAAATATTATTCCTGCAACTCTGATTTTCCGGCTCTCTAATGTTCTAAACTTCTCCCAATTATCTCCGTCGCTTTCTATTAACCCTATAACACCTTTATATAGCCACAGAAACCAAAATATCTCTGCCATAACTCGAGAATAATCTGCTTTTACTCGGGTTTATTTCTTTCCTTTTTTTATCACTGATTTTGATTTTTAAGCATCTGCAGCTGGATTACCTTCCTTATAAATTTTCTTCACGTTCCAGAATGTCGATTAAGTCTTCCAAGCACGTGCAATACACGTTTAAATTCTTCACAACTTGTGTAATATACGTGAAACTTATGGTCACTGTTTTCTCTTCCACATGACTATTCAGACAAATTTAATCGATCAAATCACCCATAATAACTTCTTTAGGACATATCACATCTGCCCATGAAGTTTCAGCGATTGAGTCTACCTCTAACCCATCCAAAATCCGATCGAAAAATCTGCCAGAGAAACACGCTGCTGAAAAATATTTCCCGCCAAAATGAAATTTGAATTTGAGAAGATGACCTCCCCCTTATCCAGTTCCGGTGTCCCTTTAGTACATTCCCGAAATGGGGTGTAAAACACCACTTTTCGAACCAATTTCGCCACAAGAGCTTATTTCTCTATAAATACCTACAAAGACATAAAATAACAAAATAAATACAAAATCGAGCACTAACAATATATACAATTGAGACATATTAGACACATAAATGCGTCTATAATTCATCTATCTGGAACAAAGAATCATGAACAATACCGATTACCATGCAAATCTTTCTACAAGGGTCTCAAAAAGGTATGCTGAAAAGATGGCCAGTGATCTTTTCGGACTCCATATTTTCGAAGGAAACGGAACTACATCCTACATGGATACGAATCATACTTCGTGTAAGATCGATTATGAAAAAGAGTTTTACAAGATGGCTCGAACCTGTGCTGAAACGAAGTTGGAAGTTTTATTAGTGAAACGAAGTCTTGAGAAATCATTACCTGTTCAAGCTCACCTTCTCAAGCAATTAGCATTGCTCACGAAAGGAGTAAACGAAGAGGAACCCAACTTCCACAAGGTTGAAGAATTATTCTTCAATCAAGGATCTCTCCAGGGAATTCGGAAAATTACTCCCATCAAGCGAAAGAGATCCCATGATCATGAAGAGTACTAATTTAGTCCCAAGAAAATAGATATCAGTTTTTGATTTCTTTCAATAATTGTATAAGGTCTATTATGAATAAAACTATCTTATTATTATGAATAAAATTATTATTTTATAATTTTTCTTGTGATAGTTTTCAACTACATAGCCTATGCTTGAATGCTTTATATTATTGCTGTGTATGTTATGGGATGTTTGATTTCGTTTTTCATGACCTTAATATTCAATCTCATATGGTGTGAACCCTTATGGTTTGGGTGACTTTTTGATTTAGCGGGATTGAGTTCTAGCCCATGTTAGTAGGCTTTATCAAAGGATCATAAGGACCAATTGGTTTCCCTCAACCTCTTTCAAGTTAATTGGAGCACTGTTGGAGAGGACATTATGCATATGGTTCAACACTCCTTTAGCCCTGGTTATATCATAAAATAGATGAATTCCACATTCATTTCTCTCATTCCTAAAACTAAATCCCCCACAACTCCCTCTCATGTCAGACCCATCCCTTTATGGAACACCACCTACGAAATCATATCCAAACTCATAGCTCAAAGACTAAAATCCATTCTCCCAAAACTTATTTCCCCATTGAAATCTGGCTTCATTCATGGTAGACAAATATCTGATAACATTGCCATAGCTCATGAAATCACACATCATATGAAAACTAGAAATGGCAAAAGGAGCAACAAAGGTCTTATGTGCATCAAAATTGACATGGCTAAGGCTTTTGACAGAGTTGATTGGACTTTTTTATGGCTATCATGAAACAGATGGGATTCAGTGATAGATGGTGCAATCTCACTTATCAATGCATATCCACCAACAACCTGGATGTTTTTGTCAATGGAGCTCCTGGTAAATTCTTCAACCCCACCAGAGGTCTCAGATAATGAGATCCTATATCCCCTTACCTCTCCCTATTTTTTATGGAAACCCTTTATAGAAACCTTGTTAATGTTGCACAACTTGGTATTCTTCATAGAACACAAAAAATTTCTGGAGCTCCACCTATCAGTCACCTCCTCTTATCTGATGATTGCATGGTCTTCTGTAAAGCAAATATGTAATAATGCAAGAATCTGGTGGAAATCTTCAAAAATTTCAGCAACTCTTCTAGTCAAATGATAAACTTTTCCAAATCTGGAATCTTCTTCAGCAAAAACACTGTTCCTGACATATCAAACTGTATAATAAACTTCATGCATGTTCAAAAGATTGATACCAAGATCTATTTTACACCAATTCAAGTAAAATTCAGGCCTTCAAACCCTGCTTAGACAAACTGAAGTTCAGACTTGCTGGCTGGAAAAGTGAAAACCTCTCTCCAAATGCCAAAGTCACTATGATTGCCAGTGTGACTTCCACTTCAAGCATTTATCAGATGAACTGCTTCAAACTTCCTAAGAAGACCAGAGATATTATTTTTTTTGTAAAAAAGACCCCGAGAAACACAAAGGGTTATACTTCATTGCATGGGGTTTTGTCTGCAAACCGAAAGAGCTAGGAGGTCTTTGTTTTAGAAACATGAAATATTTCAACAATGCTATGATTACTAGAACAGATTGGAGACTAATAGATGAACCAGACTCTTTGTAGTCCATCACTATGAAATCCAACCACTTCAGGGACAAAGATATTATCAAAATAGACACCAAACCTAAAAAATATTGACTATTGGATCTGGAAAGGAATCCTGGAAGGAGTGGAAAATGTTCAGAAATACTACAGATGGGAAGTTGGTAATGGTCAGAATATTAGAATTTGAGAGGATGCATAGATCCACAATAAGAAAGAAATTACAGCAAAACATGTCACAATGACCTTCTTCTTGTCGCTCAACTAATTAATACTTCAGTGGAATGAAATATGGATCTTATCTCAGTATGGTTTAATGAAGAAAACCAAATTGGAATTCAGAATATCAATCCCAAACCTTAGGAGGAAATCAGAATCATCGGGGGCCTAACTGACAATGGAACTGGAAAATCCCTTTATGGCATGAAGATTAATGATAAGTACAAATATGACATCTACAATCCAGCTTGGAAGATGATTTGGAAGTTGGACACTTCCCCATCCATACAAATGTTCATCCGGAAGTATGTCCATGGAATTCTGCCTACCAATGCCAAGACTGCAAGCATCCTCAATTATATTAATCCTCTAAGCAATCTCTGCAAAAATGTTAAAGACGGCATGACCAATACTATCTTCTCCTGCCCCTATGCCTCTGAGGTGTGGATAAACCTTTTTGGGCCACAACACCAATGCTTTGATGATGCCACCAACTTTAATGATTGGCTCAATTCTTGGTTTCTTCCTCCATTTCAATTGAAGGACTGGATTCCTATCTTTGATACTATCTGCTGGTTTATCTGGAAAGCCAGATGTGATCTTATTTTCCATAAGATCAAACCCTCTGCTTTGAATACTGCCAATAAGATTAAACAAAACTCGTGCTCCTATAATAGAGTGATGCATGAACAAAACCATATTATGAATAATTTACATTATAAAAAATCTTATCAGGATAATATAAACAGAATTACTGCTGATCATAAGATGAAATTTGGTATCAATATCAACATAAGTTGCTTGAGCTACCCTAACAAGGAAGAGCATGCTGGTACTACACTCTATACTAACTTTGCTTTCATTGCCATGTCTTATACATGAATCTGTGTGGGAGCAAGAACAATCAAAGAATGCATCTCTGGAGACGACCGAGTTAGGAGTGGAGCTGAACTAGCAGTCAGCTGGGCCAAAGAGTTGCAAAGAGCTAACATAGATTTCAAAGCATAGGATGATGAAACTCTCAAGGAGCTAGAGAATGAGTGCAAGTCAGAAGTACAAGGAAGATTCAACCTGGGATACCATCAAATGAAAGGTGGAAATTTTGAAGCCATCTCTTTGTCCTAGGAAAGTTGATCAGAGTCACAAAGGATCAGAACAATACGGTAAAATATACATTCCAACCACTTAGATAACTTCAATTGGGATACCATCAAATGAAAGATGGAAATTTTGAAGCCGTCTCTTTGTCCTAGGAAAGTTGATCAGTGTCACAAAGGATCAAAACAATACGGTAGTCAAATTAGCTAGTTTAAATATACATTCCAACCACTTAGATGACTTCAATTGGAATGGTCCAAACTTAAGGCGTTTATTTAACTTTCTTCGGTCTATAAGAGTCAACAACAATGACGTTACTCGGGATCACTCCTAAAGGTCTCTGCATGATGCTGGAGGCAGTTATGCGGGCCTTACCTGTATCGGCTGAGTTCCTACCTCCTGCTGGTGAACTATTTCTTACGGGGGGGAAAAAAAAAATTATTTGTTGCCAGAACTGCTAGGCAGCACGGATAAAGACATAAATATGACTTGAGTTATGTGCCACGTGGTAATAGTCGAATGAGAGGACTACCGTACATTCTTTTAACCCCAGTTCCATGATAGCATGTTTTTATCTTTCTCGTTAGTATCTTCTTCCTAAAAGTAAGAGCGTGAAAGAAGAAAAAGAAAATAAAAACCCAAAAATGGGAATGTAAAAATAATTGCGCAAACCCTAAATTCCCAAAATCAGAATTTTGTTCATCAAATTCGATCAAATTGAATCCAATTTTGTTAGGGATCTTAAGTAGTTGATCGAATTTGTGGTTAAAACTGGTAAAAGAAGAAGAAGATGCCTGCAACGGGAGATCTAGACCATCAGATAGAACATCTGATGGAATGTAAACCATTAACAGAAGCAGAGGTAAAAGGTTTATGTGAACAAGCTAGAGCTGTACTTGTGGAAGAATGGAATGTACAACCTGTAAAATGCCCAGTTACTGTTTGTGGTGATATACATGGTCAATTTCATGATCTTATTGAATTGTTTCGCATTGGTGGTAAAGCTCCTGATACTAATTATCTTTTCATGGGCGATTATGTAGGTAAGGGCTTCTTATTTTTGTGTAAAGATTTAGGCTTTTTGATGTTTTTTTATTCGTTTAGAATAAAGGAAATGTTTTGATAATTTGAGTTAGGTTTATGTTGTATGTGCGTATTGATCATCAGGGGTTTCAAGTGCATGTAGCTCATGCAACATGAATAGGTTCTAAATGTTTTTGTTTCGTTATTCATTCTAATTGTGAAATTGGAACACCTGTTTTTATTTCTTAGCTGCCTGTTTTTCATCATTAAGGCTTCTAGAATTTGGAAGTTGAGCATCAAAGTAGCTTGCTTTCTAAGTAGTATAATTTGAATAGACAGTTATTTATCTGTAAGGTATATTTGGAGCATATTTTGAAGAGCGTGGTTGACATTGATTGTCTTTTCAGCATTGTAATTGATGTTGGCATGGCTTACTGCGTGCCTTCTGTGTCTGGTTCTTGTAGATATCCAGCAGTATCAATCTTGATCATATTAACTTGCATGACTGAATTTTGTAGATTGTTTTGCCATAGAACTGTTGGCATTTTACAAATTTGGTAGAAGTGCGATAGTGGTTCAGAATGATGATTGTGTGCAAGATAGTAATTGATGTTGGCATGGCTTACTGTCTGCATCTCTTTTCTTTCTATTCGTGTAGCTGTTGCTTGCATGCTTCATTTTGTGGATTTTATTGCCATAGAAATGTTGGAGCATTTACAGAACGCGATGCTTGTTTTTTGTTTTTATGCAGACCGTGGATACTATTCAGTGGAGACAGTCACACTTTTAGTGGCCTTAAAAGTCCGTTATAGAGATAGAATCACAATTTTAAGGGGAAACCATGAAAGCCGGCAAATAACTCAAGTGTAAGATTTTTATTCTTTTCATCACTTACTCATCTAGTTATTGCACCGAAGGAAGAAAAGTGATAAGACCTGTTGTCATGCGCATATGCCTGACTCATGCATAGATTTCTCTGAATATTCTGGCTGTCTCTTCTATCTTTTACTGTCTGTTGATTAGACGATGGTGATGATTGATTGAAATAGAGTTGTGGAGTTATTTTCTTATTATTAATCCTAATTATCTGGTTTCAGGTATGGTTTTTATGATGAGTGCTTGAGAAAATATGGAAATGCAAATGTTTGGAAGTATTTTACTGACCTCTTTGACTATCTACCTCTCACAGCTCTTATTGAGAGTCAGGTTTGAACTCTGTAATCACGCACGTATCTTCATTGCACAAATACCACTTTTTTTTTCTTTTTTTTTTTCTTTTCGCTTTTATGGATTTCCTTAGTTTTTGTATTTTTTAGGTGTTTTGTTTGCATGGTGGACTTTCCCCATCCTTGGATACATTAGACAATATTCGGGCTTTAGACCGTATACAAGAGGTATGCACATTGATAGTCAAGAAATTCTAATTGAATATTCCAGGAGATTCATTTCCTTGTTTACTTCAGATTGAAGAGTATACACTCTCCTATCATGTGTACATACTATCATGCTTCATACTTCATTGTTCATATATTATAAAGCTTTGTTAGATTTTCCACTTTGTTCTTAGTTGATGATTGTTCTCTTTCATGCAATGGCCTTGTCTTGGGTGAATAGGTTCCGCATGAAGGACCTATGTGTGATCTTTTATGGTCTGATCCGGATGACCGATGTGGGTGGGGAATTTCTCCTAGGGGAGCTGGCTATACATTCGGGCAGGACATCGCAGCTCAGTTCAACCACACCAATGGACTATCCTTAGTCGCAAGAGCCCATCAACTTGTGATGGATGGTTATAACTGGTGTCAGGTGGGTGAATAGAAAGAACACCCTACTTGTTTTTGGAAGTTCCCAACTTTGTCTATTTTCCATTCCAAGGCTAGCATCTAACGTTGAAGGTTGTGATTTTAATTGTTGCAGGAGAAGAATGTGGTTACGGTGTTCAGTGCACCGAATTATTGTTACCGGTGTGGGAATATGGCAGCAATACTTGAGATCGGGGAAAACATGGATCAGAATTTCCTTCAGTTTGACCCGGCTCCTCGTCAAGTTGAACCAGACACCACTCGCAAGACTCCAGATTACTTTTTGTAATCAGAACTGACTTAAGGTGTAACCATCTCCTTTTCTTTTTTCCCTTTCCCGCCACATATGTTACATGTATCTAATGATTCTATTACACTAATTGCAAAACTTTTAGGCTGACATATCGCAACTACAATCAATCTACATGTCACATCCACGTTAACCAAAATCTGGATCCACAGAAGATATTTTTTTGGTTTTTAAGTTATGGGATGCGTTATTGGATGATAGCCATTTCCCGAATGATTTGACAGCTTCATTGACTGAGTAAACAGCAAAGAGAAATTTGTAAATAGATGATATGCATATGAATGTAGAAACATGTATGAACCTGATGCATTGTAGTGTCTTCATTACCAACCTTTTAAAACCGCTTCTCTCACACCAGCAAGTTAGTAACTCTTTCTCCACTGATGTGGGAACAACTATGTATTACTTTTCAAGTCTCAACGCCAAAAGTCCTGAAAGCAACTTATATGTCATCGATCGCCTTACGGCATTAAGTTGGTTTTGCAAACAGAACCCTGAACCCCAAAGAAAACCAAATTAAATCAGCTCAGCATAGCAAACACACCGAATAACATGACTTATTTACATGTATTAAGCAACACGGAATAAATTGTAGTTATGGTAAACGGGTGATCGTTCTCCATCTTCAAGCAGGAATAGTTGTTGCTTCCTTTTTCCTCCTAATGTAGATGTTGACTCTAATAAGGCCTGCAGAATTCGGTACTACTTAAATTTAAAAAGAGTATTTGTTTATAATTTATATATGTATGTGTATATAATTATGTCCAGCACCCAAATGGCTTCTGCCACTTCAGAGGATGCTGCTGGACATTGCACCATCTTGGTACTTCTGGAAATTCCTTTATATGAATAAAGGGGAAATCACTCCTATGCACACATCTCTTTTAAGGAACAAAACTCTTGTGTTTACTGCTTCTTTGTGTGAAAATTTTGCAGCTTTTCCATCTTATTCATATGTCAAAAGCGTAAAACCTGCTGGTTATTCATTTTAAGAAAATGGAACAACTCATTTGATGAGAAAGGAGATTTATTAAATTTTCATATCACTACTATAAGATTGTGCTTCCACATGTCCAAACAGACTGGTTTACTGAACAATAAATTTTTTGTCAACTACTCGTATATTAGTAATTCACAGTTGCTTTGATTGCATCCAATATCTGCAGTCAATGAGAAGAACAGCCAGTGTTATTATGAGTGTGGAGGACTGTCCTAACATCCAATTTTATTTGAACTACAAACTTCGAGAAAAATTAAATAAACCAACCTTGTTCTTGGTGGGCATAAAGAAAGGTTCGAACACAAGAGGGAAAGGAGTGTCCAAGCCGCATGTTCTTGCTACAGGAGCTTCTAGCTGCACGTAATAAATTTTGTTAAATTCTTATGAGCTTAGAGCGATGTTGACATTAATGAGAAACAGCCGTTGCTCTTTGCAAAACATTTAAGGGATTTAAGTGTATACCCTCATGAAGCAGCGTTCCATAATAGATGCAGAAATCTCAGCACCAAATCCTCCTGTCACTGGAGCTTCATGACTAACCTAAAGTTTATATTAAATAGAGGAAACCAGCTTAGAAATTATAAGGTTTAGGAAACACTAAGCACATTCTATGAATGTATGCAGAGGGTTTACTCACAAGTAGCCTTCCAGTTTTCCTGACTGAGGCTTCTACTGTTTCCTTGTCCCATGGAATCAAAGTTTTAAGGTCTATCAGTTCACAAGATATTCCCTCCTGCAAATTTCATGGATCAAGTGTGAAATTGGTAAGCAAAAACTATGTTTATGATAATTTGATAACTAAAGAACAGGTTAATGTTGAATCCTCTCCTTTCAGATCAAGGATTTACCTTTTCAGCATCCACACACGCTTGCTCCATAACTGCAAGCTGAGATCCCCATCCTACAAGTGTTATGTCGCTACCATGACGAATAACCTGGCAGAACGCAGAATGTGGTAAGGGGGTCACATGGTTTAAATGAGGATTAAGTTTTCTCTGCTGTTATAATTTCGCAAGTGCATGTACCTCAGCCTCAGATAAGGGAAACATATAATCATCTTCAGGAACTTCTTCTACTACCAAACGGTAAAGCCACTGAAGTTCGAGAAAAGCAGTTAAAAATCATTTGAAGTTTTATATACACCGCTGCCTCAAAGCAAAACTTAAACAACAATGACTAACCTTTGGCTCAAAAAATATAACAGGATTAGGGTCTCGTATTGATGCCAATAATAAACCTTTCGCTTGCTTTGGACTACGCGGAATGACAACCTAAGACGAAAAGTTAGGAGCATAAGAATCAATGTTGACAAAAATGAAGACACCAACAAAATTAAGTTTCCTTTATGCACTGACTTCAAATTTCATGGAAACATGGTGTCATTATAGCCACATTGATTTTTAGGCCACTGTAGATACCATTTAAAAGTTGAGAGACCTATATTTCAGTAACACTTTAACCTTAACTTTAGTTTGATCAGGACACAGTAAATACAGAATAAAAACCTCAACATGCAAAATGCCAATGCTAGATGAATGAAAGTTACCTTGAGTCCGGGAACTTGACAAAAAAATGATTCCGGCGATTGTGAATGATAATGGCCTCCATGGCCCACAGCACCATAAGGTGTTCTTATTGTTAAACCTAGATCACATTCACATTGAATATCAGCAAGGGAGCACAGACGTCAACTTGGAATTGCAACTCATATGAAAATTAATTGTACCTCCACAATTAAATTGATTCCCACTTCGGTATCTAAACTTGGCCGCTTCATTCACAATCTAGCATATCAATTATGTCAAACGAGAATTAGATACATGTTTCAGTCCGGAGATATCCTATATAGAGAGCGTGAAAGTATACTGTATACCTGATCGAAAGCCGGGAAAATATAATCTGCAAACTGAATTTCAGCAATAGCTCGATTCCCCTATAACAGTAAAAACCAAAAAAATTAAAACAAGCAAAACACAAACATTAAATTGTTTAGAGATTAAGGGTCTATGTAAATGTTAGACTAGCACGTTTAAGCAAATTTCATCATACATACCATTGCTGCGAGACCAATACCGAATCCAACGATACCCTGCATTACGGCTATATGTTAATCTACAAATTAACCTCAAATCTTTGCAAGAAACTAAAAAATAAATAAAATGAAATTATCAAATGCTTTTGGATTTCAGCTCAAAACATATTTTGGTGTAAGTCCTTGTTTGCTGAATGAGCCAATTTTTTTTAAAAAAAAACCAGAAACAAGAGCCAACCTGACACTGAAAATTGAAGGTGCTAACCTGTTCACAGAGAGGGGTATTAAAAACCCTTTTACTACCAAATTGATCAGCTAATCCTGTTGAGCAACGAAAAACTCCACCAAAACTCACATCTTCTCCAAACAAGTATGCACTGCAGACAAGTATAACCGAACCCAAAACCTTAAAACCCCTTTTTTTTCGAGTAAATCAGAACAAATAAATATGAATTAAAAGAAGAAATCACAGTCTGGGTTTGTTAAAATAACATGTATTATTGACTAACTTACTTAGGATCAGTCTCCAGAGCAATATAAAGTGCTTGATTAATTGCAGTAAAAAGATTCACAGTTTTTCCACTCTGTTTTTCCACGGTAGAACTAGAAGATGAAGAAGATTTTAAAGTCGAACAATCCGTTGAGAACCCCCTTTTGTTAAAACTTGAGATCATCCATTTTTTTCCCAATTCTTTCACAGATTTCGCCATTAGAGAGAGAGAGTTAGTAGATGGGGAGATGGATATTCAGAAAATGATCAAAAATTTGGCACAAGAAGAGAAGTAGGTGAGTTTTACACGTTTCTCTCTTTAATACGGTACATGTATAAGGAGCAGTAGTGACAGGTAAGCGGAGGAGTAGGCTTTTATTCATTAGCTTGATTCTTGAACCGTTAATGTCGGGCAAATTTTGGTACGTGAGTGAGTGTCATGGGATAGACATTATCTCGTCACATGTAATAAAATAATGGCTTTACAAAGGATGCTGCTTTTGTTTCCAAATTCATTGTTCCCATGGAATATTCAAGGGGGATAGCTGAAAAATTGTCGTACGTATCCTATTATCTGACACGTGTGCCCCATGTCATATCTCTATCTCTGAGTTCGTCTTTTACTGTGCTTTATTTTTGTGACTGTGACTTTCAAAGTGAATACATTATCAACCATTTTATTGGTGGGGAGACTGGGAGTTACGCTTCACAGTTTTCTTGTGCTTCAACATTTTAGCTGCGACTCACCGGTCACTCTGGTCAGGTACTACGACTTCGGATAAAAATCTTTAGACTTCGATACCTATCGACACGGTTCCAGATAAGACTTAAATGTGGGAATATATCTCCAATTTAGTTTTGTAAATTTCCCCATTAGCCTCCCAGCTAAAGGCTGGAACTTAATTAAAAAAACAAAGAACTATCTTAACAGTTTCATTTTGGCACCAGCGAAGGAGATAGGCTAAACCCAAATTAAGAAGAGATCGAATGCTTCACAAATCACTGAAAAACTAGTTGGTGTGCAATATTTTCGTTTAAGATACATTTCCATAAAAACTTACATATAGATTGCGGGAATAATTGTAGTTCTACCTAACCAAATTGTTTTCCTAAAAGAAGTCAAATAAACAAAGTTTTTTTTTTTCACTGCTTATAAAAGAATACTATAACGCTGTTACTGGGATGGAATTTTAAATTTTTAATTCTGATCTTGCAAATGTCAAGTTGAACGGGGATTTGGAGGATGAGCTTCATTGGTCTCTCTCTAAAAGTAAGACTTTTACTGTTAAGTCTACTTATAATATTTTGTCTGCATAAATGATTTGATTCATATCAACCTGTCTTTACTTTTGTGTGGAATCTTAAATGCCCACCAAAAGTTGGCTTATGACTTCTTTGCAAGCCTGGCACCTTACTCAACATGATGCTGCTAGTACTGTAGTTTGGAATTTGGTACTTGTGGCAATTATTTGGTCCATTTGGAAGGAGAGGAATGCAAGGGTCTTCATGGATAAAAGAAACAATGCTAAGGCAGTTGCTAACAAAGCTATTTACTGTGTTTTTTTTGTTAGGGTCTTGCCATTAAGAATTACAGTGATGTATGCTCATCTGATGTCATGAGAGATTGGTGTAACATATATTTTTCTCATGCTTAAGTTGGTAGTATGTTACCAACTTTTGCTCTTTTTCTTTCCCGTTTTTGCTTAGGGTGATATTGCCTTTATACCCTCTATTTTTTTTTTTATCAAGAAATCATTTCTTTACTGATAAAAAAAAAAAAAAAAAAAAATACTATAATGATCGTTTTTTACAAAAAGGAAAAAGAAAGAAAAAAAAGAAAACGAGAAACTTCAGTTTACCAGAAACAACAAGGTAAGCCTCTTCGACGTATAATGATACCAACAGAGCGCACCGTAAGTTCATATAGCCATAAAAGCTAGATGCAGCCCGAGTGACCGCATAAAAATTAACAGTCAAATCTGGCAACAAAGCACGTAGAAAATGCTAAATAACCTGTATAAGAAAAAGGATAACGCATGGAAAATATATCTCCATTCAGTTGTTTCAACAGAGAGAAGACACACCGTAAATGATATAATGCTGCCGCTAGACAGATCTGAGCCTAGTCGGCATTAAAGACAATGCGAATGACCACGACTTTATCAGTGAATAACCGCCCATAATTACACTTGACGTCGCCTTAAGATGCCTAGACGACTTGATCATGCTCATTAGGGAACAAGTCATTACCTTCAATGCACTATTCGAAACTCTTAAAGATTGCCATCGATACTACGTTAACTCTAACTCACAAACATAACAATCTACACCTGTGCGTTGTAAACAAGATGCCGTACCGATAATTGAAAATAATGCCATCGAGAAAGAACCTTACATGTACGACACGGGCAGTAAATGACATTTAAAGCTACCAAGTGCATACCTAACAAAAACTGATGAATTCATGGAGAATCTATCAAACAACAAACACATATTACGCCTACCGTAATGCAACATCACGTACATATAACTACCAAGATGTTCATTTTGCAGATACACGCACTATATATCATTTTTGGAAACAAAGAAAATGAGGTAAGGAAGGAGGTACCATCTATAGCCTATGACGTGAATAAAAACTCTATAATGGTAGCAATAACAAGAAGTTAAAGTGGTGATATATATGTCTGAGACAAGAACCCTCCATTTGAGACACAAGAAGTTAAAGTGGTGATATATATGTCTGAGACAAAAACCCTCCATTTGAGACATGAACAAGGGTTGTGGAAAACACCTGAAGCGTGGAACAACAAGAATAAGATATTGGAGAAGTGGGATCTTTGTATGGGATACAAGCAGGATCTCTGAGATCTCTATTTGAGATACGAAATGAGGAGGGTACCAAGTACACCACAGTCTTCTCAATATCAACCTATAAGTCCTATAACTTGCGTGATCTAATATAGACAAAAAATGTCAAGAAGACAACAACCACAAGGTATACACTTGGTATAGTTTCTAGTTCGAAACCGAACCTTAAACTATAGAGATCAACCCAAGTGTTTGGGATTAACGTACTAGTGCAATTACTATAAGTATAAATTAAATAAATTACAGAACAAGATTTTGTTAACGAGGAAACTGCAAATGCAGAAAAACCCCGGAACCTACTCCAGTTTTGAATACTCTCAGAATTAAGCCACTATACAAAGACACTACCAACTTCGTATAGTTAAGACCAAGTAAACTACCTCTAGTTACCTAGTTTCCTCAATATCACTGCGTCTACAACCAATTTGGCTAATACACGTTGAATCCAAAGATATAGTCCACTATCTTAAGTTGTTTCAGTCTCTCTGAAGACTTTAAGCACTCAACCCTTTCTGTCTTCCAAACAGCAAATGTTAGAGCATAGCTCGGTTGAACTCACCAAGCGTTGGTATGTCAAGTTTGGTTGTCATATTTTAGTGTGTCAAAACTCATCTAAAGTCGCTTGATTAAATACTAGAGTCAATTTCGTTTAGGTTAGACTAGAAAGTCTAGGAATATTGAAACATACAAGTATTACTCTGAAGACCTGAAGAATGTGAAGAAGTAGCGAACTACAACGCCGACATCATCCTTCCACTTGAGGTTAGTAATATTGACTTGAATTGTTTCATTCCTAACGTATCTTTAAAGTCGTGCTATATTGAAAACATAACTACGAAGCTGTATATACTGTACAATACTCTAGTGATGTGACATGGTAATAATTGAATGAGCATAGTATTAGGGAATTAGACTACGAAGTATAACGCTTATCTTTTGAACTTCTTAGATATGACTTCGACATAATCTTGTATATACTGTTATGATTATGTGAATGGGTTATGGTGAAGATTTCATCCTAGGAAACAATGTTTTACATTTGTTTAAAGGAAGTACATTCATGAACTTGTTTCGCGAATCGAAAGGGAAATCATTAGGCTTATTGGTTCGGCTATTCATTGCAAATCTTTGGATGACCAATATGTGTGAGATGGTAGAACCGATCTTAACTATGTAATGTATCTTGGTATAACTAATCACAATGCCTGACTTATGATTTGGTATGACTGGTTTATATTAATTGGTGTAACCGATCCTAAGTAATCACCATGTGTTGGTATGATCGATCCTTGTAATTGGTGTGACCGATCACGAGTGTTGTGTAATCGATCCTGGTAACTGGTGTGACCGATCACAAGCAATACCATGTGTAGATGGAACCGATCCTTGTAACCGGTGTAACCGATCCTAGTGATTGGTGTGACCGATCATATTAAGGTATAACCGATCCTAGTGATTGTTAGAAGCAATTGAACCCATGTATATGATTTGGTATTTTATCAATCACATAGTGGTCTTGGAAAAAAGGTCAACCAATTCTAAACTTGTTTGGAAGTGTGGTATAACCAATTCCAAGAATGTAAATCCATGTAAATATGAAATAAGGATTTAGAGTGAAAAGATGTCAACATACTTTGAACATGTACAATAACTCTTATTATTTATTGTTCAAAGATATTCCTTTGTACTCAAAGAGATCATGTGCCGAGATAAATTAAGAATTTTTTAAATAAGGTTTTTGGTTTTATATGCTTTAATTACCAGCAATTAAATGCATATCTCTAGAGAATAAAAATTTGTAATGTGCATTTACTAATTTGAGATTTTCTATTGAGAGATTTCGAAAATATTGGACAAGCATTTATTGGAATTAGGAAAACCAAATTTTGCCATTCATTACAAATGTCGAGAATATTATCGGTTTTGGAAATTCCTTGATGTCCAAACATCCTTGGTCTATAAATACCTAAGTCTGCATTTATAGCAAACTATCCTAAGAGCCAGGCAAACTTAATTTCTTGTTGTTTCTGGTGGAGCCATCTAATCGGAGAGGAAAGTATCCTAATTAGGTGAAATCTCTTACGACCGCTCGTTTAAAGACTTCTATGGGATCAAAAAGCTCTACCAGTACCATTGGTGGGAAACTAGATACTTGCAGTGTTATTACTTTTCGATTGATTTAATAGACTAACGGTTGTAGAAACTTTGATTGCACCTAGTTTGTTTATTCTTGAGAATCTTTTATTCTGATATAAGATTCACTCAAACTAGATCGAAGTATCGACGTGATCTTTAGAACTGTTGTTAGATCTAAAGATATCTTGTGATAATCCATTGTTAACAGACTCCGTTATTTGTGTGATTGGTCACAAGAGATGCAAGTGGTGTTGTGCAGGTTATATTGAAGATTTGAAGATTAAGAAGATTTCTTATTGGTTTTCGTATCTTGTTGTGTGCACAAACCTTGATCGATTGGGATCCAACTAGAATCGGATTTATTCGATTGATTAGTTGCAAGAGATCGGCATCGCTTTATAGTTTCTATTTGAGACCTATATTGATTGATTGCGAATCTAGACTTGACTATTTCGATAATTAAAGTTAGATTGATCTAACCAGGCAAAGAAGTTTATTAGATTAAACGGTAGAGCCTTTGCGTATGACTTAAGATATCTTTATCTTAAAAAATCAATAGAGTTGTTACAAAACAGATTTGTTGTTCCTTTACTGTTTGGAATACGATCAAAAAGAATTGTACCAGTGCGTGACTCTTGAAGTCGGAAGCGCAGGGATACTGAGGAAACTAAGTGAACTAGGGGTAGTTGCTTGGTCTCAACTATACGAAGTTGGTGTAGATTTTGTATAGCGGCTTAATTCTGAGAGTATTCAATTCTGGATTAGGTCCCGGGTTTTTCTGCATTTGCAGTTTCCTCGTTAACAAAATCTTGCTGTGCCATTTACTTTATCTTTCCGCATTATAATTGTTTTATTATAATTAAAGTAAATTACACTTTATGTTAACTCCGTCATACTTTATAGTGATCCTATAGAGTTTGGATAACCCCGGACCTATTATCAAGTATCACACTTTGTTTGTCGTATTGTCTCGATCTCGTATCCATAGAAAATCACACAAAGTGTGAATACCGAAGGTGTTGTACTGTATCGACTTTGTCCATAGACGATCACACTTGGTAAGAGGACTTATAGGTTGAAACAAAAAGATTGTGGTGTATTTGGTGTTAGAGCACTGCTCGGTCGAACTCGCAAGCGTTGTTATCTCAAGATTGTTTGTCGAGTTTAGGTGATCAAAACTATAAGTCTTGACTTCTAGTCTACTTATAGTTATGTTTCGGATTAGGATAGAATATGTAGTTGAGCTTTAAACTTCACGGCGTTCATCGATTGAAGACGAAGATCTACTGAGGATAGCTTGGAGGAACTTCATCAATAAAAGGTATGTGGAGACTAAAACTTATCTATCACTCAGAAGTATATTCCATTCTATCTCATACTGAGACTAAGTCGTATAGCTATATAGACTTTTACATTTTACACATTTGATATTTCGAGCTGAGTTTAACTCGCTTGTATATTTTTCGAAATATGTGTTGGAAGCGTTTTTCTTTAGCTACGTTCATCATTATTCTTGACGAGTTTAGTTGGAAACAATTTATTTGTTGGAAACTAAATAATAAGTCAAAAGATGATCATGTGAAAATTGCCATGAAACATCTTACATGATTTGTGTGAGACAGTCATTTGATGTCGACTCGGAATATTTCGTATTGATCATTCGATCACTTGAAAATTACTTATAAGATAATAGTTTGTGTGAGATAGCTATTGTCGTCTTCTAAGAATGTTTCAATGGTTGAAATGAGAGTTTAGAATAATTAACCTTTGTCTGGATACAACACAGTATGCATACCAGTATGCAAATTGTTGTGGTATGATTCAGGTCCGGAAACCAAGTTTGCATACCAGTAGGCGAACGGTTTTAATTTTTAAAGTCCGGGAACCAAGTTTGCATACCAGTATGCGAACAGTTCTACCTGAGTTACGGTCCGGGACAACAATATGCATACCGGTTTGCAAACTGCTGGACAAGACCAAAGTCCAGAACTTTAGTTTTCGTACCCGTTTGCAAACTTAGTGGTTAAAGTTCTAAAATCGGTTAAGTATGTTTTCATACTCATGAACAAATACATTTATAAATTAAGGAATGCAATCCTTGCAAACCGTGGCTTAATGTTCATGAATTGATTCTCATGAATCAAAACCGATTTTTCTTTAATTGTTTCTTGTATACTTCTATGAGATATATACAATTGAACAACTCTATGAGTAACACAGTTAGATTCATTTGATTATCTTTCATGGTTGATTGATTATCATATTTGATCTAGAAGTGTTAGATGAATGTGGTTAAGACAAAAGTGTTCATATGGCTAATTTCTGTTAACTATTGCTGAGCCAACTCAATATACACGTTTAGGTACGGTTACCTACATCTAAATAAAGGTATATTTCATTTGTGTGTAACAAGCTAAGACCATCTAACGATGGAGAGATATTGATTTGGTTTTAAGAAAACTTAGCTTGAATCTTAAATCAGGTTTTCATCTAACGGTGAATATTGAATGCTTTTCTTCTAAGCTAACCTAGCTTTTATTGTAAGCAACCCTGATTTGAAAGACTTAGCTACTGGAAAACCTAATCCCCACACTTCTGTGTGATACTAGTTGCGACTAGAGTCGATGCTCCTTTAACCTATGTATTTCCTAAAACCATTATAGGTTAACGACTTAAAGACTTCATTGGGATTTTGAAGCCAGACCCAACTATTTTCTTTGTAGTTGCGTGTTCTGATCTTACTTATTCTATCATATTGAGTACTATCTTCTCTAAGATTTGCTCGAGATTTATCTCCGATAGGTAAGATATAAAAAGTAATCACAAAGTTATATCTTACCTATAACTTCGTCTCATTCTATGTGATTCCACAATAACTTCGTCTACTACCATATAGTTAAGTTATTGTGAGGTGATTGATATTTCTAGGCTATTCTTCGGGAATATAAGACCAGATTATCAATTAGTTCTTGTTCACCTTGATTTATAAAAAGAAGGAACAAAACTTCATAGGAACTTTTGTGGTAGACATATTTTTTCTATCAGAATAGACTTATCTGTGTGAGACAGATTTGTTTATAAGTCTTCGACTTTGGGTCGTAGCAACTCTTAGTTGTGGGTGATATCATCTAAGGGAATCAAGTACGTAGAGTCCTGCTGGGATTCAGAGACGTAAGGAACTTGACTGTACCTTAATCGGTGTAAGACTTGGTTAGGGCTAAACTACATTCCAGTCCGAAGTTAACTTGTAGTTGGCTACTGTCTGTAGCGGCTTAATACAATGTGGTGTTGAAATCTGGACTGGGTCCTGGCGTTTTTATGCATTTGTGGTTTCCTCGTTAACAAAACTTCTGGTGTCTTTGTTATTTCTTTTCTGTATTATATTTATTTATATAATAAAAATATCACAAGTTGTGCATAGTTCAATCAATTGGTAAATCCAACCTTTGGTTGTTGATATAAATTGATTGACACTTGAACATTGGTCTTTGGTACCGCTCAATTTATTCTCATGCCAATCAGTTCACGGATTCTATCCTGTTGATTTGCTGATTGATTTGAGAAAGAGATATAACTCTTGGATATCTTTCCCTGATTGAGTCTGACTGTCTATTTTATTCTCTTGGAATTATATTGGAGTTAGTCCATACAGATTGCCGAACGAAATATTGTGTGTGGTTGTTAGACCTTTCTTTTTCATTTGGGTACCCTCGTATTTTCAGTAAAGGACTAATTTGTTTGGTAACCACTCTCCTATCTTAGGAAATCAATCAGAGATATTTATGTTGAGTGCCACAAAGGATTTTCTATTTAAAATTAATTAAACTCCTTTGTCGGGTTTTAGATCTTCCACGATTTGGATTAAACAAGTTAACCAGATCGAGTCAAACAGAACTACCAGATTCGGATATTGTACCACCAAATGATAGCTTGTCGATACAAATTATGACTAGCAATAACAAGTCTATCAAAAAATAAACTAGATCTAGTCGGATCCCATCCGATCAAGTTTGTGCATGAAGCAAATGACAAAGATATGAAACCAATAATAAAAATATTCTTGTCTTCAATCTTCAATAGTCTTTTGTACCTGCACAATAACAAATTTGATTTCTGACTTATGATCGATCACGCACAAAATGAAGTTTGTTAACAATGGATGATCACAAGTCAATGTTCATCCCTTGATCTAGTTTGAGTGACCTTATGTCATAAGAGAATGCTCTCAATAATAATCAAACTAGGTGCAATCAAGAGTTAACAACCGTTAGTCAATCAAATCAATAATTGAAAACTAAAATAACAATGCAATTCTAGTTTTCCACCAATGGTACTAGTAGACACTTCTTGATCCCAAAGAAGTCTTTAAACTAGCGGATGTAAGAGATTTTTCCTAATTAGGTTACTCTCCTCTCCAAGATAGTATTACAAGAATACAATTAGTCGGCTGCACCAGAAACAACAAAGATGAAGTTTGTATGGCTTAGGATAAGTTTGTAAGAAGAACAAACTTCACTATTTATAGACCAAGGTAGTTAGGACACCAAGGAATTTCCATAACTGAAGATATTCTTAAGATATGGAATAAAATACCTAAATTCGGCTTTGTCTAATTCCAAACATTATCCAACTGTATAACCTACATCTTCATTGACAACTCAATATTAGCTAGCACTTAACTAATATATCTTTCCAGAGATATGTTGAAAACGTGGCGGTACCAAAATACACCACCAACTTTTTCTTAGGCAACCTGTATGGACTAAACTCGAATACGATTCCGAGAGTTCTACTTAATGAATCTCAGTCAAGGAATTACACGAAGAGCTTATATCTCTTTCTCTCGCAATCAGAAAGTTTACAAAAGCAAGTCCGTGAACCTGATTATTTGTGAGAGTACTTGGACGATTCCAAAGATTAATATCTAAGAATCAATCAAGTCATATCCAACAAACAAGGATAAATGTATCTACTTTGATTGATTAACGTACAAGCTGTGATATTTCTATTATAAAGATAAACAATATAATGAGATAAAAAAAACAGACACCAGAATTTTGTTAACGAGGAAACCGCAATTGTAGAAAAATCCCGGGACCTAGTCTAGATTTGAACACCAAACTGTATTAAGCCGCTACAGACACTAGCCTACTATCAGAACTTCGAACTGGAATGTAGTTGAGACCGAATTAGACCGTCACAACAATTCAACCCTAATTCACACATATCATGAAGAAATATGTGAACCATGGAAACTTGGTTTTGCTCATGTAACCGATTATACCATTACTCCAAAATATGTTGTGACCGGATATAACATGATTCCCAAGATAGGTTGTAATAGTTTACACCTTACTCCACAAAGTAGCTTGTGACCGGTTACACCTTGCTTCCAAAAGTAGCTTGTGACCGGTTACACCTTGCTTCCCAAAGGTAGCTTATGACCGATTACAACTAACTTCCCAATTCATCTTATGACCGGTTATACCTTGGATCCAAAGTAACTTGTGACCAGTTACACCTTGTATTCTAATATAGCTTGTGATCGGTTACACCTTGATTTCCAAAGTAACTTGTGACCGATTACAACTAGCTACATTGGGATATGACCGGTTATACCTCAACTCTCAACCAAAGTTAAGATTGGTTCTACCTATTCATCTTGTATTGATCAATTAAAATATTTAATGAAGAACCGGATCAACACATCATGATTCCCCTTTCGATTATGAAAAAAGTTCATACATCTACTTTCTTAAACTAACGTAATAATACATAGGTTTCTAGAATGAAATCACACCTATATAATGCACACATAATCAAGTAACTAAATACAATAGATTATGTCGATGTCGTATTTACGAAGTTCAAAAGATAAGCGTTATACTTCGTAATATTATTCCTTAATACTTTGATCATACTATTATGACCAAGTCTAACACTAGAGTTTCATATGTATATATCTTCGCATGTTATGTTTTCAATCTAAAACGACTTGAAAGATACGTTAGGAATGGAAACAAGATCAAGTCAATATTACTAACCTCAAGAGGAAGGATGATGTCGTCGTTGCAGTCATTACTTCTTCACTTTCTTCAGGTCTTCAGAGTAATACTTGTATGTCTCAAAATTCATAGACTTTTTAGTCTAACCTAAATGAAGTTGTCTCTAGTATTTAATCAAGCGACTTTAGATGAGTTTTGATACTAAAATATGACAACCATCCTTGACATACCAACACTTGGTGGGTTCAACTGAGCTATGCTCTAACAGAAACTTAGACCATTCTTTATAAGAATTTAGAATTCTCCAGACCAACTTCATGAGGAGAGATTTGTTGATCATTTCAAGTTTCTTGATACCCAAACCACCTTCATCAAGAGGAGAACACGCTTTATCTCATTTAAGAGTAACTACTTTTTTGACTGAAGGGTCCCATACCATAAGAAGTTTCAAATTATTTATTCACAGATCTTTACTACTTTCACAGGCCATTTGTATATTGACATGTTATAAATTGGAATACTTCAGAAAACATGTTTAAAGAGAACTAACCTATCTTGAAAATATAATAAACTTCCTTTCGATCTAGCTAGATTCTCTTGAAACATTTTAACAACTCCACAAATACTTGTCTAGAGGTCACGCTACCAGGATTCAGATAGACCCCCAAATATTTATCTGGAAAATGTGAAAGAGGCATTTGAAAGACATCTGCAATTTGTTATTTTATGTTACTGATAACACCTCCTACAAATACTTTTATTTTTTCCTTACTAATTACCTGACCTAAAGATATTTGATAAGTCATCAATAGAGTCTTCAGAGTCTCTAAATATCTCTTATGTCCATTACAAAAGATGAACACATCATCAACAAAGAAAATATAGGTAGAATAGATACCATTTCTGCTAACCATAGGCACCAACTCACTTATATTCCTGCTAAAAACATCCTCAGAAATCACAAAAAGGATAGGTGATAGTGGGTTACGTTGTATTAACCCTCTCTCAACTTGAAAAAATCCAAATAATTACCTGACCTAAAGATATTTGATAAGTCATCAATAGAGTCTTCAGAGTCTCTAAATTTCTCTTATGTCCATTACAAAAGATGAACAAATCATCAACAAAGAAAATATAGGTAGAATGGATACCATTTCTGCTAACCATATGCACCAACTCACTTATATTCCTGCTAAAAACATCCTCAGAAATCACAAAAAGGATAGGTGATAGTGGGTTATGTTGTCTAAACCCTCTCTCAACTTGAAAAAATCCAACTAATTACCTGACTTAAAGATATTTGATAAGTCATCAATAGAGTCTTCAGAGTCTCTAAATTTCTCTTATGCCCATTACAGAAGATGAACACATCATCAACAAAGAAAATATAGGTAGAATGGATACCATTTCTGCTAACCATAGGCACCAACTCACTTATATTCCTGCTAAAAACATCCTCAGAAATCACAAAAGGGATAGGTGATATTGGGTTCCGTTGTCTTAACCCTCTCTCAACTTTAAAAATTCCAACTGGACCCCCATTGACTAGAACAGATAATCTTGCAGAACTAAAAATAATAAGAATCGGATTTACTAAACTTGAGGAAAAGGCAAACTTCTTCAAAACTTCAAAGAGAAATTCCCAGCTCAAAGAATCAAAATCTTGAGTTATATCTATTTTTAATCCAACATTTCCACACCTTCTTTTGACATCCAACTCATGTATAAGCTCAGAAGCAAGAACAATCTGATTTTGGCTACATCTACCTTTGATGAATGCATTTTGTTAGGGAGAAACCACCTTCCCAAAAACCTGGTTCATTCTTTTTGTTAAGATTTTAGTGAAGATCTTGAAGATAAAATTTGCAAGACCAATTGGTCTGAATTGACTAGCTTTTTTGGCCCTTTGATTTTAGGAAGTAGAAGAATAAAATTTCATTTCATACCTTTATGGATAAAACTCTTGTTCCGACAATAATGCACCATATTCATAACATCGGTTCCAATTATATCCCAGGCAAATCTATAAAAGAAGTTTGGAAAACCATATAGACTTGGTACACTGTCAGGGCTCAGATAAAAAACAACTTGCTTGATATCCAAATTTGAGGGCATTACATCCATCTTCAAGTTGTAATTATCAACAATAACAGTTGCCACATCCTCCAAGATGTTCTCATCAAGATTATTAATATGAAACTTAAAATTATCTTCAATTAACAAGCAATTCAGAAATAACCTTTTGATTTATAACTATTGAACCTTTTCTCGCAAATTAAATTCCAACCATTAAGATTTTTTTATTTTTAAAAAGATATTGTTAGAGCACTTCTCGGTCGAACTCGCAAGCGTTGCTATCTCAAGCTTGTTTGTCAAGTTTAGTTGCCAAAACTATAAGTCTTGATTTCTAGTCTACTTATAGCTAAGTCTCGGACTAGGATAGAAAGTTTAGTTGAGCTCTAGACTCCACGACGCTCATCATGCAAAGACGAAGAACTACTCAAGGAACTGGTGGAACTTCATCGACTAAAAGGTATGTGGAGACTTGAACTTATCTATCACTCAAAAGTCTATCTACTCTATCTCCTATCTTGAGACAAAAGTCGTATTGCTATATAGACTTCGATTATACACATTTGCTATTTCGAGCCGAATTTATCTCGCTTATCTATTTCTCGAAATATGTGTTGGTAAGCTTTCGCTTTGGCCAAGTTCATCTTTACAAGTGACGAAAGTCATGTTGATTATTTCAATATCTTGAAAATCGCTTTGATGAAAAACAGTGTGTGAATAACCTCTATTTAACATCCTCTAAGAATGTTTCAATGATCGAAATGAGAGTTTAGAATATATAACCTTGAATGGATATAAACATTGTATGTGAACTCATACTTGTGTAAGTCCAAAATCCTTGAACTAAAGTATGCGTACTTTACTGGTTCAGGATGTCCGGAAGCTACGTCCCGTACTGCCGGAAGTTCACATCCAGTGAATTTCTTCTGGAGTTTGTGAACTGAAAACAAACTCAAACCGGATACTTAAGTATGTGTACCGGTATGCATACTTGAGTGGGTTATTTTCTAAAAATGGTTTATTCGTGAACTAAGACATATATAAACTAAGGAATGCATATTTGCAAACCGTGGCTATCATGTTCTTGAAGCGATTCGAGTGAATCAAAATCGTTTTTTCTTCGATTGTGTCTTGTATACTTCTATGAGATCTAAGCAATTGAACAACTCTCTAACTAGGTCTTTTGAGTCATTTGAACAAGTTATGGTGAAGATGAATAAGGTTGATATAAAAGTGCTCATATGGCTAACCATTGGTTAACTACTGTTGAACCAACAAATTGTACACGTTTAGGTACGGTTACACAAAACTAAATGAACGTGCATTTCATTTGTGTATAACAAGCTAAGTTCGATCTAACGGTTGAAAGATATTAGCTTGAATCTAATCAGGTTTTCATCTAACGGTGAATATTGAATGCTTTGTTACCAAGGTAACTTAGATTGCAAACCCTGATTTGGAGACTATATAAAGGAGAACTCTAGAAACTGGGAAACCTAATCCCCACACCTCCTGTGTGATACTAGTTGTATAAGCTAGAGTCGATTCTCTTTTAACCTTAGGTTTCTACCGAGACCCTGTAGGTTAACGACTTGAAGACTTCATTGGGATTGTGAAGCCAGACCCAACTATTTTCTTTGTAGTTGTGTGATCTGATCTTGCTGTTTCTATCGTGATTGAGTGCAATCGTAAGATTGGCTTGAGATTAATTTCTCCGATAGGCAAGATAGAAAAGTAGTCACAAATATCTTCGTCTCATTGTTTGTGATTCTACAATATCTTGTTTCGCTAGTCGATCAAGATTATTGTGAGGTGATCGATATTTCTAGGCTGTTCTTTGTGAATATAAGTCCGGTATATCAATTGGTTCTGTTCACCTTGATTTATCAAAAGACGGAACAAAACTCGTAGGTATTTCTGTGGGAGACAGATTTATCTATTCCTATAGACTTTTCTGTGTGATACAGATTTGTTTATTAAAGTCTTCATCTTTGGGTCGTAGCAACTCTTAGTTGTGGGTGAGATCATCTAAGGGAATCAAGTGCGTAGTATCCTGCTGGAATCATAGACGTAAGGAGTGCAACTATACCTTGGATCAGTATGAAATTGATTTGGGTTCAACTATAGTCCAGACCGAAGTTAGTTTGTAGTAGGCTAGTGTCTGTAGCGGCTTAATACAGTGTGTGTTCAATCTGGACTAGGTCCCGGGGTTTTTATGCATTTGCGGTTTCCTCGTTAACAAAACTTCTGGTGTCTGTGTTATTTCTTTTCCGCATTATATTTTGTTATATAATTGAAATATCACAGGTTGTGCGTTGAATCGATCAATTGGTAAATCCAACCGTTGGTTGTTGATTGAAATTGATTGATCCTTGAACATTGGTCTTTGGTACCATTCAAGTTAATTTCTCTTGTATTCAATTAGACTCGCAGATTTCTATTTGCTTGAATAAGTATTGAATCGAGAAATTGAGATATAACTCTTTGATATACTATTTATTAAGATTGAGTTTGACTGTCTAGTTGATTCTCTTAAAAGTATATTGGAGTTAGTCCATACAGATTGCTAAGCGAAATATTGGTTGAGGTTGTTGTACCCCCACTTTTTCAGATGTACTCCCAAAATAAGAGTGATTTGCTCAAATCTCTTAAAACTAATGATGAATCTTTCATCATAAAAAAAAACACTGATAAATATTTCGTCACCAGAGACAACAAAGGTGAACCTTCGTCGTTGGAGAGTATCGTTATTGATCTAAAAACCCAATAAAGTAATAGAGAACGACCATTAAAGCCAAGATAAATCTCTTTATAAGAGGAGACAAAACCGCAGTAATGGTGTAAATAAAAAAACATTATGAAACTAAAGTAAAACAAAATATAAAATATAAAAAAATACGGACTGAAAATACCTGCTCAGATCTAGCCCTAAACATACCATATCTGAGTAGCAATGTTTTGCCGGCGATGGGTTTTTTTCCTGTTAGAAGAGGTGAAAAGTAAGTTACGTATTTAACTATTCATTACTTTGAGGTTACCTAATGCACTATCCATCTCTTGTAATTACACAATTCTATAAAATTTATTTCTTTGTGGCGACTCAGCTCTAATATCTGGCATTGTTGGATAATTAGCATCCACAATCATTATAACCCAAAATCCGCGATGAACTCAAAATTGTTATTATAACCAAATTTTTTTTTTCATGTAACGCAAAATCTAGCAAGAGACCTAATAATGTGCAACGTGAATCAAAATCTGCTCTTGTGACAACAAAATTTTAGCATGTAACCTAAAATACATCTTGTGGTTCAAAGTTGATTTGTAAATCAAATATGACCTAGACTCTTATTGCTAAATTGATGTAATTTTAGATAGTGGTAAGAATGAGTTCGTAAGACTTGTGAAAGCAATTGAATTTAGATTTATTTAAACTAAAAGTAGAGAAAATTTTAATCCAACTTTTTTTTTTTTTTTTTTAGAGTGAAAATAACCAAGACACTAGATTCCACTATTACACATGAATAAATGATGATAAAAATTCCAAAACTCTAATTATTTTTAAAATCTCTTTTTCTTAATTCACAAATTATCAAGCATATTCTCAAACATTAATTGTATCCCTTAAGCATAGATTATCTAACCAAAGCATAACCTATCTAATTGAATCACAACTAATTAGGAAAAATTATGCAAACAATTAAAATTCTACAAAGTAGTGATTGAGTGAATTATAAAATACAAATTAGAGAAAAATAAAATGGTTACCAATTATTCATGCATAAATAGCTTCCTCCGTGCCTTGATTACGCGAGAATTAGCTCATCAATATCATGGAAACATGCTCAAAATTCATCTTTATTAATGCTCAAAAATGGTTCACAAATGATGAAATGGGAGAAAAATGAATAAAATCGGGTTCTGTAACACTTATATTTGTTACAAAAACAATTGTTACAGAAAACGATAAAGGAATACCATCGCTGGAACTGTTGAAGAACGACGGTCTTTAAGGGTCTTATGTTCTTCGTACCTTCTTCACCAGCAGAAAAATGGTTTTTCCTGTAACTTTTTTTCTCGATTTTTTATACTCTAAACGTCTCCCTATTCTCCCCCTAAACTCTCCATCCCACAGTGAGACCCCAATCAACCTATTTATATCAATCAACACGTAAAAATCTCGCTAATAAATCCAAAATATATTCTTTTACTCGGGGATGATATTTACGTGATTCTTCCCCTGTTTATCTCCTCCACGCATCTGTTTGATCTCCACACACTTCTTGCACGCTGAAAATATGTTAAACTCGCTCTAATCTCCACGAAATCTTCCACAAAATCTCATCGACACGTGATATTCTCGTTTCTCCCTGTTTTCTTCTTGCGGATTACTCAGCCAAATTTGGTCGAACCTAAAGCCCAAAACATGTTTATTAGGTCATATCACAACTACCCATAAGAAATCAGCCCTTTAGTCTCTTCATAACATCATCAAAAATCGATCGAACCAACTGCCAGTGAAGAAAAGAAATTTCCCGCCAAAATCCATTTTCAAATGATGAAGGTGAAGTGCCCTGAATCCAAAACTCGGGTGCCTTTAGCAGCTCGGCTGCCTTGGGGGTGCCCTTATCCATTTTAGGGTGCTTTTAGTAATTTTGGTGGGTGCCTTTAACATTTTTCTGGGGTTTTTCCAACACTTTTTCGGGGTTCTTCCGGTGTATTTCTGGGGTGCTTCCGATGCATTTCTGGGGTGCCTTTAGTACTCTATCCTGGGGTGTAAAACACCACTTTACGAGCCAATTTCGTCGCAAGAGCTTATTTCTCTAAAATTACCTACAAAGACATAAAACACCATAATAAGTACAAAAATGGGTACTAATAATATATACAATAGAGATGAAAATAGACACATAAATGCGTCTATCATAAATCACTGTTCGGTTGACCCCAATATGCATTGGTATGTCAAGTTTAGATAACTCATTGTTTGAATTGCTTACTAAAGTCAATTTTGTTTGGTCAAACTTATGACTCAAAAGTATAGAAATAGAACTATTGTTACTCTTGAAGGTTTGAAGAAAAAAAACTAAAGAAAAAACGAAGACATCATCCTTCAAGCTGAGGTTGGTAACTATTAAACGATTGTTCCATTTATATCTAGTTTATACAGTCTTATTCATTGAAAAATATAACATACAAAGTTTGTTTACATAGATTTAGTATATGTTGACTTGATCCTAATCTATGATCAAAGTGTCGAAGGAATGATATGCATTAGTTGTATTCTACAACTTACTGTACAGAGTTATGAAGCACAGTTCACTATACTTTTGATGATTTCAGCGCAACACTAATGTTGTACTTTTTACTACTTAGTGTTGAAATTTGACAACTAGATATCCCAATCTAGTTTGGGTTTGTACTTTGCAAACATGTTAGGAAGTAAATTTTTGCTTAGAAGCATATTTGAACTCGAATTAATTTTCGTATTAAAATGAGAATGAAGATTTGATTTGAGAACCGAATCCATAATGGGTTCCAGAATGGAATTCAGACTCATTCGGTTTCTGAATCCAATCTAGAACTGGTTTAATATTCGAATTTGACTTGCATATTTTCGAATTGTTTGTTTTATCATTCTTAATTAATTTATTTTTTATATATTTCGGAATATGTGCAAGTTGAGTATGAAAGTTCAAATGCCATTAAAACTTGAACACGTTTATACAACTCTAGTTTATTATTGTTCAAATTCATTCATTTGAAATTCAAGGCTAGTTCCCACTTCCATCCGAAGAGTTTTTCATCTTTGTTACGTCATGTTGAAATCTTGTTTACATCTTGATTATGCCAAGTATGTAACTTTTGAAAGTTAGTGACAACATTTTAAAGTTATGGGTGTCATTTGCTAACTTTGGAAGAGAATAATATTTGAGCTTGATTTCATTTGCTATACAAAGCATTTGTATTTGTGTGCCTTCATTTCCCAAACAATTGGACATAAGTAATGTACTTATTTAGCATGGTACATCAATTTGCAGATGGATAAATATGATAGTAATTCTATAAGGATATCTCAAGTATTCATGTGGAATATATTCTAGATTATATTTATGAATAAAAATAGATTCGTCTTAATTGGAATTGATTTATTTACTTGTGTTAATACAATCCAAGAATATCAAGACAATACTAATTTCGGAAATGCGCATTAATGAGCATCTTTTGTTTTCGGAAATGAAATTATCTTGTCACTAAACAAGCCTTGGTGTGATACTATATATAATAGAGTCTTGTATTCTTACAAACTTATCCTAGGACACACCAAGTTGAATGAAAGTTATGGTTGAGTGTTAGTAGCCATGATTAAATTTCAGGAAAAACGCGATTAACTTATTTAAAGGCTTCTTTGGCATCAAGAAGTGCTAGAAGTACCGTTGGTGGGAATTGAGAAACTAGATTTGTTATAAAGTTTTTCTTTGATTGAACTTGTGACTAACATGTAGGTATCTTCTAGATAAGTTCATGTTTATTCTATAGTCACTCTCTTCTATAGTAAGGCCGTTCAAGAACTTTGAAAATCGGGTTATACATATTCAAGTGATTCAGAATATGTGGATAGATCTATTTAATTGTCGATGTTAACAGACTCCGTACTGTGCGACAATCAATAGAGGAATCAAGTTGTTTTGTAGATATCACACTGAAGATTTCGAATATTGAAGACTTTGAAGATTGAAGATTTTGATACAAAGATTTTGGTTTGATTATCTGCATGACTTGATTGTCTGGGACTAAACAACGAGTTCACTTTATGAATGACCTTGTGGATTTACAAGTTGTTTACGATTTTTTTAAATGTAATGCTTGTAGAACCAAATAGTTTACATCGTTAAGCATAAACTTTGATTGATCTTATTCAAGGAGTTTTAGATTTGATCATTTCCGCTAGATTCAGGTATTTTTATATCTTAAAACAAGAACCTTGAGTTAAAATATTTGCACTTTCTTATATTTGTGATTTTCTCCAAGTTGAAATCATTCGGTTTTTCCTTTGATAATTGATTGAAATCCCAAAGGAAATCTTAGTCGTTTTGTTGGGCCCGGGTAGCAATAGTCTTCATGACGGGTTGTGGAGCAACTTTTGACAGTAACTTACTTATGTTAAAGGATTCAAGTGTGTTAGACAGACTGGTTATAACTAGGGATTATATTAATCTGTCTCAACTACATGAGATTGCATCGTATAAGTAAGAATATAACGTCTAAATTATGAGAGTATTCAAAACTAAACTAGTTCCGGGGATTTTTCTACCAGGTAAGTTTTTCCCTTAACAAAATCTTGTGTATTGTGTTGGTTACTTTATTTTCCCATTATATTATTTACCTTTATAATTAAATTAAATAAAATAAGCATGTCAATTACACCTCGGTGATTGGTAATCGGGTCCATCTCGATCAAAGATTATATCAAAGGTGTGTCTGATATAGGTTAAACCAAAAATAATTTGAGGTGTACTCGGTGTTGATACATGAAAAATAATACCCTTTAACGGGTCTCGGGTGCCCCCAAAGGGGGAGGCAAGCCTAACATAAGACATGGGGACTTGGGGACTAAGCCCAAGTCCAATAAGAAAATATCCATGAGACAAAAGGGACAAGGAAGGGATTAATGAAGAAGGAAGAGGTTACATTAAGGAAGGAGTGGCATTAGAAGTAATTAAGGAAGTTTAGGACATGTGGCATGATGTCATAAAAGGAGGGGCTTTTGAGAAGTCCATATAAGGAAGGACAAGGTACAATGAAAAGAAAACTCTCTCTCTCTTACCATTCCTAGTAAGTGTAGTTATTAGGTGTGACTAGGACGGGTAGGACCAAAATCATATTCACCCCTCAATATTTGACGACCACACCCGGAGGATCGTGCCTAGCTCACCATGACACACTCAGGAGGGGCTAGTGCAGGCACGCTAGAAAACCAGTTGAGCAACCCGCCACTCAACCAGGAAGGCGAGAGAGTATGGATAGTATCATATCCAATTACACAATGGAGAAGGCCAGACGCTCCACAAGAGAAGGATAAGCAGCAGGTCGTAAGCTCACCACCCGCGCGCCCCTATGCGCAGGAAATGCGGAAGGAACTAGATGAGCACATTCAGAGGGAGCAGGAGCTGAGGAAGTTGTTAAAGGTGGACAACGCTGAGCAGAACGCAAAAGGAGCGGCGGAAGGCGCTGGAGAAGAAGAAGAAGAGCCTATGACCATGACGCAAGAGGCGATGTCCAGGTACTTAGAAGCAAACTACCGAGTAGTGAAACTGGACAATTACGACTTCATGGCTAGCCCATACTCCTCCGAAGTCATAGACTATCAGTATCCATAAGACTATACTTCACCAAAATTCAAGGTATACAATGGTCAAGGGAATGCACGTGAGCATCTTAGTCGATTCTTATCTGTCATGAATGGTCGCGCGACTGATGGGAAGCTGTGCCTGAGGGAATTCCCAAAATCACTGACTGATACAACGTTCACTTGGTACGACATACAACTTAAAGCCAGGGAGCATCTGTTCATGGTCAGAAATGTCGGCTCTTTTCCTTAGAAAATTCTATTCAGCAAAAAGGAAGGTCACGACCATAGACTTGAGCAAATGTGTCCAACGCATAGGGGAAGAGATAGGAAAATATATAACCAGGTTCCGCCACTTCGCGCTAGACTGCCACGAGGACATCAAAGAAGAGGCGTTGGTGGAAATTTGTGTGCGATGACGCCGTCATTTAAGAAAAGTATGGTGAACTTTCGATTTCTAACTTTTTTCGAGCTAGAAGAAGCTGCAGCGAGGATCTCCGACTGCGTAGAGGAGTATAACTCGGACTATTCCTGGCGCAATACAGTTAATGTCGTATCAACCGCACCACGGAACACCCGCGCGAACATCAGTCAAGAGGGTTGGAGTGCACAGACGAGCCAACCCTACAAGGTCCAGCCGCAGTCATTCCCGCCTCCTCTGCCATGTAGCAAGGAGCAAATCGTGGGACTGTTGGAACAATGGGTGGCAAACAAAGAAACCCAACTACCTCCTACAAAGGCGGGCTTTAACACCCTCGACAAGAACGACACTAGGTACTGTCATTATCATCGAAGGATACAGCACCCCACAGTCGATTGCTACAACCTCCGGAGAATTTTCTAGAAGAAATTGGAAGTAGGCGAAATCGAGATTAGCAACCCCGAAGGTAAAGCGTCCCAACACCAAGTTATGATGCTCTCCCATGATCCCAGTGGGGACGTATAGAGGCCATGGGAGGGCGATAATGAGGAAGCATGCGAAGTAGAGATGGGGGCCTCTACATTCACAAATACGGATGGCGTGGCTAGTAAATTCGTGCAAACGGTGCTGGATCAACAGTTCTTTGATTCCCTCGGTTTTAGTGAAGACCAAATTAAAGAAGCATCCAAAGCCATAACAGCCATCGCAGCAGGAAAACCATACGACCCTCTACCCAAAGAAGCGATCGTATTTACAGATGAGGATATATGTTACCCAGGGGAGCATCTCATACCTTTGTATCTGACCATGCACATTAACAAGCAACAACTAAAGAGAGCTTTTGTTGACGGAGGCGTGTCCTTGAACTTGATTTCCAAGAACACTTTGGATATCCTTGGGGTACAACAATCGGCGATCAGGGCATGAACTACTACGGTAAGAGGATTTTGTGGACATTCCCAGACAACTATAGGGATTGTTAACTTAGTCATGAGGGTCGGTCCTATCAGAGCGCTTACACCATTCTACGTCTGTGAAGATGACACCACTTTTCACGTACTATTAGGGAAAGGGTGGATGCCCAATCATAAGGTAGTGTCCTTGACATACCATCAGTGCGTAAAGACCAATATCGGAGGCAAGCAGTACCGAATTTCAGCAACAAGAAACCCCATTGACCCAGAGGAAGCATACATGGCAGACATAGTTTTCTATGATGTGCATAAGGAGTCAGACGAAGTACCCGAGGTACAGCTTACCCCACTCCCTAAATGGGAGGAAGAAGAAAATCCAGAGCCGACTAAGTCTGTATTCAGCCCATCTAGGATGGTGTTCCCCACAGAAAGAAGGAGAAAGCAAGAAGGGCAGCCCAGATTCCAGCGTTTCTCAAAGCCGGATGGAGGGCACGTATATCGATTATAGAAACTAGATGAAGGAACAACCGCGGATACGCAGGATCATGCCATAACATCAGTAAGCGAGGAAGCGGAGGTTCCTTCAGAAAATACCAGCCAGGGTTTAATCGAACTACCTTATAGTACAATCAATGACGAGGAGTTCCAAAACCATCTTGTTGGGGCGAGGCCCGCAACCGCGGAAGAACGAACACCAGGAGATCTCACTATGGATGGCATCGAGGAAATCAACATCGGAACACAAGAAGATAAGCGCCATGTTATGATCAGCAGAAGCTTGGACGAAGAAAGGAGAGAGACGCTGATTTTTCTACTCAAAGAATATAAGGATGTCTTCGCCTTCGATTACGATGAGATGCCGGGACTAGACAACAGCATCGTAGATCATAACCTCGGGGTATCACCCGAATTCAAACCCGTGAAGCAAAGAAATCGCGAATTCCCTAGAGCCACGGCTCTGGCAATAAAAGAAGAGGTGGAACGGTTGCTAAAGGCCAAATTTATCAAGCCCATTCAGCACCCGACCTGGCTAGCCAACATCGTGCCCGTAGTAAAAAAGAATGGAAAAATCAGGTGTTACGTGGACTATAGAGATCTGAATCGGGAGTGACCGAAAGATGATTTTCCATTACCTTACATCGACCTGATGCTAGATGCAACGGGGGGTAAGAGGCGGTTCTCCTTCATGGATTGCTTTAGCGGGTACAACCAGATCAAGATAGACGCGTCGGATGCAAAAAAGACTGCTTTCCAAACCCCATACGGAAACTTCTATTACGTAGTAATGCCGTTCGGATTGAAGAATGCAGGCGCCACATACCAACGCGCGATGACATCCATATTTCACGACTTGTTACATCAGACGGTATAGGTATACGTTGACGACATCGTGGTCAAATCCCAAGCCTCCGAGAGTCACATCTCCCATTTGAAAATGGTCTTCGAGAGATGTAGGAAATTCAAACTCAAGATGAACCCCCTCAAGTGCGTCTTCGGGGTAACATCAGGAAAGTTCTTAGGTTTCGTGGTAACCAATGAGGGGATTCAAGTGGATCCTAGAAAATTCGAGGCAATTACGACAATGGCGCCTCCAACTAATACGAAAGAGCTGCAAGCATTCATCGGAAGGATATCGTACATACGGCGTTTCGTCCCCGGACTGGCGCAACTAATGTCGGCATTCCTACCTCTACTAACAAGGGGATTGCTTTTGTGTGTGGGGAAGCGCAGTGCACGACGTTTGAAAAACTAAAGCAGTGCCTCATCAGCCCGCAAGTTCTCAGATCACCAATAAAAGGAGTTCCTCTTTACCTTTATACGGCGTTTACCAGCTTAGAAATAGGAGTCGTACTCCCGCAAGATATGGGAGGAAATGAGCTATTGCGTATCTATTATGTTAGTCGGGTCTTACGAGAAGCGTAGCTGAGGTACCCACGAGTAGAACAAGCATGCCTAGCTCTTATCCATGCAGCGCAGAAACTACGCCCGTATCTCTTAACACACGAAACCATATTAATAGTTGCGGCAAACCCTATAGCATACCTAGCGTCCAAACCTGTTCTGACAGGAAGAACTGCCCGGTGGCTGTCGCAGTTGTTAGAATTCGAGCTTAAATATCAGCGGCCAAATGGAGTGCGCGGGCAAGCAATAGCCGATCTAATAACAATGTTTCCGGGAGAAGGGGATGACGAAGTGCACGAATACATACCCTGACAAGTAGCAGTGGCGGACATTGATAAACCTTGGACCATGTTCTTCGATGGCTCATCATATGGTGTCGGTGGAGGAGCAGGAATAGTATTCGAAGCCCCACAGGGCGACCTATTATCGTATTCATTCAAGTTGGATTTCCCATGCAGTAATAATGTTGCCGAGTATGAAGCGCTGATCCTAGGGATCAGAATGGCGATAGAACTCAGTTTGGTAAGTATATAAATAAAGGGAGACTCAAGGTTAGTGACAAACCAAGTAAATAGTGACTTCCATGTCAAGGAACTGCACTTGGCACCTTATCGAGCAGAGGCTCAAAGCTTGATCCACCAGACAGGGTCATCTTTGGATCATACGGGTAGGAGTGGGAATCGGCACGCTGACGCCCTGGCAACCTTAGCAAGTAAGATGCAATTAAACGGTGAAGACGAGGGCACGGTAACAGTAAAAAGAATAGCGCTTCCTAGCACCTGGAAAGAAGACATGGCCTTCGAAGAAGCAGACGACTGGAGGAAAGTGTACATTGAGGATTTGACCCGAATAGAGGATGACCGCGTAATGCCAACCCTAGCCCTGAAACAATTCGTGATGATCCATGGGGCTCTATATTACCGAGCCGTTGGAGGATCCCTCGCAAGATGTGTGAATAAAAGGGAGTCAAAGAAAATATTTTGGGAACTACACGCGGAGACATGTGGGTAGACCGGCGCCGCCCACCTCTATAGAAAGCTTCAAAGGATGGGAGTATACTGGCCAAGCATGTCGGCACATGCAGCAACCCTCCAAGAAAACTGTGTCGATTGCCAAGCTCCACCTCAACCAGTGGAAGTTTGTACAGCCGAGGGAGTGGACTGGAGACAACCATACATCAACTTCATCCATCACGGAAAACTGCCCAATGAGAGACAGGCGGCTCTAAAAATTCAAAAGAAGAAAACACGTTTTTTCATGAATGAGAATGTGCTTTACCGAAGGAGCTATAGTAACGCGATTGATGTGAGTTGTAATTGTAGTAAAAATAGTGGTGAAAAGGTTCGATGCTCGAACTTGTGAAGGATTCTTTTAGACTCAAATTAACTAAAATAAAATTGTATCAAATTATAAAAAAGACACCGAGACTTTGGATTCCACCATTGACCAATTATTTGATAAATTCTAATCAATATTCATGCAATATTTTTCTTTAAGTTGACTCTAATATTTGCCTCTAATTTGGTTC
>JAJJMB010002020.1:12656076-12676629 GCA_023531105.1 Papaver atlanticum | reverse complement strand
TCCTCCCAGGAGCCTTTAACAACTTTTCGAGCCAATTTCGCCGCAAAAGCCTATTTTTCCAAAATACACCTACAAGGGATAAAATACCAAAATTAGTGCAAAAATGGGTACTAACACTATACATAAAAGAGATGAAAATAGACACATAAATGCGTCTATCAGCGATCCTACGATGCCTATCTGACCAAGAGGCGACCGAGGAAATGACCCAATCTCATAATGTTGAACATCAAGGGATGTGGAAGGTGTTCCTGCAGCTTTACGAGGGCGGATTCTATAGGCCAACTATGGAAAGCGATACTGCCGAGCATGTTAGAAAATGCTTGAAATTCCAAATGCATGGGACTCTGATTAGGGCGCCTCACACTCAGCTACACAGCATAGTGATGCCGTGGCCATTTCACAGCTGGGGGCTGGATCTTATAAAACCGATTAACCCAATGTCTTCAAAGCGCCACAAATACATAATAACCGCCACGGAATATGCATCAAAATGGGTTGAGGCAATACCCCTCAAAGATTACGCTGGGGCAACCGTGGCCGCATTCATCAAGGAATACATCATTTGCAGGTTCGGCGTGCCTATGATAATTAGGGCAGATAACGCCAAATCATTTGTGAACAAAGACGTAATAGACCTACTACGCCAATACAAAACGAGGCTACACACGTCGACCCCCTATTATCCCCAGGGAAACGGGCAGGATGAAGCAACTAACAAAACGCTTCTCTGAATCCTGAGCCGAACGGTACATGATCATCACAGGGAATGGCACGAGAAACTGACACCCGCGGTATGGGCGTACAGGATTTCAAAACGTAGCTCCTCGGGAGCATCCCCCTATTCGCTAGTCTATGGAGAGGACGCAATATTACCAGCAGAGATAGCGGTCCCATCAGCAAGGGTAGCGATAGCCAGCCATACTACGGTAGACGAAGTAAGCCGTTTCGCACATCTAGATACAATAGAAGAAAGAAGAACACGAGCAGAGCGGTTCGCAGAGGCTTACAGGAAGCCCGCAACTAATTATTATAACCAGAGTGTAAAGGAGAGGACCTTCAAGGTAGACGATTTGGTCCTTAAGATCGCCCCTCATGTACAGAGGAATGCTACCGCAGGTAAATTTACCGCGAACTGGGATGGCCCGTTCAAAATAAGGAAGGTGGCAGAAAGTGGATACTATAAGCTTCGAAGAATTGACGGCTCCAAGGTCAAAACACCCATCAACGGCAGATGGGTAAAGAGTTTCCACGCATGAACCACTCAATGTAACGACATTTCAAATAATAAAGATCAAGTTGTCAATATTGTTGTGGGAATTTACAAAAGGCTACGGGAATGCGAAAGGCGCCCGGTCGGCTGACAAATCTACAAAAGGCTACGGGAATGCCAAAGGCGCACGATCGGCTGAAAAATCTACAAAAGGCTTAGGGAATGCCAAAGGCGCCCGGTCGGATGACAAATTTACAGAGGCTATGGGAATGCCAAAGGCGCCCGGTCGGATGACAAATTTACAGAGGCTATGGGAATGCCAAAGACGCCCAGTCGGCCAAGAAATACAGAAAAGGCTACGAGAATGCCAAAGGCACCCGGTCGGCTGAAAAACTTACAGGGGCTATGGGAATGCCAAAGACGCCCAGTCGGCCAAGAAATACAGAAAAGGCTACGGAAATGCCAAAGGCACCTGGTCGGCTGAAGAACTTACAAAGGCTATGGGAATGCCAAAGGCGCCCAGTCGGCCAAGAAATACAGAAAAGGCTACGGGAATGCCAAAAGCGCCCGGACGGCTGACAAACTTACAGAGGCTATGGGAATGCCAAAGGCGCCCAGTCGGCCAAGAAATACAGAAAAGGCTTCGGGAACGCTAAAAGCGCCCAGACGGCTGACAAACTTATAGAGGCTATGGGAATGCCAAAGACGCCCAGTCGGACAAGAAAGACACAAAAGACTACGAGAATGCCAAGGGCACCCAGTCAACAGACATTCACCAAAGACTAGGCGCGTTTAATCTACGACTCACCCCACCCCGCCACATCCATTCATCACAAAAAAGGGAGGGTATGCGCATTTAACCAACCACATACCCCATCCCGCCCCACCTTTTTTTTTGATAAGTCAAAAAATTGTATTAATCAACAAAAGTATTTACAAGATAGTTTATGAGAAAAGAGGTCACAGCAACCCCAAAAACTCACAAAAATATTTAAATCTAAAATAAGAAACATTAGGAAACTCAATACTGCTTAAGTAAAAAGGACGGCCTACATAATGCATTTCCACTCCATTATTAAAAAAACAGCCACGCTTTGCCATATTGTTAGCAGCAAAATTCGCCTCACGGTAAGTGTGAACGAACCTTATTGAATCATATAAACTTCTAGCTTCAATCCACCTTTGCAAAAACCACGGAACTGAGTAATATTCAAAAGCTCTAATAGCACTTAGAGAATCAGTGCGAATTACAATTTTGCTAACACCCCATTCTAGGCCCACTAAAATACCATAAACTTCCGCCATATAATTGCTTGCAACGCCTATCCCAATGCTCATATCTCCAACCATAGCACAAGTATCATCTCTCGCAAAAACCCTAACACCCGCTACCCCTGGATTACCCCTCGAGGCGCCATCACAACACAGCAAGATCTCATCGTGATTTGGAGGGTACCAGAAGCATTCCACAGGATCGACAGACTTCACCCTACGGGTTTTTACACGAAAGTAGTCCAAAATTCTTAAATCCTCCACGGTATTGAACATAAAACCATTCAGCCTAGCCGAGTAATCATGAATAAGATTGAAAACTCGCTTCTTGAAAAAATTCCAGCACGGGTTCTTCTTCTCATACACCTTCTTGTTCCTTGTAAACCAGAGCTCCGAACGCAACACCAGATTTGAGACAAGCCACAAATTTTTTACCATTCGACTCCTACCTTTTGCTGCTTTGTTAGAACCAATCAAACTATAATGAGGTGTTAAATTAAATATACCTGCAATCCAAGTCCAAACCTTCCTCGCAAAACTACAATTCCACAGAACATGCTCTAGCGACTCCTCAGCATCATGGAAAACACAACACATTGAAGCTAGAGAGATTTTAAACCTGCTGCGGACTTTGTCTAAAGTTACATAGGCACCTCGAACAAAATTCCAATTCTGAGCTGACAAAGAAGGATGAACGACGCTTCTCCACAAAAATTTTGCTTCATCCAGAATAGGGTATTTAGTCCCGATTACATTCCTAGCTGACCGGACTGAAAAAACTCCCTTCAAATCAGGCATCCAAATCCTTTTATCCAATCCACTAGAGATTTTCGGTAAATCTTGAAGCACAACACCCGCACTTACTAGATCTTGCATATAGTCTCCCTGTAAAAACCATTCTCCCTGCACAATGATGTCGCTAACCCTGGCATTCCTATCCAGGTCAATACGGTTTAGAACATCAGCCAGAGTAGATGTCACATACCAAATATCATAAAACAAGGAAGTGGACCTCCCGTCTCTAATTAGGAATTTAGAGTTATTAACCATATCAGTATTTACCCAGCGAAAACCAGGCAAAATCGAAGATTTAACTCCAACCATCTTTAATCCTCCAATCTTTGTAGTGAAATTTAGCCTCCAAGAAGCGAGCCCACTTCTGACTGGAAGATTTTATACTCCACCAAAGCTTCATAAGCATAGCCCTATTCATATTTCTCATACTAGTCAGTCCAAGACCACCTTCCTTCACCGGACAGCAAATTTTATCATAGCCAACTACAAAAGATTTAGAGAGATTAGAATCTCCCGACCAAAGAAAGTTACGAATTACACGATCACATTGCTGAATAAACTTAACCGGCCATTTGTACACAGCTATGTTATGAATAGAGTAACTAGATAAAACCGTTTTAATGAGTGCCACTCTATCCTGGAAAGAGAGCATTTTACCTTTTAGAATTGAAAGTTGGTCTTTCAGCTTGTCGATGACATCGCTAATATGCCTATACTTCACCACTCCCATTATAACTTTAACTCCCAAATAACGATCTTGGAAACCAGTGACTGCCATGCCCAAGAAATTTAAAAAAGTTTGACGTCTACTAAGAGACCTCTCACCAAAGTAAATTTTACTTTTCTCTCTACCCACCCCACCCGTTCACAAAAAAAAGGGAGGGGGGAGTATGCGCGTTTAATCTACGACCCACTCCACCCGCCATATCCATTCATCACAAAAAATGGAGGGTAGGCGCGTTTAACCAACCACCTACCCCCACCCCCCCCCCCCCTTCACCAAAAAAAAAGGAGGGTAGGCGCGTTTAACCAACCACCTACCCCATCCCGCCCCACCCGTTCACAAAAAAAAAGGTGGAGTAGGCGCTTATAACCCACGACCCACCCCACCCCACCATATCCATCCAGAAAAAAAGGGGGGGAGTAGGGGCGTTTAACCAACAACCTACCACACCCCACCCATTCAATCAAAAAAAAATGATGATGAAAGAAAGAAGGGGGGAGTAGGCGCAATATACCCACCCCTCCTCCACAAAGAAAGGGAATAGACACATTACTACTAACCCACTTAAATCAATGACAGAAGCCGCGCAACACGAAGGAAAAGAGTATAGTCCCACCTAAAACAAAATTTTATTCACATACAAAAAAAACAAAAAAACAAACATTCAAAGGACCCGCAGAAGGAAAAGACTTCAGAACGGATACATTAGAAAACAACAGCGGGAACATAAACAAGACCACACAAAAAAAAAAAACACCGTGGGAAGGCGTGCAACCTAACCAGCCATCAATGCCCGACACCGAGCGATATCCGCGTCCAAGGTCTCCACCATCATACGCCCATCATCACATCGTGCATTGGCCAGACACAAGTCCTGATCAGCTTCGTTCACCAACTTCTGAATATCCTGAATAATATTGTCTTTAGTTTTCACTCCATGGGAAAACGAGAGAGTATCCTCATACTCATCGTATTTTTTACGCGCCTTATCCTGACGCATCATCCTAAGAGTCCATAGCATGCCCACCTCCTCCCTCAGGTTCAACAAACGCGCCAACTCATCCTCGAGGTAAGGATGAGACACGAACAAAGATACATCCGCTAAAGTCAGGGTGTATCCGAGGAATGGCGGAGCCGCTTGGTTTGAAATCTGGAGACGACAATCGTAAACGGCGCGGTTTATGGTAGACAGCATTATCGAAGAATCCATGAATAATTAATTAGCCGCATAACAAGCAGTGACGGCATCATCCAAAGCACGCTGGACCTCCAGTGATACGTGACCAGACGGTTCAGCCCTCTGAGCAGCTTGATACGCCTCGTACCGTTCTTTAAACCTAGCGCGCATAGCATCTCTGTTTGCTATCCTATGCTCCCGAAGCGCCTCTATTTCAGCTTTCACGAGCAGCAGTCGTTTCAATTCATAATGCTTAAATATTACCGAGACCAATGCAGGAAAGGGCGCTAAGGACAACACGTACCCATGAAGAGAACTAGCCATGAATGCGATATGTTGACCAAAGGGGAATGGGAGAATAAAGTTGAAAGTAGAATTAGTAACCAAATTAGGGAATGCAAACCGTATATATAGGAAGGAATTGTGCCATTTAGGATGCAACAGCCGTTCACACCTCTTCATGCATGTTGTGATACATGCTGATTTGTATTAAAGTGTGATATGACTACTGGGTTATTTTACAATTAACCCAATAGTCAGGGGACTAATGTTGATACATGAAAAATAATAACTCTTAACGGGTCTGGGGTGCCCCAAAAGGGGGAGGCAATCCTAACATAAGACATGGGGACTAAGCCCAAGTCCAATAAGAAAATATGCATTAGACAAAAGGGACAAGGAAGGGATTAATGAAGAAGGAAGAGGTTACATTAAGGAAGGAATGACATTAGAAGTAATGAAGGAAGTTTAGGGCATGTGGCATGATATCATAAAAATAGGGGCTTTTGGGAAGTCTATATAAGGAAGGACAAGGTACAATGAAAAGAAAACTCTCTCTCTTACCATTCCTAGTAAGTGTAGTTATTAGGTGTGACTAGGACGGGTAGGACCAAAATCATATTCACCCCTCAACACTCGGTACCCTCATATTTTCACTGATCGTGGCACAAAAATTGCTAAGTTATCATAAATATGCTTAGTAACCTGAAAGCTGCCGAAACAAATATGGATTTGGTTACTCTCACAACCGTGATGAGATTGATCTTATTATTTTGTAGATATATTGATTGTACAATTACATAGCATGAGTGAAGATCCTAATACTATAAATATATCAAAGAAATTAAAACTAATTACATCAATTTCTCAATCACATATTCTTCTTTGCATGTACTAATCTTCTTTCCATATTCTTCTTTGCATTAATCTTCTTTCCATGTTTAGTTCATTGAGTCACGATGGTGATTGATGTTATCTTCCTTTCCATATATATCAGTAATTTGTACTGGTGATTGGCAATGTTTACGTGAACAAGTTTATCAAGGGACTGATAAATTTAATACCCCACCTCAAGTTGGAGCGGTAGAGCCAGAACGAACGCCCAACTTGCTAACCAAACGGCCAAATTATGGAAATCCTAATGACTTTGTAAAAATATCTGCAAGTTGATCAGTAGACTGAAGATGCTTCAGTAATATTAACCCACTGAGTAATTTTTCACGAACGAAATAACAATCTATTTCGATATATTTATTACGTTCGTGAAAAACTAGATTTTGAGCAATGTGAATTGCGACTTGACTATCACAAGAAACTGTGATAGGGAGAGGACATAAAATATGCATGTCATTGAAAAGATAACATAACCATTGCAATTCGGCCGTGAGATTTTCCAAAGCTCGATATTCTGCTTCAGCCGAAGTAAGAGCCACAATAGGTTGTTTCTTTTACTTCCATGAAATATGACTATCACCTATTTTTACCAAGTAGCCTGTAGTAGAACAACGGGTAAGTGGGCATCCAGCCCAATCAGAATCTGTGTACCCATGCAGAGAAAGGGAACTAGTGGAAGATAAGAATATTCCAAGACCTATAGTGCCCTTGAGATAACATAGGATATGATGATCAGCATCAAGATGAGATATGCGAGGCTTTTGCATAAACTGACTCAAATAATTTACTGAGTAGATTATGTCAGGACGAGTAACCGTTAGGTACAAGAGACGACCAATAAGGCGGCGAAAAGAACTTGGATCAGTTAATTCCTTACCATCAGTAGGGAGTAACTTAAGATGTGTATCCATCGGAAAGGACGACACACGCGCTCCTGTGAGGCCAGATTCCTTGATGGTATGAAGAACATATTTACGTTGGCAAAGAAAAATACCTTTAGTGGAACGAGAGACTTTGATTCCTAAAAAATATTGTAAGCGGCCAAGATCCTTGATGGAAAAATGAGAGGCTATACGTAGTTTGAGTGAGTTAATGAAACTATCATCTGTGCCAGTGATAATGATGTCATCGACATACATTAGAATGAAGATCGAAGTGGTACCTCAATGATATGTGAAAAGTAAGTTGTCACATAAAGATTTCGTAAAACCTTCAAAGAGTAAAATAGAACAAAGTTTGGTAAACCATTGACGAGATGCTTTTTTAAGACCATAAAGAGATTTCTTTAGTTAAAATACTTGAGACTCACCTTTACGTGTCAAACCCGGTGGTATCTTCATATAGATTTCTTCCTCAAGATCCCCTTGTAAGAATGCATTATTAACATCTAATTTATGTAAAGACCATCCTTTGATTGCAGCAACAGACAGTAAGACACGGACAGTGACTAGTTTTGCCACTGGTGCAAAAATATCATAGTAATCAATGCCCTCCTGTTGCGTGTAGCCTTTAGCAACAAGATGAGATTTGTAAAGTTCGATAGACCCATCAGAGTTAAATTTGATTTTGAAAACCCATTTACAGTCAATTGCTGTTTTGTCAGGGGGTGAATCCACCATAATCCAAGTGTTATTTTCCTCCAAAGCTAAGATTTCTTTAGCCATGGATGCACGCCATTTTGGGCATTTCATTGCCTGAGAGAAAGTTCTAGGCTCCTGCGTAATAAGTACAACAGATAAAAAGGCCTTATGAGAGGGTGTGAATTTATCAAAAGATAAATAGTTGGTCAGTGGATAAGCTGAAGTGGAGGTGCATTCAGCAGCTGAGCAATGAAAGTCTTTCAAGTATGCTGGTGGATTTCTAATGTGAGTTGGTCTCGATGCTGTCACAGGAAGGACAGAATCAAATAATAGTGGAGTGGTAACACCTGGCGGGACAACAGGTGGAACTATAGGTGTGTTGGCATTATCCGGAGAAACCATGGGGGATATAGGAATCGACGGATCATGTTGAGGATGCTGCAATGACGCAGGTTGTGGGAGTTAAGCAATGGATGAATCTGTACTTGAATCAGAAGTCATTATTTCACAGGGAACATGTAAAAGAGAACTAGGAGGCTGAGATATGCGATTAGGCAAGGATGAAAATTCTGTGGTTTGAGATGATGGATAAAATATAGCATCACATGTAGCAAATTCAGTTTGTTGCGGCTGTGGATTGATAGAAATTGCTGGAGAAGTTGGTGTATCATGAAAAGGAAAAATATTTTCATGGAAAACAACATCACGAGAAGTGTAAATGGATTTTGATTCAATGTCATAAATCATATAACCTTTTTGACCATAAGGATACCCAACGAAGATGCCTGGCTTGGCTCGTTGGCCAAATTTGTGTAAAATTCTATTGTTTCTTCCAAAACAAAGACATCCAAATACTCGCAGGGATGAGTAATCCGGGGACTTTTGTAATAATACCTCATGAGGTGACTTGTGTGCCAAAACTGGAGTTTGCAATTTATTAATGAGATAAGTTTCAGCAAGGATGCATTCACCCCACAAACTAATATGTAAATTGGACTGAAAACGCAAGGATCTCGCTATATTGAGCAAATGGCGATGCTTTCTTTCAACAATGCCGTTTTGCTGTGGAGTATAAGCACAACTAATTTGATGTAAAATACCATGTTGATGAAACCACGCCTGAAGGTCATTATATTTAAACTCATACCAGACCTAAAGGTCTGTAACTGTGGAATGACTAATGTATGAACTCCAGATGAGATTGTGGACAGTTTGTGACCAAACTGATTGAGTACAAAACTAAAGAAATATTTAAGAAACTTGAGAGTTTATGATTTGACCTTCATTAAGTAAACCCAAGTACATCTAGAGTAATCATCCACAATAGTGAGAAAATACTTAGACCAGTGTGTGATGGAGTCGAAAAAGGCCCCAAATATCAGCATGTATTAATTGAAACGGATATGTAAAAAAGTTGTACTTTTATTATACTTAAGACGAGATTGTTTTACCCTTGGGAATACATCACACAAGTGATTAAAAGTAGAACGACTATAAGCAAATTGACTAGCTAAAAACTTAAAACAATCCATATTTAGATGACCGAGACGGCAATGCCCTGTATCAACAGGCTTATTTGCATTGAAAGATAAAACAAATGGTTGAAAATAGAAATGGTAGAGACCAGCAATGCATCTACTCCATCCAATCTCCTCTTTCGTTTGACGGTCCTGAAAGATGCAAGACTCTCGTGAGAATGAGACACAACAATTTGCTATGGTGGTCAGTTGACTAACCGAGATTAAGTTAAAATTGAAACTGGGAATATGAAAAACATTAAGAAGTGTTATAGAAGATGATAATATAGCACGTCCCATATGTGTCACACATGTAAGTGATCCATTTGGAAGTTGAACTGTGATTGGTTTAGAGACCAAGGTATATGTTGGAAAAAGAAAGAAAGTGAAGAGCAAATATGATGTGTAGCGCCACTATCAACTATCCAAATAGAATCAGAACATGATAGAGTCGTACCTGCAAAGTTTTCATACAAAGTTACAGCATGACCGTCATTGTCCGATTCAAGCAAAGTGAGCAGACGAGCATATTGGGCAGCGAAAATAGTTGGTGCAGTAGGGACAGGTGCAGACGCAATAACAACAGCAAGGGTGGGAGATTCAGTACCTCTCGGCCTTGGTGGATCTTTAGGGTAGCCATTCAACTTCCAGCAGGTAAGTTTTGTATGACCATGCTTATTGTTGTTAGAGCACTGCTCGGTCGAACTCGCATGCGTTGCTATCTCAAGCATGTTTGTCAATGTTAGTGATCAAAACTATAAGTCTTGATTTTTAGCCTATTTATAGATATCTCGGACTAGGACATAGGTAGTGTAGTTGAGCATTAGACTTCACGGCGTTCATCATTTGAAGGCGAAGAACTACTAAGGGGAGATTGTGGAACTTCATCGACAAAAGGTATGTGGAGACTGAAACTCATCTATCACTTGGAAAGTTTATTTCTACTCTATCTCCTATATTGAGACATAAGTCGTATTACGTATAGTTTTCTACTATACACATTTGAGATTTCGAGCTGAGTTTATCTTGCTTACATATTTCTCGAAATATGTGTTGGCAAGCTTTCGCTTCGACCAAGTTTATCTTATATTCTTGACGAATGTCAAAATATGACCATGTGAAAATTGCCGAGTAATATCTTACATGGTTTATGTGATACAATCATTTGGTGTAGACTTGGAATGTTTTGTTATGATTATTTCAATATCTTGAAAATTGCTTTGATGCTAATAGTGTGAAAAAACGGTTATTTTCATCCTCTAAGAAAGTTTCAATGATTGAAATAAAGAGCTTAGAATCATGTAACCATGTTTGGATATAAACATAGTGTGTTCTCACATTTATGTGTAAGTCCAAAACCAGGAACCTGAAGTATGCGTACCCGTACACGTACTGGCGGTTGTTGGATGTCTGGGAAAGTATGCGTACCCATACGCATACTGGCGGAAGTCTAACGTCCGTGAATTTTTGCTGGATTTTGGAAGTTGGTATGCGCACCCGTACGCGTACTGGCGTAACCCAAACTCGGTCCGAATACTTAAGTATGCGTACCCGTTTGCATACTTGAGTTGGTTACTTTCTAAAATCGGTTGTACATGAACTTAAACATTTATAAATTAAGGAATGCAATCTCTGCAAACCGTGGCTATAATGTTCATGAACTGATTCGAGTGAATCAAACCGATTTTTCTTCAATTGTGTTCTTGTATACTTCTATGAGAATATAGCAATTGAACGGCTCTTTAACTGGTTTCATTTGAGTCATTTAAACTAGTTATGGTTAAGATGAATAAGGTTGATATGAGAGTAATCATATGGCTAACCTCGGTTAACTATTTGTGAGCCAACATAATGTACATGTTTGGGTACGGATATATAAACCTAAATGAGGATACATTTCACTTGTGTGTAAATAGCTAAGTTCGATCTAACGGTTGAAAGATATTAGCTTGGTTGAATCAGGTTTTTCACCTAACAGTGAATATTGAATGCTTTGTTACCAAGGTAACTTGGATTGCAAACCCTGATTTGAAAACTATATAAAGGAGAACTCTAGCAACTGGGAAACCTAATCCCCACATCTCATGTGTGTTACCAGTTGCATCAACTAGAGTCGATTCTCCTTTAACCTTAGGTTTCTATCGAGACCTTGTAGGTTAACGACTTGAAAGACTTCATTAGGATTGTGAAGCCAGACCCAACTATTTTCTTTGTAGTTGCGTGTTTTGATCTTTCCTGATTCTATCGTTTGAGTATTAACTTCTCTAAGATTTTCTCGAGATTTAATCTTCGATAGGCAAGATAAAAAGTAATCACAAACACCTTTGTCTCATCGTTTGTGATTCCACAATATCTAGTTTCGCCATCATACGATTTAGATTATTGTGGGGTGATTGATAATACTAGGTTGTTCTTCGGGAATATAAGTACGGTTTATCAATTGGTTCATGTTCATCTAGATTTATCAAAATACGGAACAAAAACTCTTGGGTATTTCTGTGGGAGACAGATTTATTCAATCTATAGACTTTTCTGTGTGAGACAGATTTGTTTATCAAGTCTTCGACTTTGGGTCGTAGCAACTCTTGGTTGTGGGTGAGATCATCTAAGGGAATCAAGTTCGTAGTAGGCTAGTGTTTGTAGAGGCTTAATACAGTGTGGTGTTCAATCTGGACTAGGTCCCGAGGTTTTTCTACATTTGTTGTTTTCTCGTTAAAAAAACTTATGGTGTCTGTGTTATTTCTTTTTCGCATTATGTTTTGTTATATAATTGAAATATCACAGGTTGTGCGTTAAGATCAATCAATTAGATAATCCAACCTTTGGTTGTTGATTTAAATTGATTGGCACTTGAACATTGGTCTTTGGTACCGTTCAATTTATTTCACATAATAATCAGGCTCGCGGATTTCTATCTATTTGATTTGCTGATTACATTATGAAACAGAGATATAAACTCTTATGTATACTTTTCTCTAGATTGAGTCTGACTGTCTAGTTGATTCTCTAGAAAGTATATTAGAGTAAGTCCTCTCAGATTGCCAAACGAATTGTTGGGTGTGGTTGTTATACCCCCGCATTTTCAATTGGTATCAGAGCAGGTAAACACATTAAAGACCTCATAAGTCTTTATTTGTAGTGATCTGAGGATGGACGATATTGTATCTGATAAACGCATCGCCAGAAATAAAAGTTCTATTTCTTTGAAGTCTATGAAAGAGAAAGATTTGTCAATATCGAATATAGATGAACCCAATGTTCCAACGAAACAGACTTGCATTGACAAATGTTTCACCGACTACCTTACTGACGAGTCTGACTCTGAAGTTGAAAGGAATGCAACCAAAGAGAGTGCAGTGATTCTAAAACTTGTTAGAATCCAGGCTGATAATGTTAATCCTTTGTGAGGAAAACACCTCTGTCTGTCCTTCACAGACCATACATGAGGGAAAAATCAAAGGGTATGCTTTGGAAACTGAACTTCTTTTGAGTAAACTCTCTATTCAAGAATGTTCCAAAGAGTTCACTCTACCAACTGCTCCTGGTTTAACTGGAAAAGTCTCTGGTTCAGAAGCAAAATTGAAATTCCTTCCTGCTGAAAAAAATGTGCCTGTATCTTCCTCTAATCAAGGAATGTCCACATCACATGGAAGGAAGAATTCTCCAAATGATAGTGTTAAGACTTATCTGTGTAATCACTCAGGTGATCAGAAAGTGTGTCTCTTTTGTGATTCAAAAGGGCTTAGTGAACAAAAGAGGAATTCTAGGTTGAATGACAATTCTATTATTCGTCTTCAACACACCTTAGATTTAATTCTTAAAGGTGTAACTGACATTCGTATGTCTAAACCTATTGGTTTTAGTACTTACCCTGTGTACCCCACCAGGAAAGTCAGTTCAATGTGTTTCTCAAATGTTCAAATACGAAACAGTCTCCCTAAACTATTTCGTCGAAGAAGAACTCACGGATATTCTTCAGTTAAGAAGGGAGATTATGTTGTTGATGATGTGAAAAAGGTACCAGGAGAAGGATGCAATGGAAAAATGGAAATCAACCTGAAGAGGATAACTGAAGGATATAAAGAAATTATAAACATGCTGTCAATTCCCTCTGGTAAAAATTCTTCAGGTAAGAATCAACACTATGCGTCATTTTTTGATGATAGTAAATTTTATGATAACTTTTCACATCATAATGGTTTTCCTCCAAAGATCAGGAAAAAGAGGTTTAACCAGAAACAACATTCATTTAATGAGCTCACGGCTCATACTTGTGCTAGTTAATCACAAGGTTGAAATCTCACTCACAAAAATCCTAGTTGAATGAGATATGATCAGGTATACTTGTTGGTAAAAGTGTTTTCTGATTCTCCAGCTAGTTTCTTATCGTTCTTAGCAGGTCTATCACTTACAAACATTTTATTTGCACGAGTATTTGTATGTTCTGTTTTGTTATTAATTTCTCAAAAAATGTCAAAAAGTGTTATGCTCTAAATTTTTCTCTTGTGAGAACAAATTTATCTGAGAGCTGAGTTTTTGTGAATTTACTCACCGAGCAAATACTTGCTAAACTTGTTTTTGTATCCTTTTTGGTTTTTGGTATTTTCACCAATGAGGGTAAGTCTATGTACGTGCGTGTACCTACTTTATATGGCACGGAAACTTGGAAACCCTAAATTATGGTTCTCGTAAAACCTTATAAATACCAAATCTTTTATGAGAGTACGCATACTCTAGCTTTGCTCTTCAAGGATGGGGTCTCCTCCAAGCTCTTGGGATTTTCCAGCCGATTCAATTGATGATTCGATTTATTTGGAGTTTGTTTTAAAGAAGAAAAGAACCCTTGTTGAGTCCGACGAACTCGAATCATGTGCCTCATGCTATTATGCGTTTTCTCATAAAGATCGAGAGATTGCTGAGATGGTCTCTGCTGAAGTGGTTCATGGTTTTCTCACTGTCCTTGGGAAGACTCAACTGAAGCTTGAGAACTCAGTAAAGGATCTTAACATGCTGCGAACTGAGTTGAAAAAGGTTAACTCTGACCTAGTTCTCATGAAGTCACATGTTAAGGATCTTCTCAATGAGGATATCTTCTCCGAAGATGCAGTTGATATAGTTAGTCACAAGCTTGAAGGTCTTGAAACCAGTGAAGTCTCCGTACCGAAACTCTAATTATCGCTTGTGATTGTTCCTTATTTTTAGAGTTGTTTTTGATTTTGTCTAGGAAACTTATTATGAGAATTTATTTCTTGTGTTTTTAGAAGGATTACGAGGGTTTGTAATAGCCATTATTGTGAGTACACATAGCTAATTCCAACGTTTTCATCTTCATGTTTTTAGATTTATTTATTTAAATTCTAAGTTATTTGGAAGATGATTTTTGCAATTTTAATCTTTATGATTTTATATATTGCAAATTGTTATGGGATATGTTGTTTACGTCCGTGAACCTGTGACTGTCCCATACTTATTCAAAAGTTATTTCTATTATGTCGGTATGAAAGTATTGATAAAAGATAAAATGAACTTTTGACAAACAAAAGTTAAGCCTTTTATGCCATTATGCAAATATTGATGGAAGAAAGGATGCACTTTTGTTTACAAGGATTAAGTCTATTATGTCATTGTGCAAATAGTGATAAAAATATAATGAATCCTTGTTTATTCCGCAGTATTGGTCGATCTCCGATCCACATTTTTTTGTATATACTGTGTTGCTCCATAAGTTCTCTTATGTGGAGCATGGCCAATTGAATTAATCATTTTTGTGGTTGATTCAATTGAGATTTTTGGATTCAAATCCATGTTTTTCATGTGATTTGGTTATGTCCAAAGAAATCCTTCTTTTCTTGTAAAAGCAAGGTCGCCTTTGTTGTTCTTTCGGGAATGACATTTTATGGGGGGGAGTTCTTTTTGAACTTGTGCTTTATTGCTAAATCTTTGTGGGGAGTGCGGCTGTGGAATATTATAGGGGTTATCTTGTATCTTTATAAACTCCTTGATGAATGCATTTAGCTTCGGCTTTATGATTGCATCTAAATAGTTGGTATGTTATTCTCTTTTGGTCATGAAGTATCTCTATGAAAATTTCATGAGGATCCCACTAGTTTTCGTACCTTTGCCAATTTATATTGACAAAAAGGGGGAGAATTAATGTGTAGTTTCATACTACAAATACATATGGTTTACAGATCATTATGTAAGGGGGAGTGGTATTCATGTCGATATGAAGTATTTACTAAGGGGGAGTGATACATATCACCATAGTATTGTTGTCAAAGTTGTGATACAATTGAACTTTGATGCTGTGTAATAATATTATGACATTGTATAACAATGATTGAAAGCTTTTGTTTTCTCATTGTTATCACTACAGATCTTCAACAACTATGATGCTGAGTTGAACACTTTTAGAATCATGGAGTACTTGGAAGTGACGAAGTTTTCGAGTCGTGTTGAAGATGCCAAGGAGATCAAGCATTTGGATGATAAGCTACAAATTTTATTTATTTTGTAATCCATATGTATTGATAGTTTTTTCACTAAAATTGACAAAGGGGGAGATTGTTAGCACTGCTCGGTCGAACTCGCATGCGTTGCTATCTCAAGCATGTTTGTCAATGTTAGTGATCAAAACTATAAGTCTTGATTTCTAGCCTATTTATAGATGTCTCGGACTAGGACATAGATTGTGTAGTTGAGCATTAGAGTTCACGGCGTTCATCATTTGAAGACAAAGAACTACTAAGGGGAGCTTGTGGAACTTCATCAACAAAAGGTATGTGGAGATTGAAACTCATATATCACTTGGAAAGTCTATTTCTACGGCTCGGTCGAACTCGCAAGCGTTGCTATCTCAAGCTTGTTATCAAGTTTAGTTGCCAAAACTATAAGTCTTGATTTCTAGTCTACTTATAGCTCAGTCTCGGACTAGGATAGAAAGTGTAGTTGAGCTCTAGAATCCACAGCGTTCATCATACAAAGACGAAGAACTACTCAAGGAACTGGTGGAACTTCATCGACTAAAAGGTATGTGGAGACTTGAACTTATCTATTACTCAAAAAGTCTATCTACTCTATCTCCTATCTTGAGAAAAAATTCGTATTGCTATATAGACTTCGATTATACACATTTGCTATTTCGAGCCGAGTTTATCTCGCTTATTTTTTTCTCGAAATATGTGTTGGTAAGCTTTTGCTTTGGCCAAGTTCATCTTTACAAGTGACGAAAGTCATGTTGATTATTTCAATATCTTGAAAATATCTTTGATGAAAAATAGTGTGTGAATAACCTCTATTTAATATCCTCTAAGAATGTTTCAATGATTGAAATAAAGATTTTAGAACATGTAACCATCATTGGATATAAGCATATAATGTGTTCGCACATTAGTGTATAAGTCCAAAACCGGGAACCAAATGTATGCATACTTGTGTGTGTACTAAATGGTTGATGGAGACTGGGTAAGTATGCGTACCCGTACGCATACTGGCGGAAGTTCACGTCCGTGAATTTCTACTAAGTTTGGAAATCAAAACCAACTCAATCCGGTTACCTAAGTATGCGCACCCGTACGCATATTGGCGGAAAGTTCACGTCCGTGAATTTCTGATGAGTTTGGAAACCAAAACAAACTCAAATCCGGTTACTTAAGTACGCATACTTAAGTGTGTGACTTTCTAAAATTGGTTTATTCGTGAACTTAAATATATATAAACTAAGGAATGCATATTTGCAAACCGTGGCTATAAAGTTCATGAATCGATTCGAGTGAATAAAAACCGATTTTGCTTCAATTGCGTCTTGTATACTTCTATATGATCTAAGCAATTGAACAACTCTTGAACTAGTTCATTTGAGTCCTTTGGACTAGTTATGGTGAAGATGAATAAGGTTGATATGAAAGTGCTCATATGGCTAACCATTTGGTTAACTACTGTTGAACCAACGACTTGTACACGTTTAGGTACGGTTACACAAACCTAAATGACGTATATTTCATTTGTGTATAACAAGATAAGTTCGATCTAACAGTTGAAAGATATTAGCTTGAATCTAATCAGGTTTTCATCTAACGGTGAATATTGAATGCTTTGTTACCAAGGTAACTTAGATTGCAAACCCTGATTTGGAGACTATATAAAGGAGAACTCTAGCAACTGGGAAAGGTAATCCCCACACCTCTTGTGTGATACTAGTTGTGTAAGATAGAGTCGATTCTCCTTTAACCTTAGGTTTCTACCGAGACCCTGTAGGTTAATGACTTGAAGACTTCATTGGGATTGTGAAGCCAGACCCAACTATTTTCTCTGTAGTTGCGTGATCTGATCTTGTTGTTTCTATCGTATTGAGTACAATTGTAAAATTGGCTCGAGATTAATTTCTCCGATAGGCAAGATAGAAAAGTAATCACAAACATCTTCATCTCATCGTTTGTGATTCCACAATATCTTGTTTCTCTAGTCGATTAAGATTATTGTGAGGTGATTGATAATTCTAGGCCGTTCTTTGATAATATAAGTTCGGGTTATCGATTGGTTCCTGTTCACCTTGATTTATCAAAAGACGGAACAAAAACTTGTAGGTATTTCTGTGGGAGACAGATTTATCTATTCTTCTAGATTTTTCTGTGTGATACAGATTTGTTTATTAAAGTCTTCGACTTTGGGTCGTAGAAACTCTTAGTTGTTGGTGAGATCAGCTAAGGGAATCAAGTGCGTAGTATCCTGCTGGGATCATAGACGTAAGGAGCGCAACCGTACCTTGGATCAGTGTGAGATTGATTGGGGGTCAACTATAGTCCATACCGAAGTTAGTTTGTAGTAGGATAGTGTCTGTAGCGGATTAATACAGTGTATGTTCAATCTGGACTAGGTCCCGGGGGTTTTCTGCATTTGAGGTTTCCTCGTTAACAAAACTTCTTGTGTATGTGTTATTTCTTTTCCGCATTATACTTTGTTATATAATTGAAATATCACAGGTTGTGCGTTGAATCAATCAATTGGGAAATCCGACCTTTGGTTGTTGATTGAAATTGATTGATACTTGAACATTGGTCTTTGGTACCGTTTAAGTTAATTTCTCTTGTATTCAATTAGACTCGCAGATTTCTATTTGCTTGAGTAAGGATTGAATCGACAAATTGAGATATAACTCTTTGATATACTTTTATTAAGATTGAGTCTGACTGTCTTGTTGATTCTCTTAAAAGTATATTGGAGTTAGTCTATACAGATTGCTAAGCGAATTCTTGGGTGAGGTTGTTGTACCCCCACTTTTTCAATTGGTATCAGAGAAGGCAAACACGTTTAAAGACCTTATAAGTCTATGTTTGTAGCGATCTGACTCTATGGATAGTAATCTCTCTGATAACGCAACGCCAAATCAGAATTCCACTGAGATGCTTTAATACCCTTAAACATCTAAAAAACTGCATGTTCCTGCTTCTGTGTCTGAATCTGCCTTCAACTGGTAAAAGCGTCTAGATGAACAGTTGGATGATCTTTCAGATGAGAGTGATTCGGAAGAAGGACAAACTATTGATGAGGAAGTCTCTCAGTATATCAAGCTCTTTGACCAAGATTTGAAAGAAAAGAAGTCAACAACTTGCTTGAGGAAATATTTGGGACCTCCTTGTCAAGAAAACAGAAAGATGAGAAAACTCTTTAAGGGTTATGATTGTGGATATAGACTTTTACAATCTACCGTTAAAGATCGAGAAGAAGATTTACGCTCAAAAAGGTCCGAATGTGATAATCTCCTTTGAAATCTCTTTGTGTTGAAAGAAAGACTTGCAGAATCTGAAGCAAGATATGACTCTCAACAAAAATGTTTTAACGACAGAGAACTCAGTCTCCTTTCCAGAGAAAAATCCTTGGAGAATGATCTCGCTGCTGCCCTTAATAAGGTAAATTCACTGGAAGAGAATCTGAAAAGATTCAATTTTAGCTCTACAAAATTATCTTCTATGCTTGGAGCATGTAAAGAACATCGTGATACAAGTGGTCTGGGCTATAAGGGAATAGACGCTCCAAGTACTGGTAAAATCAATTTTTTTCATGCTATTGACAACTCTTCATGTGAAAAAACTTCTCCAGCAGTCAACGATTTTAGGAACAAGGATTGTACTCCTTCAAATTTAACTCACATGAGAATAGTCAAGAACAATTCCTTTAACTGTTATTATTGCGGAAATAAAGGGCATCTTAGACGAAGATGTAGTTTTTGACTAAGGAATGAGAAACTTCACAATATTCTTGCATGGATGTCCAAAGAAGTAATGAAACCTATTTCTCATATTGCTGGAGTAAAAGGCAATGTCTGCAATCAAGAGAAATGTTGTGACGAGTCATTTCTAGATTATGATTTTAAGACAAAAAATGCCTACAATAGTAGAAGGAAGAATGTCAGGTGGGCAACTGACTCTTTAAATTACTCTGAAAAGATAAAAAGGCATGGGAGGAAGAAAGAAAAGTCAAACTCCCCTTCTCTCTCTGAAAAAGACTATGAATCCGAGGTGTCTGCTCCAGAATTTATTCATATCAATAATCGAGTCTCAGAGCTCAAGATTAGCATAAACAGACTCAAACGGAGCATCAAAAAGGCAAGGAAAACAGCAGGTCCAGGTATTTCTTGTTCCCCTCTGGTTAAATCTCTTTCAACTAATCCTAGTGATTTTTATGAAAATCTTCATGAAGGGAAGAGAGAAGAAGTCAATATTCTTGATGAGCAAAATGCTCATCAAAATACAACATGACTACTCAATGCAGCATCCTTCATGTAATATGGAAGGATGCTCATAATTCTCAAGAAGCCTTTGTGACTTGAGAAAGTAGCTGTTTGGTTATATTTTATTTTCCTTTACAAAAACGATGATCATAAAACTGTTGAGCCTTGCTCCAGTACTTTTCATGATGTAATGTTTTTGATTGATTACTCTTGAGAATAATTCCTTGGGTGATTGTCTTGTTTTTCAACAATTTTCTTATGTTCTTTTGAACTAAGAATGTCATCTTGTGTTTAGAATGGTTCTTGAGTTTCTTCAAGACTTCCTCTAAATTTGACTCCATTGTTCTCTTGGTCACGTACCAAGGTGGTTACC
>JAJJMB010002020.1:12475731-12656066 GCA_023531105.1 Papaver atlanticum | reverse complement strand
TAGCAACTGGGAAAGGTAATCCCCACACCTCTTGTGTGATACTAGTTTTATAAGCTAGAGTTGATTCTCCTTTAACCTTAAGTTTCTACCGAGCCCTATAGATTAACGACTTAAAGACTTCATTGGGATTGTTAAACCAGACCCAACTATTTTCTCTGTAGTTGTGTGATCTGATCTTGCTGTTTCTATCGTATTGAGTATAATTGTAAAATTGGCTCGAGATTAATTTCTCCGATAGGCAAGATAGAAAAGTAATCACAAACATCTTCATCTCATCGTTTGTGATTCCACAATATCTTGTTTCGCTAGTCGATTAAGATTATTGTGAGGTGATTGATAATTCTAGGCCGTTCTTTGATAATATAAGTCCGGGTTATCGATTGGTTCCTGTTCACCTTGATTTATGAAAAGACGGAACAAAAACTTGTAGGTATTTCTGTGGGAGACAGATTTATCTATTCTTGTAGACTTTTCTGTGTGATACAGATTTGTTTATTAAAGTCTTCGACTTTGGGTCGTAGCAACTCTTAGTTGTGAGTGAGATCATCTAAGGGAATCAAGTGCGTAGTATCCTGCTGAGATCAGAGACGTAAGGAGCGCAACAGTACCTTGGATCAGTGTGAGATTGATTGGGGTTCAACTACAGTCCATACCGAAGTTAGTTTGTAGTATGCTAGTGTCTATAGCGGCTTAATACAGTGTGTGTTCAATCTCGACTAGGTCCCGAGGTTTTTCTACATTTGCGGTTTCCTCGTTAACAAAAATTCTGGTATCTGTGTTATTTCTTTTCCGCATTATATTTTGTTATATAATTGAAATATCACAGGTTGTGCATTGAATCAATCAATTGGGAAATCCGACCTTTGGTTGTTGATTGAAATTGATTGATACTTGAACATTGGTTTTTGGTACCGTTCAAGTTAATTTCTCTTGTATTCAATTAGACTCGCAGATTTCAATTTGCTTGAGTAAGGATTGAATCGAGAAATAAAGATATAACTCTTTGATATACTTTTTATTAAGATTGAGTCTGACCGTCTAGTTGATTCTCTTAAAAGTATATTGGATTTAGTCCATACAGATTGCTAAGAGAATTATTGGGTGAGGTTGTTGTACCCCCACTTTTTCAGTAACTTGGATTGCAAACCCTTATTTGAAAACTATATAAAGGAGAACTCTAGCAACTAGGAAAACTAATCCCCACACCTCATGTGTGTTATTAGTTGCACCAACTAGAGTCGATTCTCCTATAACCTTAGGTTTCTATCGAGAACCTGTAGGTTAACAACTTGAAAGACTTCATTGGGATTGTGAAGCCAGACCCAACTATTTTCTTTGTAGTTGCGTGTTCTGATCTTGCCCGATTCTATCGTTTGAGTACTATCTTCTCTGTGGGAGACAGATTTATTCAATCTATAGACTTTTCTGTGTGAGACAGATTTGTTTATCAAGTCTTCGACTTTGGGTCGTAGCAACTCTTGGTTGTAGGTGAGATCATCTAAGGGAATCAAGTTCGTAGTATCCTGCTGGGATCAGAGACGTAAGGAACACAACTGTACCTTGAATCAGTGTGAGATTGATTAGGGTTCAACTACAGTCCAGTCCAAAGTTCATTGGTAGTAGGCTAGTGTTTGTAGAGGCTTAATACAGTGTGGTGTTCAATCTGGACTAGGTCCCGAGGTTTTTCTACATTTGTTGTTTTCTCGTTAACAAAACTTATGGTGTCTGTGTTATTTCTTTTCCGCATTATGTTTTGTTATATAATTGAAATATCACAGGTTGTGCTTTAAGATCAATCAATTAGATAATCCAACCTTTGGTTGTTGATTTAAATTGATTGGCACTTGAACATTGGTCTTTGGTACCGTTCAATTTATTTCACATAATAATCAGGCTCGCGGATTTCTATCTGTTTGATTTGCTGATTACATTGTGAAACAAAATATAAACTCTTGTGTATACTTTTCTCTAGATTAAGTCTGACTGTCTAGTTGATTCTCTAGAAAGTATATTAGAGTAAGTCCTCTCAGATTGCCAAACAAATTGTTGGGTGTGGTTGTTGTGCCCCCGCATTTTCAATTGCAGTGTTCACAAAAAGGCCGAGGTCGCTTGCTGTTGTTGTTATTAGTATTGGAGACAAAAGATCTTTGATTTCTAGGGTCACTACGGGACACATTCAAAGTAGCAGATTCAACAGAGGGAATGGCAGAAGAATTAATACCTTGTTGCTCCTCCTCTTGCCTGACATGATTGTAGATCTTTGCAGAGGATGGCGTAGGTTCCATGAGGAGAATTTGGCTTCGCATGGGAGAAAATCTATCATGTAAGCCCTGTAAAAACTCCATTGATATATCTTGGTTGTGATTGTACACATAGTTCTTTCCTGCTCTACAAAAACATAGTTCAATTGGTCTGAAAACATCCAACTGATCCCAAAGAGATTTGAGACGAGTGTAGTATATCGCAACACTCAAGTTGTCTTGTTTCAGAGTTGTAATCGACTGCTTCAATGCGTACATCTTGGATGCATTGTGATGATAAAATCGAGATTTGATTTCCATCCATTGTTCACGAGCAGATGGGAAGTTCATAGTGCTGGAACCAATTTCAGGATCCACGGAGTTGGAAATCCAACTACCAACTAAATCATCACAGCGTGTCCAGTGAGGAAGATCAGATGGATTAGTTGCACGGTGCCATCGATGTAACTGGTTTTCCCTTTTGCGCTTAGAGATTTTGTCATTCTTCTTCCCCAAGTGCAATAATTATCACCCGTAAGAAGAGGAGTAAAGATAGGATTATCTGCTGGGTGGACGTAGTAAGGACTGGTAGGAGATAAACCAGTATCCTTATCAGAGACGATGATGTTGTGAGTTTCCATGGAAGGGTTTGATTGATCACCTTCGATAGTCATGGATATGAAGTTGGAGGAAAAAAAAACTTAACCTAGCTCTTGTATACCATAAACAAATATGGATTTGGTTACTCTCACTACTGTGATGAGATTGATTAATTATTTTGTATATATACTGATTGTACAATTACATAGCATGAGTGAAGATCCTAATACTATAAATATATCAAAGAAATTAAAACTAATTACATCAATTTCTCAATCACATATTCTTCTTTGCATGTACTAATCTTCTTTCCATATTCTCCTTTGCATGTATTCAATCACGTATTATTCTTTGCGTGTAATAATATTCTTTCCATGTTTAGATCATTGAGTCACGGTGGTGATTGATGTTATCTTCCTTTCCATATATATCAGTAATTGGTGCTGGTGATTGGCAATGTTTACGTGAACAAGTTTATCAAGGGACTGATAAATTTAATACTGCCTACTTCCCAAAAACTTACCACATCTTACTGAAAACCTGTTTGGGTGAACCAATATCTATCTCGTAAACCAAAGTATGCTCTAGAAATCCTCTTTGTGACTCAAAAATACTAACCACCGTCCAAAACACCGTATCTCAAAATTTATATCGTAAATCTAACATGAAATCACCCTCTTTCGGTTTACCACTAACCACTAACTATTATTGATTATTGAAAAATAAAACATGATGATGCACGTCTTAGGAATGAAGGTCTCACATAAAAGTAACGAGACCTACCAAAAATAACTTATCATGCTAGGGCATCCTTTTTAGGGAGTTTACAAGATGATTTGTCTAGAGTTTTTAATATTTGACCAGCTAGATGTTTAGTCAAATAATTTTTTTCCAAATCATTGTACCAGGTTCCTGATTCCTAACCACTTTTTTTTCTTTTTTTCTTTTAGAATAAAGGATTTTATTGTTTAGTGAGCAAGTCTATGGCTAAAAGACCACAAAAATATCAAAATTCTCATAGGCTTCTAATGCTAAAGCTTTCTCTCTAACAGATTTAGCAATTGCATTAGCCACTTGGTTATTGATAGACGCATTTATGTGTCTATTTTCATCTCGATTTTCTATTTTGTTAGTACCCATTTTTATACTTATTTTGGTATTTTATCTCTTTGTAGGTATTTTTGGAGAAATAAACATGTGTGGAAAAATTGGCTCGAAAAGTGGTTCTTGTGCTCGTGGGAGAGAATTACTAAAGGCACCCCTCATTTGGATAAGGGGCACCTCAATTACTAAAGGACATCCTCTTTACTATTTACACACGCGGCTATCAGCACCCAGTTTTTTGATCGGGGAAGACTCCATCACTTACCTTTTGTAGTTCGAATTTGGCGAGAAGATATTTCACTCACCTGCGGAAACTGCTAGAGTGGATTTGACCGAGATTTTCTCGGCTATTTGGTTTGAATTGGACTCTTATCAACCTGTTACAACTAATCAGGGCTAGTAACGAGGTTTGTTTCGAGAAAGAAGGAATGGAACGTGCGAACATAAGAAATAGAGGGGATAAATATTCTCAGGGATTTTCTCCGAGTTATTTTTGGAGTTTTTGCGTGTGTCCTGAGAGTGTTCTGCTCAATCTTTTACGTGCATATTTCATGTTTGGATGACCGCAGCTTCCAACAGACACGTGCAGAGATTAAAAAGGGAAATTATTCCCGTATTTTGCAAAGAAATAAAAGAGAAGATTTGGAGCAGTTATGAGGAGAGATTTTGGAGCTTGCGAGTATAAATAAGGTGTTGGGATGTCTTAGAGGGGTATGGAGAGTTAGGGGGTAGCAAAGAGCTGAGGCCGGAGAAAGTTGCAGAAGCCATTGCTGCACTTTCAGGTGAAGAAGAAGACGAAGAATAGATCACTGTTTTAACAGGCCTGTCATCTTTTCTTTGTAACAGTTACTCAATTGTGACAGTAGATTCTGTAACATCCACAAAGCGTTACGAATTTCTGTTCTATTATAATTCTTCAATAAAAACACCTTTTTGAGCAATGAATTATCTTTTTGAGTGTGTTTTACTATGTGGAGCTAAACCCCAACGCTGGGACAACGGAGGAAGCCGAATATCATACACGAGTGAATTTATTTTATTATTTTTATGACTTTTGCACTTATTTTAAATTGATTTATGATTTGAATTAATTAGTTATTATTTTATTTGATGGGTCATGCTTGCTTAAATGTTTGATGTCCCATGCTTACGATTTATAACTAATATTTTGAGAATCTACTTTGGCAAAAATAAGAGTCCATGTTTTTATTTATTGAGCTATAATTGCTGAAGAATAAATACTTGAACCTCATGATATGAATTCAGTGAAATCCTAGTCCCAGTAACTCTCGCCTTTTTATATTATTTTTGTATATATTTATTTTTATTTAAATTAAATCTTCATAAGTCTTAGAGTTCGAATCCTTATTACCACAACACTTTAAAAATCAGATCAGTTATCCTTTCTACTGACAAAAGAAAAATTACAAGAAGTAAAACCTGAGATTAAATGTTTTATCTCTTTTATTATGTTCCTATTTTCCCGTTGGATGAGAAGAGTAGTTCCTGTGATAGATTGAATGAAGAGTTTTCCATTAGTTTCAATGCGTATCTTTGAATGTTGCATAGTCTTTGCCCAAGATAAAGCTTCTCGTATCGCCATGCACTCCCCTACTTCTGGATTTAAAGCTCCATCTTTGTAGCCTCCTTAGATTCCGAGACATGTCCCTGTATGATCACGAAGGACAATACTAGTACCAAGTTGATTAGTATGGTAATCAAAAGAATCATCTACATTAAGCTGAAGTACATCTTCTAAAGGAGGTTTCTAATGCTATATTTTGGGGACATTATGAGTATGCAAATTATGCTCATCTAAATGTTTATGACAATTTTACATGGAATTTTACTTCTGTTTATGGGGCTACTGATCCGGCTGATTATGATCAATGTTGGCAAGAATTACAAGATATTCGTATTCTTTTAACTTATCCTTGGTTGATTGGTGGTGATTAGAATGCCATTCTTCATCAATCTAAAAGGAATCACAAGGAGGCTGTAGAAGAAATAGAATTTTTTTCCAGAAGTTCATAAACAAAAACAATCTAATTGACATTCCAATGTCAAGAGGATGTTATACATGAACTAATTCTCAAAATCCACCTACTCTGGTTAGGTTGGATAGATTTGTTTTTTCTGCAGAATGGAAAGAGAGGTGTATTTCTTTGGTGCAATTTAGGCTTAAGAGGCCTATTTCAGATCATGCACCAATTCTTTTGAACTGTAATGCAGGTAATTCTTTTAAGACACCTTTTAGGTTTGAGAATTATTATTTGACACATCCAAACTTCTTAGTTCAACTGAAAATATGGTGGGCAAATCTTACTTTCACTGGGAGCCCTAGTTATATTTTGGCAAAAAAAATTACAAGGGCTGAAATTCTTTATAAAACAGTGGGGTAGAGACACTTTTGGGTCTTTACAAGCTGAGGTAGATAAGCTGGAAAATATTATTGATGTTTATGATAGCTTGGAAGAAATGAATATTCTAGATAAAGAGGATTATGCAGCTAGAGAGACATCAAGAATTAACCATAAGAAGACTTCTCTCAATTTGGAAAGAAAATGGTTTGCAAGGTCAAAGGGTCAGTGGTTAGCTGATGGTGAAAGAAACTCAAATTTTTTTTTACCAAAATGCAAACTACAACCATAAGGTGAATTTTATTAACTCTATTCTAATCAATGATGTTATGTGCCATGATAAAGACTTAATCAATGCAGAGGCCAAAGCTTTTTATGAGAATTTATTTTCAGAAGAAGTCAATTGTATACCTTCTTTTGATAACATTGAGCTTCCAAGTTTAAGTGTGCAACACAGGATTATGCTAGAGAAACCTTTTTTGGAAGATGAAGTTAAGCAGGTAATTTGGAGTTTTGGGACTAACAAATCCCCAGGTCCTGATGGATTTACAATGGAATTTTTTAAGGCAGCTTGGGACATCATTAAACTAGAATTAATGGCGGTTATGGGTGAATTTCAGCATACAAAGAAACTAGATTGGAGGCTCAACTGCACCAACATAATTCTTATTCCAAAAAGTAAAGGAGCAATTAGTATGCATAGCTTTAGACCCATCAGTCTTATTGGTGGTATCTATAAGATTTTATCTAAATTGCTGGCTGACAGATTGAAGTTAGTGTTGCCTTCTATCATCTCAGAATTTCAAGGTGTATTTGTGGATAATAGGCAGATTACTGATGGAATTCTCATTGCTTCAGAATTGGTGGATGCTAGGGAAAGAGATAAGATTGCAGGTTTAGTGGTGAAAGTTGATTTAGAGAAAGCTTTTGACAAAATAAGTTGGAGCTGCCTTGATTACACTTTAACTAGGTTTGGTTTTGGCAATATTTGGAAGAGTTGGATTAAATGGTGCTTGACAACAACAAGATTTCTATGGCAATTAATGGTACCGCTTCTTCTTTATTTAGAAGTCATAAAGGTGTTAAGCAGGGGGTCCAATTTCTCCATTCCTTTTCATAATGGTTGTGGAGGTGTTATCTGTAATGATAAAAAGAGCTGCTAACATGAATCTTATTTCTGGTTTTAAGCCAGCTGCTGATGCTAGTGCCATTCATCATCTACAATTTGCAGATGACTTGATTGTCTTTTTAGATGATAAAGTGGAGGAAGTTCAGAATTTAAAAAACATTCTTTTGAGTTTTGAGCTAGTTTCTGGCATGAAGGTTAACTTCAGAAAGAGTGCTCTTGTAGCAGTTGGTGAGGCTGTAAATGCTGAGGAAAGTGCATTAACTTTTGGTTGTCCCTTAGCTACTTTTCCTATGAAGTATTTGGGTAGTCCATTGGGAAGTAAATCCAAAGCTGTGGGTGTTCGGGATGTTATTATTCCGAGATTTCAACAGAGGCTGAGTGTTTGGAAAAGAAGATATCTTTCTAAAGGTGGAAGATTAATGCTGATAAAGAGTGTGTTATATAGTTTACCAATGTACTATTTGTCCATTTTTCAGCTACCTGCTTCTGTTGAGAAACAACTGGACAGAATCATAAGGCAATTCTTATGGGGGTCTTCTAAGACAAAATCAAAAAGGAGTTGGGTGGCTTGGAAAACAGTGAATCTACCAAAAGAAAGAGGAGGTGTAGGTATCAAAAAACTAAGGATCATGAACAAATCTTTGCATGCTAAGTGGATATGGAGGTATGGTAATGAAGAGAAAGCATTATAGAGGAAAGTGGTTCATCATAAGTTTGGTGGTAATCAAAAAGCTTTCTTTCCAAATCAAACAAACAGTTCAGTCGGTAAAAGTTTGTGGTCAGGTATCTTGAAGAGTAGTTCTACTGTAGAATCGAACTCTACTGTTCAGGTCAATAATGGTGATAAGTGCTTATTCTGGAAGGATAATTGAGTTAATGGACAATCTCTGAAGTCTTTATTTCCTGCACTTTACAAAATTACTAGAAAGAAAGATGCCACAATTCAGGATTTGTTAGTAATAACCAGTACAAATAGCTGGAATTTGGCTTTTTGCAGGAATTTGAAAGAATCTGAAGTGGAGGATGTTGCACTCTTGCTGAACCTGTTGCCAACTATCAATATTAATAGTGGTCCAGATCAAAGAGTATGGATTGCAGGTAATCATGGTTTTTCTGTGGTTGAATGTTATAAAGCTCTTGAAGATGAAGGTCTAATCATGTTTCCTTATAAGTCTGTGTGGAATCCAAAAATCCCACAGAAGGTAATCTTCTTCATATAGACATTGTGTTATAATGCTGCTCCTACATTTGATTCTTATAAGAATTCTTATGTAGTAAATGGTTGCTTGCTTTGCAAAAAAGCTTCTGAAACAAATCAACACATTTTCCTTCATTGTGATACAACAAGGTCAGTGTGGCATTATTTCTTGAATTATTATAAACTGCATTGGGTGTTTCAAGACTGTGTGAAGAATATTATTTGGGAATGGAGAAAGAAGAAAGGTACTGCAAAGACTATAAGGAAAAGAATCTGGGATATGTATCCATTTGCAATTTGGTGGGAAATCTGGATTGAGGGGAATCAAAGATGTTTTAATGGTAGATAGAAGCCTGTGGGCTAAAACTGGTGCGTGGGAACTGACATATTTCAGGGTTTTTCTTTGAACACTGATCTGCAATACTGGGATGCTGTTATGTCTTAGTTTTTGGTTTTTATTTTTCCTTTGGGAGCTCTACTATAACTGAGCTTTCTTTGTATCTCTTTTTGTGTCAGTTTGCCACCCTCTTGGTGGTAGATTGATTTTTTTCCAATATATTGCCCTTTCAGAGTCAAAAAATAATAATTATGCTCATCTACATTCATATGAGAAGCCAAGTAATAATGTATTTTATGAACAGAAGTATGTGGATTGAGAGAGACTTCCTGAAACACAACATCACATTTGTCTTTCCATATTATCCAAGCTCCAATCACAAGTGTATATAACCACTTTTCTTCATGGATATTGTCACTGGAAGAGAACCAGCCGGTAACCCATTCTGAAACAGAGTGACAATTATCTCTGACTGAATCAATATTGATGTTAACACCCCTCCAGACTGCTCTTGCATGTCTGCACTCGAAGATAACATGTTCCATAGATTCCTGACCCTTTCTCGAGTTCAAAGAATGATCCTAAACTAGATGAGTTAAATAGGTTTAACCCTGTATTGGAGATATACTAATGTATGCACTATCAGTTAGTAATGGGCTAGGTAGTTAGACCAATTTCCGTATGTGTTTGGTGAATGTATTCAAAGTTGGCCCTTTTCCTTCCTGGGGTAAATTAGCAAGAAAATGAAACGGATAGAGAAGGTAAAATCTCATCTCACGAGACTATGAGAGAGTATCTTACAATAGCTTGAGATTTTTGTTTATGGAGACACCAACAAACATCAAGTCATCAAGTCATCCTCAGTTGATAATAATCGTTTGAATCAAATTGATAAGTTGGTGCGTAACCCCATCATCCACTATGATGCTGCAGATACCTTGGCTTGTACAAACCCCATCTGTCCTTGGTGAAAACATTCATCAATGAAAAATAAACCAATAAAAAAACATGCTCCACAAAATGTAAAATGAGATTCATTTGCTTTCATTTTTCTCCTGTATACAATCTTCATTTCTTTTAACTATCAAGTATTTTGAATACTTCGAGCTGATTCTCAGTTCATCAAGACCCAAGGTTTTGGTTGTTTTAGAAATATATATGCGCTTTTCAATTTTCATTTACATCAAGCAGATTTAAGAGAGAGGCATAGAGGAACTGACATTAGCAACAGAACCCGAACAACATTTCGAAGAAAAAACTCAACAAGGCACAAATCAAAACCAAAACCTTTTGAAGCATTCTTCCGTTGTGTTCATTCTCTCTTTTGTACTAAAACCTAATTAAGTTGGCAGTGATTCATCAAAAATCCTCATATACTTAAAACAAATTCGCACACATCTCCAGCTCTCTTTTGCCTGCACAAAATGTAAATAAACTGATGTGATGTTATCTGCCTCAATTTCAACAACCTGATATAACAATGCCTGTAAGGGAAAATATTACGGAAGAGATGAGATGGTAACCTCACTGTGTGACACCCTCTGAAGGCATATTATATGTATGCCGAAGATACCACAGATGCTTAGCTATCTCTCTTAGAAGCTGCGTTCCCTCGTCGCCTTTCTGGAGTGATGGAAGTGTGTGCTTTAAAAATTCTTTGTCAGTCTCAAGGCCTGTCAACTTCTCATGCAGATGAGAAATGGCTTTAGATATGTTGATATTACTTCCTTCTCCTGCCATCATCATTGCAAAAAGGTTGGTACAATATTCTTAATAACTTAAAGGTCAAAAATCTTGACATAACTGATCTTTTTTTACCTCTATCTTCGTATTTGAGATTAGACGGCAAAGACTGAATAGCATCATCCAAATCAGGCGACTGAATTTTCTTCTCCAGTATTTTCAATTGATCCATAAGAAAAAGCCTCTCGCCTTCAAAGTCTAGTAAGAATGCTTCAGGATTTTCTACCTGTGATGGTCCAGTATCATTCTCGCCTCCCTCCTCGTTGACGTTATAAGAATAGTCATCGCATAGACGAGTAGACAATTCAACTTCAAAACTCGAATCTTGGTAACCATCATTAAGTAATGTGCCGTGTCCCTCGCCATCATGAGCGTCGTGTTTCCCTAATCCTCTAAATGACCTCAATTCTGCCTCCATAGCTTTGATTATCTCCTCTCTCTTGTTAAGAAGATCCTTCATGACTTGAAGAGCTTGTTGATCATATTCCGCTTGTTCCTCCATAATCCGTTGGTACTGTAAAGCCTCCAGCTGAATTGCTGCCTTCTCTGCCTGCAACCTTGTAATCATTGCCATGGCTTGATTTGCAGCAACAGCCGAAGAACTTCTTTCTTCATCTAATTCCATGTACATAGCCATCAGAGTCTTTCGGTCCAAACGTACTTGTCTTTTCAAACGATGCAAAACAGTCTCAACATCTGCTTCATTTGTACTGATTCCTTCCACAGATTCGGCAACAGAATCTGCTTTTTCGCCTGGTGATCTGACGGGAATCTTTGGTGGCCATGCAGGGCTAGCTGTACCGGAGTCTAAACCAGGAAATCCATAAAACCTACTTCCCTTGAGAAAATTAGGAGACTTGCAGGGCTCTTCGTTTAAATCTTCAACTTCTGGAAGTAATGGAGCAGTTGCAGCTTTCATATCCTCCTTGCCTGTTTTCAAAAAACACCAGTATATCCTTTCAAAACATGAAAACTAGCGTAACAGAATTTTATCAAATTCCATAAGCTCACCTTGACTTTCATGGGTTAAAGCATTCGACCGAAACTCGTCATCTGGAATCTCTGAATCCGCGTCTGACATAATGTTTAGCTCCGAATACTGAACATGAGAGAGTTCATCAAAAGCACGGGCCTCGTCAGTTTTTACCGAGGCTATTATTCGAGGGGAAGGGGAAGGAGTTGGAGGAAAATCGCCCACATGCGAAACTGATTTCTGAACCAGTTTAGTTGACGATGAAACTTCAACTCCTTGAGGCTGTCCACAACAAGAACACTGGAGAGTGACGCCTTTTTCGACTTTCAAATACCTCTCATATTCTCCGTTCGGTAAATGTAAATGATCGGTGTCTACACCAAAAAGTCCTTGCATAGGCTTACAACTACCAAAACTCGACTTGTTTCCGGTGTTTGAAGAATGGAGACATCCTTCACACATGAGCCGGATATCTGAGATTCTCTGGTGAATGTGACAGAACACCATGGAAGAAACTTCTTTCCTGTGATCTTCGCACATAGAGTCATTGTAGTACAGATTCTTTTTAAGTAGTACATGATCGAAGCGTGTGCAGAGAAAACATGGGATTCGTAAATCAAAGAAACGTGCAAATTCGCTAGCGATGAAAGCTATTAAGCCATTGAGAAACAGAACAATTATAATTATCCATTGGAGAATTATATATATCAACAGATGGATCATAAAAAACAATATGACATATATCAAAAAATGTGGGATTTTTGTGAGCTGCTGTTCTTTCTTCTTGCTTGGATTTCCAAGCTGTTGCTCGACATGTTCGCTAGATGATTTTGATGCCATATTAACAAAACTATACAACAATAAAACTCAACATTAGAAATAATCTACACTTTTCTTTTGGTTCCTTAATTTCTCTGGTAGGATGCAAAGCACTCAACAATGTACAAGAAGGATGAGATTAGAGATCACAATCTTAGCTGATGAAGGTACTGAACATACAGATCTTGACCTGTTTCTCTCTATTCTTTTCTCTTTCATTTTTTTGAGATAGAGAGAGAGAAGAGAGAGAGAGAATGAGAGGGTTGAGTTCCTCTGATTCTCTCCAATCCAAAAATTCCAAAAAGTTAGGCACTGTTGTCTTGTTTTGGTTATTATTAGAAGTGGAGTTTCTTTTATGAGACCATCACCTGAAATAACGGTCTATCATGCACTTACCTTTTACTTTGTGGTTTGACAAAATCCCATCTCCTGTCCCAACCAAAGCCTATGCTACCAGTCATGTATATGTAGCTGAATAAACACACAAATGGCAAGCCTCGGAAGTAAAAACAAACAAAAAAAGGCTACTCAAGCTTTAATCTTCATTTTGCAAGAAAAAAAATCAAGTACTTTATAAGTTACTATATCTTGATATTATCCCTGACTGAATCTTCGAAAAAGATGTTCCAAAAATTTCCCTTTCGTGGGGTATACATGTTTCAAAGCTGGGACTACTCTGATGGAAAAATAAGTTTACATGAAATTTTAAATATTCCAGACAAAAATATAGCTGTACATTACCTTAGTTGTAGTTGGAGATAGCCTCTGTTCTCAGGATCTAAGACACCCTAACATGTTCTCACATGGCATTCTCACTGAACAACTAACAAACAGTGGGCAGATCAATTTAACCTGTTCCATGTTTTTCAGTAAATTGATTTGGCCCCATGCAAACGCGATCTTATGTAGCTTGAGGAAGATATCATGATTCTTCCATGGCAAACATGGTGAGTAAACACGGACTAACAATTTGACAGTACACAGAACAATGTCATACAAGAAACGGTTTCTCATATAAAATATGCAAAAGTGAAATGTAAGGAGATTCATGTTAAGACAAGTGAATGTGGATAATGAAATGCATAGAAACATCTTCAAACTCGAGCTTTCTCACAAGTAAAAATATTACAAAAATCCAAAGAAACCTAATATGAGGTTCCTTTGACAATTGTTGAGAACCATAAAGAAAAAGATGCCATGGTGAAGTGCACAAATCCTACTGATTGTGAACATTTTTCAATTACAATGGTGATTGTAACAGGAACGGGATTCAATAGGCAAAATGAAAACAAAATCTTACCATTCACATAGCAGAAGTCGCTGGCAACCTAGCTCAAGATGAGGTGAATGATGTGGGATTGTACATAGATAGTGGCAAATGTTTTACATGTTTTTCCAATGTGCCTTCCTCGAGCCTACTCTTGATGGTTATTAGTATTTTGCTTGCCGAAGATCAGTGGAAATTCATCAAATTGCTCGGAGAATTCGTGGGCTTCACAGATGGTCCTCAATGACTGGTAAACCTGGTACATAGATGATCTATCTTTAGGTCTAGAAGCAACACAACTGCAGGCAACCCTCAGAAACTTCATTATCTCATCGTCATGGCCCTTCCCACAGATGGACTTATCAATGGCATCTTTGATTCGACCAGAGCTCAAGAGCTGATTAACCCAATCTATCAAATTGCCCTTAAACCCTTCATGGGCATTACTGATTACAAGTGGCTTCTGCCCAGTTACCAACTCTAAAAGCACTACCCCAAAAGCAAAAACATCTCCTTTCAATGAAGCAATCATGGTACTTGAATATTCTGGAGCAACATATCCAAATTCTCCAAAATCCCCGTGGTTAAAGGTACTATCACGAGAATCTGGAGAACTCAAAAGCTTAGGTAGTGCGAAATCCGTCACCCGAGCATCAAGTTCTTCATCGAGGAGAATCACATTGCAACTAATGTTTTGGTGAAGAAACGACTCTTGACATCCATGGTGAAGCCAAGCTAGTCCTCTAGCAGCACCAATACCAATTTTCAATCTAGTCGGCCAATCCAATCGACCATGCTGACTATCCAACTCATCACTTCCATGCAATTTCGAAAACAGAGTGCCGTTAGACATATGCTTATAAATCAAAAGCTTCTCATTTTCAACATCGCAAAATCCTAAGAGAGGAACCAAACTTGGATGCCTAAGTTGACCTAATCTATTCATCTCCGATCGAAATTGCTTCTCGTTAAGCTTACAATCATTCAAGCGTTTAATTGCAAGAGAAGACCCATCAGATAGAACTGCCTTGTAAGAAGTACCAGTTCTAGTCGACATAATAATATGCTGAGAATCAAAGCTATTCGTTGCCAACAAGAAGTCGTCCAATTTAAGCTTTACTAATGGTTTCTGAAACAATGAAACTTGATCGAGTTTGTGGGCTACTAATCTCTCGGTCCAACTACCACTACCACCACCAGCAACATCTTTGCCCGTTACATTCCCTTTTTGACTATTCTTAACAAAAAACCACCAAATTCCAAAACCTAATAATAAAGAAACAACAGCACCAAAAACCGCAGCACAAACTACTATAACAAGACTCTTTTTATTCATACCATTGCAACTAGATCCAATTGGTTCGCCACAGAGTTTATTTCCAGCAAAATCATCAGAACTAAAACTCGAAAACGAAGATGGAATTTCACCAGATAACTCATTATTAGCAACTGATAATTTCTTTAACCTAGTAAGACGAGACAATTCATACGGAATGGAACCAGATAACTGATTATCTTTCAAGATTAAAGTATTTAAATACTTACAATTACCAAGCTCAGTAGGAATTCCACCAGTTAGGTCATTTCCCGACAGATCCAAGTGAACTAGATAAGGTAACCATTGACAGATTTGAGGAGGAATTTCACCAGTTAAACCATTACCGGATAACTCAAGAATCTGTAAACTTTGACAATACTCAAGTGATTCAGGAATTTTTCCTTGTAGATTCATTGATTGAAGTTGTAAACCTAATATTCTATTTTCCCTTAGATTCCAACATTGCACCCCAACAAATGTGCAAATGTAACCTTGCGAAACATTTGAGAAAACCCATGTATCTAACTTCTGTTGAGGATCTGTGAATGTTTCTTTTGTTCCTTGTAAACATTCTGAATCATCTTCTTGCTGAGCTTCAACTAATGAGGTACCAACAATAACTAAGAAAAAAGATACCAAAACAATTAGGCCAAAACCTCCCCTCCCTTTTCTACTTGATTCGTTCATGGTTGGAGTTCTTTCTTCTGTAATGTGGTAGATATATGTATATATATAGAGAGAGAGAGAGATTGGAGTTTCAATTTCTGGTTCTGTGATGAATGTTGAAAATGGTGTCACTTGAAGAGGCCATTGACCTGAGAGGAGGAGAGTGAGAGAGGGTTCTTCAGTGGGAGTGTTGGATTTCTGATTTTCTTTTTGTGGGATCTTAGATGGAAATGGTTTAGAAATGGTTGTGGTTTTGATAATTACAGATTTGATTCAAGTGGAAATTTAAAATATTTTAAAGATTTACTGTATTTAAGTGCACTCTGCAAGTGAAGTATAGTGGTGTTAATTATGACAGTTAAGTGGAAAATTACTTCAGATTTGGTAAGTTATACAAGGGGTGAGACTTTAGCTAAGGGGTGGCTCAGTTCAGTATTTCTTGTCCGTTTTTACTTTTTAAGCCTATTTAAGGGATGTTTTGGATAGTCTGAGCAAAAGACTTTTTCAATGGTCTTTCACTATTGGAGTAGATAAGGAAAAAGAGCTTTGGCTTGCAATGCCTCTCAAGTTGTTTTAGTTTTTCAAAGAATCACCCGGAACTACACTACAAGTAGAAAAATACAAGTAGAAAAATAAACAATTCTAAGAAAAATTGCAATCCCATTCTAAATGGATGGATGAGTAACCAGGACAATCAAAGGATGATAGGGTTAATTAATTAAATACCCCTTATATTTCACACCCAACAAATATATCATTTTCCAAAATAAATATACCCCTACTCCTTTTAGAAGCTAGAAATCCGAATTATTAGATTACTAAAGTGCCCTTCAATATATCACATGTTATATCCGTTGCGAACAGAATAAACAATTTAGACGCTTTCTTCTTCTCTCTCCGTCTTTTCTCTCTCCCTCTCTCAAAACCAGATCTGAAACCGAACGAATTTTTTTTGAAAAAGAATAGTCGATTTACAACAAATGGAAGCAAAATCACTACAAAACTGGATCACAGAGATTAGTTTTAGTTTAAAGAAGATCAAAATTTCCACAGAGATAATCAAAATTAGGTTTCTTCCTGTTTAACTTTGAAATCAATTTTTATTTCTGAAAAAATTGATGCAAACAAAAGGTAAAGAACGATTTACTCATGATTTATTTGAATTAGTTTTAAAAATTGATTTTGGTTGATGTTCGTCAATTTTGAAATTTGTTACCGTTTAAAGTTGATTTTGAAATCTGTTCTTCATTTCTGAAAACTTGATGCATGTTTAGTTTGGTATTGTTTACTGTTAAATTAGAGTTTTATTTTATCCAGCTTGTTTGATTCACTGATTTTTAATTTTAATTTTTTGATAGATTATTAATTTTTGATCAATTTGATACTAATTTTGTTGTTGTTTACTGTTGCATGTGATCGAAACTAAAATTGACTATGTTGTTGGTGTAAAAATCAATTTTACAGGTAAAAAATCTATTGTTGATGTTAATTGACACTAGCAATTCAGGTAGTAGCAAAAATCAACTTATGTTGTTAATTGTGATGTAGTAGATTATTGTTCCTTGTTGCTTGTTTAATTTTTTTTATGTTAAATGTCTCTTAGTTGAAGTTATGATCATTATGAGGTTCTAGGAAACAATGTTTGCATAACAGCCACAAATTCGATTCTTACTGTCGACGTCGATTACAACGAGAGTCCGACCTTATAGTTTTAGTCACTAGATCATTGGTACGTATATGATATGTGAGGCGTCATTATCTCTAGTTTACTGGCTACTTGTTAGTTTTCATCTAAAAGTTGTCTATTAATGCAAAAAACAAGAACCTAGTGACACTACAACTCTGCAAACAGTTCTTTGTGATCAAGCTTCTTTTTATTTAGTTTCTCAGTGTTTGAAGCATAAGTGATGCATCTTTGTGTGCAAAAGAGTTCAATGATTTGACATATCTAACTATTTTCTAGTATGGATTAAATGAATGACAAATAGAAGCATGAAAAATAATTTCATAAACTAAACATTGTTATTATATGAATGAATGAATGAAAAATATAAAGTTAATGTCTTCCCAGTAAACGGTGTTAACAATAGGAGTTGATCCCATAAAATGGTATCAACAACAGGAGGGTTGATACAAAAAATTACTTGTTATTCTGAAAATATGAATGCTAATTATCATTGTTGTTAAACCCAGGTTGAGAAAAGATAATGCTGTGGAGATCACCAAGGAAAAAAAAGAAGAATCAATAAGAAGATGTATCGCAAGAGATTAAGAAAGTTAAAGAACCAAAACAAAAGGAGAAAAACAAAAAGATAATTGAAATAATCCAATTGCAAGACTTAGTTGAACCGTTAAACTAGTGTGTGTCTGTAAGTGATAGCTAATATAGTCTATTCATGGTATGAAAAAGAAACATCTTAGTATATTATTAAAATCTTAGTAAGTAAATGTAGGTATGTTTATGGTCTGAACAATTTAATTGGCTTACTTGTTACTTTTATCTATCATGAATGATGTATTATTGTTTTCTTATGAAGTGAATGAATTTGAGTTTTTGTCTATCATGAATGATGTATTATTGGTTTCTTATGAAGTGAATGAATTTGAGTATTGAAGATTGCAGGCATGTATAGCTTGTGGAGTTAACTTTTGTATATAGATAAAACCATGCAAAAAAAATTCCTGAGTGTCAATAGTGAAAGTTGATCCCGTTATGTTGTGTCAACAATGGAAGTTGACCCAAAAAGATAAAATCCAGGAAAATGTTTCCAGATTATAGTATCAACAATGGAAGTTGATCCCATTAAGGTGTGTCAACAATGGAAGTTGATCCCAAGAAATGGGGTCAACAATGGGAGTTGACACTACTTACATAAGTTTGTTTCCTGTAAAAACCAATAAACTTAGAACCTTCAAACTAACATATCCTTAAGAAATACAATAATAACATTCACAAAAATATATCAAAATGAATGTCACTAAAACATAACAAGTCCAAAACAAAAAGCATTAGAAAAAAACAACCAACAAGTATGAAACATAAAAAAGATGCAAAAAAAGGTTGTTCAAAATAGAAAAATGTCATAAAAGTTTAAAACAACATCCTCTTCAAGAAGTTGAACATCCTGGAATAAGACTTCTTGCGAAACATTGGTGCATGAGGACCTGAAGGAGCTCTGCGACATGTCTAGCGGTTATGAAAGGTAAGCATCCTACATTGACCAAAGAGTGGGAAGTCTTCAGGAACATAAGGAGGAATAAAACATCCACCGCCACCAACAAGATCAACATTCACCAACAATATTACCGCTGCAACATCCAATAGCGTCTCTGCAACAACACCTTCCACCACCACAACATCAAATATTATAAATTAAAAATCAACAATCTTAACAAATATCATGAAATTTGTAAACATCATGAATTTAAAATCTAAACCTAAATAAAGTAAAATTATACCAGTTTCGGAATCAAAATCTAAACACAAATTCAACATTTAAAGAACTTTACATCTATAAAATCCAACAACACCACCATTACCATCAGTCGCACAACAAATACACAAACACACAAATACACAAACACAAACTAGCAAATCACCAAATTCCAACATTACCACCAATCCAAACACCACCACTACTACCAGCACCACACAACCACTACCACTACCACACCCATCAACTAGCACTTTCAAAAACCACAAAATACGAAATCCATAAGCACACTAGTCTTTATAATGTTGATGTAAGAGAGGAAATACGCAACATGAAGTTAGCATTTTAGGTACTCGTACTGAAAGTAGCAAGAAATTAAGCTCTTTTTTTTTAACAAACATGATTTAAACTACAAGCATGATTATACTAATCCAAGAAATGGTGTCAACAACAGGAATTGATCCCATAGATGGGATCAACAATAGTAGTTGATCCCATAGAAAATGAGTCAACAACATAAGTTGATCCCATTTATGGGACCAACAACAGTGGTTGATCCCATAAAAACTGAAGTCCATGATTTTTGCACAATAAAGATGGCCGCTCATTTCACGATTCAACCAAATAACTATAACAATGAACAAGCAAACCAGCATATGCATGAATCAATTCTTCTAAAATATATAAACTCAACACAAGGGAGCTCCTTGTTTCGGATGCGCATGTATAACCAAGAACATAATAAACATGAAAACAGAAATAGGATGTTAAACTTTAATAAATCAAACAAGAAACGATTCAATTTGATAATTATCATAAGTCCACCACCATCAACTCCACTACAAACAACATGCACCGCTACCATCAAAACAAGCACCAATACTAGTGCTGCAAACATCAACAACAAATAAACAAACACCACTACTACCTTCGCTGCAGCTATGCCTGCCACCACCGTTACCACTACAACACCAATAAACACACAAATCAACTAATCATATAAAAATTATCGAAGATTACAAACTGATTTTGCTGAATTTATTGAATCAAAATCAAAATCATAAGAAAGCGTAAACTAGTTTAAACATCAAATTTATTATTTACCTTCCGATTTAATCTTGATGTTGATTACCATCAGATATGAAAATTAATGAAATCGAAATTACGAAATCTGAATCTGAAGTTTACTGATTTAAACATAATCATTAATCTGAATCTTCAGCTCGAAATTATGAAAATCGGAATTAAAAAAAAATCGATCTCTGAATCTGGTTTCAAAAATCAGTTGAAATCCAACATATAAATCGCAATGGATCTACTGACATAGTTGCGGAGGTAACATAGGTTGTGGTGCTGGTTGTGTTGGTGGTGGGAGCGATTTCGTTTTTTGATAGAAACAAAGAAGAAGAAGGAAATGATTTTTGTTTTTGATAGAAATAATTTCTTATGTTGTGAGGGTAAATATGGAAACAAAAAAGATGTTAATAGACCCCTGATGGGCTTGTAGATGGAGAGGGGTATATTTATTGTATGATAAGGATATTTGTGAAGCCCATCAAAACAAGGGACGTTTATACAATTACCATAGGGTAATTGTATAAACGTCCCTTGTTTTGATGGGATGCACAAATACCCATATCATGCAATAAAAATACCCCTCTCCATCTATAAGCCCATCAGGGGTCCATTAAAGTTTTTATTTAATCCAAATTTACCCTCCTATCATTTCAGATTTAATTTTTTTAAAAATTTGTTCTCTCTTTCCAGACAACACTACCACCGCCGTCTTCATCATCGCTACCACCACAACTTCCATCTCCTCCTCCATCGCTGCAAACATATTCAAAAACACCTCCTACGCCATCACCTTCTATACTTCCACTAAATCCACCACCACCAGCACCACACGATATCCTAAACAACCTATTTATATCGATGAATCAACGAGAAACTAACTTCTCCAATCAGATCTTAAGCATTGGAAACATCATATTCATTTTCGAAAATCAACTGTATTTGGATTGAATAACCTAAAATTGATGATAATTGTTAGTTCTTAAAGATCTGTTTGCATCAATTTAGGAAGACATGAAAATCGCCACCAATTTATTGGATCTGAAGATTTAATCATTCAAAACGAATAAAAGTTTATTATCTTCCTTCTATTGCTTAAGTTTCTATTGGTGGTGGTGGTATTATAACTAGTGGTGATGAAGATGGAAAGAGGTCAAAATGATGAAATTGATGATGGAGATTGTGGTGGTTTCTATGGGAATGTTGAAATTGACGATAAAGATAGTGGGGTTCTGATTGTTTGTTGTGGTGGTTGAGAGATGGCGGTGGTGGTGATATCTTACTGCTGCAATTAGAGCGTGAGAAATTTCGATTCAGGTAATTCAGTTTCTCTCACATTTTTTTAATTTTTTGTTTAGGTTATTCAGTGCAGTTAATGGGAAAGAGATACTAACCACTAGAGTGGTGGTTTTTATCTTCTTTAGGGTATGAATTCATCTAGCTTAAGTTCTTTGGTGATTTAGGTGATTTGTGTTTATTTGGTGTTGTACTGGTAGTACTGGATGTTGTTGTAGTGGTGGTGGTGGTGATTGTGGCAGGTGTAGTTGCAGTGAAGGTAGTAAAGGTCTTCAGTTTTTATGGATCAACTACAGTTGTTGATCCCATTTATGGGATCAATTCCTATTTGTTAACAACATTTCCTTGGATTAATATAGTCATGCTTGTAGTTTAAATCATGTTTCCTACAGAATTTTTTTTGTATGCAGTTAGATTTGTAGATTTTTCGGTTGTTGGTGGATCATTTTGATATTTTTTCGTTGATGTTTTTTTTCATGGTCGAAAAATCTATGGACTTCAGTTTTTATGGGATCAACAACAGTTGTTGATGGCATTTTTTATGGGATCAACTACTGACTCCTATTGTTGACAGAATTTCCTTGGATTAGTATAAGCATGCTTGTAGTTTAAATCATGTTTGTTAAAAAAATATTAGTTTAATTTCTTGATGGTTTGTGTTTGTGTATTTTTTTTCGACTAATGGTAGTGGTGGTGTTGTTGGATTATATAGTTATAAAGTTTCTCAAATGTTGAATTTGTGGTGCAATGGTAGCATGACTGACTCCACGTCAGATGATGCGTGTTCGACTCACGCCAAGTTCACCCATTCGTATATGTCTTCTTCTTTTTTGTCAAACTTTGATTGTTGCATGCCAAAGATAGTTGTTGCAGAGATTTTTAATTCACTGCTCTAGCACGAAAGAGCTTGATGTGTTGAAGTTGATTCACTACAGCTTTTTTTGCATCTTTTTTAGGTTTCATACTAGTTGGATGTTTTTTTTTAATGTTTTTTAGTTTGTACCTGTTATGTTTGTAATGACATACATTCTGGTTTATTTTTTATGAATGTTATTCTTGTGTTTCACAAGGATATGTCAGTTTGTAGGTTCCAGGTTTGTTGGTTTTTACAGGAAACAGATTCGTATAAATGCTGTCAACTCCAACTGTTGATCCCATTTTTTGTGGATCAACTTCCATTGTTGATCCCACTTAATGGGATCAACTTCAATTGTTGATCCCACTTAAAGGGATCAACTTTCGTTGTTGACACTATAATCTGGAAACATTGTTCCTGAGTTCTGAATTTTTGGGTCAACTTCCATTATTGATCCCACTTCCATTGTTGACACAACTGAACTGGAATATTTTCTAGTTATTTGTTCCGAATTTTGATGGCGGCGGTGGTGGTGGTGGTGGCGACAGCACCGACAATGGTGGTCGTGGTGGTGGTGGAATATTAGTGGCGGCGGCGGTGGTGATGGTGGTGGAATGGTGGTGGCGGTGGTGGTCGTGGTGGAGTGGCGGCGACAATGCTGGCGGTGGTGGAATGGTGGTGTCTGTGAAGTAATGGAGAAAGAAATTTGTCAAGGGATAAGGTTTTTAAATGAAAAATAATATTATAAGTGAGGGTATAAAGGTAATCTACTTTTTAATGGATAAGGTTCTTAAATGATAGGGGTATATTTATTGTTGTATAAGGGTATATTTGTTGGGTGTCAAAACTAAGGGTATTTAATTAATATAATGATATGTGACGGAGTTCCAATGTGTGGGGCACTGGGGTTGTATAAATTTGGCCATTTGGGTATAATTCTGAATCAGACCTGCCCTTTAGCTGAAGTGGTTCTCCGGATAGCACCCATGCCCAGTTCAGTTATAGGGATGAAAAATAATATCTGATTAATAAGGTAGATTTTGCTATATATTTACTAAATATACCATCAATCATTTCATTTAAATACACAGTAATACTGTTCACTGTACAAAACAGCAGTAGTGGACAGTGGAAGTAAGACAAAACGGTCAAAGCTTTGAATTGATGGGAAAAACTGTATATTTCTATTTGGTGTTACCCGAAGGAACGGGCAGGGACAGCTAACTTCTCAGTGGGAAGTTATAAGATATTCCCGGTGTTGGTTTATTTTAGCCAATTCCTGCTGTCACGTGTTTCGTAACTATTGTACTGTACTAGTTTGATATTATTATTTTATGTTACCTTGCGGGCTTGGGCTTCACTTTAGACAGTTTCAAAAGAACCGTTTTCTGGACAACACCCTATTTTGGTGGGACCTTTAATTGATAAGAATGTCTACCCTATAGTTATAAAAGCTTTCCTAAAGTTTGGGATACCCAATCTGTCGTTTACCCTTATTAAGACTAAAACTAATCTTTAATAACCCATTGATCTAACCATTAGTAACTTACTAATCTAATCCATTAATTAACCACCTAAATACCCTAACCCACGATTTTTTCAGTTTTTTTTTTCTTTCTTCATCTTCTTCTCTTATTCTTCATGGTCCATTCATCAACGATCCGAATAAAATTTCATCATCTATTAACCAATCGTTTATAAACAATGCGTACAAAGCAGACACCAAGAATTCTAGGAGCGAGTCCGGGACTCGCACATATCGCGAATCTCCCAAATCAATTGAAAATTGATAAACATCTTCAACCACGAGGTCAAGTTCAATTCGAGCATCCAAGAGGAAAAATCAAGCCTGATTCGGGTAGTATGCAGATCCGCGGGTAATTTTCGTAATACCCATTCCTTTTAATTCGTTTTTTGTTGAAGAAATTGATTAGAAATCATCAAAATCCACTGAAAATGGTAGTTACAGTAAGAATTTCGGATAGGAGAGTTTTAGAAAACCCTAGATTTGGTAACCGAACTTCTAGTAATAAGAACACTTCTGTGAGGTAGGTTAATTTTCGGTAATCGAACTATGTAGTTCTGTAAGCTCGCAACAAAAAAAGTCGTAGCCGAACTCATTGTTTCTAAGAAAAAGTTGAGTTCGGTTTTGTCGATAAATTTTGTTGGTAACCGAACTTTAGTCTGGTAACAACAATATATATGGTTTGGTTACCTCGCAATTTATACCGGATAATCGAACTTTTGTCTATTGGCACTAAATGTTGTGTTTGGTTCACCTCTTTAGTTCTATTTTATTTATAAGGCAATATTCTGTTTAGCTAATACTTTGATTTTCATTCATTAGGAACAAAGGAAGAAGAGCTAATCCACACTTAGACGAAGATTTGAGATCTCCCACACCTCGTGGTAGAATACACTTAGATTTCTGAAACCTTGGTACCAAAAACATGGAGGGGGGTCATTACCGGACGTCAACCAAGAGAATGTTTGTAATGTAATCCAAAATGTCAATGAAGAGGTGATGGAGAATACAATTGATCATGCTATTGAAGAAGAAAAAGATGATGAAGAAAAGCAAGGAAATGAAGAGGATGAAGAACAAGGAGAAGAGCAAATAAGTTAATAGGAAGAAGAACAAGGCAAAGAAGGAGAAGAAGAGAAAAATCTGAAGAAGAAGAACAAGAAGAAGAAGAAGAAGAAGAAGAAGAGGAAGACTCCGAAGAAGATAAAGAGTCCGAAGAACAAGAAGAGCAGCAAATTGTTCATATTAAAGAGAAAAAGAAGCCGAAGCCACCTTGTCCTAGATATTCACACATTCCCCATGATGATTTGTGTTTGTCACCAAAGAGCCCAACTTATGGTACTCTAAATGATGGAGGGAATGTATTGTTTGGCTACAAACACTCATGGGACGCGAAGATCTATGCGACAAAGGTATTCTTAACTATCAAAACTAGTTTGTTTATTTTTTGGACATATGTTTCGTTAAGTATTAATAGTGTGATGTTCTTTTTGTAGGATCATAATGATGCAGTCGTCTTATTCGTCGTTAGAAGGCGGCCAAATGGGATATTTCCAAGGAGTGTGATGAGTTTCAGGCGAAGGTTAAAGAATGTATGTTATAGAAATCCATTCAGTAAACAAATGAAGAATTTGACGTTGTCACCGTATCTGCATTTCTAGAGAGACAATACCCGGAGACGGCTACCATGCATCTTCCATTTGGCGAGATGGGAATTACTCCCGATAATTGCATGAGACTCACCGGTACAGTGGAAGGTAAATGTCTTCGAGAAGGCTATAACCACTCGATGCGTTGTGAAGCTCTTGAAGCATTGGCTCTAAAGTGTCTAGGATGGGATGCAAGAAAGGCATAATGTGAGTTTAGACGTGCTGTGAAGGAGCCTGAACCTGGCCAGGAGTATAATTCAAAATAGCCAAATGGAGCTTTGAAGAAAATGGTGAAGAAATTCAAGCTTATACCTTTGAAGGATGAATTTGGAGGGACAGCAAAAAAGGTAAAACGGGAAAAGTTGGTGATGGAAGAGGAGAAGCTTAAGCACCATGTCACTTCTTATTGGTTATATCAGCTAGGAACTATTATTTTTCCCGACACTTCTGGAAATACGGTTGATGCACATTATCCATAGCTTTTGGAGGACCTCGATGAGATGAACAACTACTCTTGGGCCACTGGGGTGTTTGCATTCATTCAAGGAGAGATGAAAAAAGGGTCGAGGATTAAGACAGCTCAAATTGGAGGTCACTTAACTCTTATTCAGGTGCCCTTCTACATTATAAATTAGCATATCGTTCGACAAGATTTTGTGATTCCAATTCATTTTTCATAAAAATGGTTAATATTTTTTGTTCTTCGTATAGGGTTGGGTGTACGACCACTTCCCTGGTTTGGAATTGGCTTCAGAGAAGAAACCTTATCCCTACGGCGAGCTTACAGAAGGAAAATGGGTTTTCTTTGACGTACAGAAGAAAGTCAGTTGATGTCGTTGAGGGAGAAATTGGATAATCTGACGTTAAAAGATGTGGTATTTCACCCATACGGTGTACCCGATAATTTAGATGTAGAAGAAGTTTAAGTCCAGGATTTGTCTTTGGCCTCGGGTTACTATAGACCATTGTGGTATCCTAACGGCTACTCAATGTATAATCCATGAAGAGTACTAAGACAAATTGCTTGTGTCCAAATTGTACCCGAGGTGGAGAATGAAAATTTCAATTTGGTGGTTAGAGGAACAAAGAACACAAAAAAATATTTTATCCCAAACCATGATCCAACTCCTTCGACACAACATTGGATTGACCTTAAAAAGTACTATTTACCTTTAACTGATTGTGTACCTTTAGGTGAAGATCCAAATGAATGTGTCGAAGAATATATGGAGTGGTATCAAGGTATTAGTCATCCTCTTGTAATAAATAGACAACAACAAGCTCGTGTTGAGAAGGCGAACACGAAGGCAAAAGAGAGGGAGACTAAGAGAGTTCAGAAGGAGATGCATATTTGTAAAGAAGAAACCCTTAAGTTATGGGATAATGTGGTAAGAAACTGTCTTCTGTTTATATTTCAAGTTGTTACAAAGTATTGAAAATATATTTACTTGTGGTTAAAATTAAAATCAGGTGAAGAAGGGTAAGAAATTGTTGAAGAAAATACTGACTAAAATCCGTAGTGGAGAGTCGATGTCGACTCAGGAACAAACCGACCTCACGGCCAGTGGGACGGTCTTATATCTCAAAGAATCGTGGAGCCAAGTTAGTCGAAGCCATTTAAGAGGGGTTGAAAGGAGAAGGTTCAAGTCGCGTTGCTCGTACCACGGTAGAAGAAACCCGTGGAGGAGATGAAACCCAAGTGAGGAGGAAGTTAAGCCTAACACTCGTACTCAACGAGGAAGTAAAAGGGTTCGTCGTAGTGGTCGTCAATAATTTCGTATGGTTGTAGTTTCAAAAAACATCTTAGTTATGGATTTCGTATGGTTGTATTTTCAAAAAACATCTTAGTTATGGATTTCGTATGGTTTAGTTTCGTATGTTTGTGTGTTTTAAACAATTAATTAAGGAATTTCGTAGTTTGGTATGTATTACACTTTTATATTTGTTTTAATCGGGTTTGTCTTTGAATATTATGTGTGTTTTGTAAGTAGAGTCCAACAACTCTTCAATCAACGGGCTACAGAGTATATTTCGGCAAGATGGAAAAGTTAGACAGAGAACCGAACTTCTAGTTCGGCAACTTGTGAAATAGCACAGGATACCGAACTTTGTTTTCGGTGACCTGCAAAAACTAACCAGATATCCGAAGTTTTTTTTCGGTTACCTATGTAATTTAAAAGGTTGCCGAACTCATGGTTCGGTTATCTGATTTATTTTTCTAGATGGCCGAAATTTAGTCTGTAGATAAAAGTTCAACACCTCCTTGAATTTAAGGCTACAGATAAAAGTTTGGTTACCTCTTAAGTTTAACAGATAACCGAACTCTAAAGTTCGATTACCTATAACATTTTGAGAGATTGCCGAAATATTCTCTAGCCTGATTTCCTATGTTGTCCAAAAGTTGAAAAACTCATCCCTTTTATGCTGAATTCAAAAAAATACAGTCTTATGTTTGTTTTAGATTGATTTTTGTATCAATTTTATGTTTGATTTGGGTCCAACTCAAGGCCAACACCCCCTTGAATTTGAGGCTACGGATAAAAGTTCGGTTACCTCTTTAGTTTAAACCGAACACTAAAGTTTTGTTACCTACAACATTTTGAGAGTTTGCCGAAATCTTTTCTGTAGCCTGATTTCCTATGTTGTCCACAAGTTGAAAAAATCATCCCCTTTATGCTGAATTCAAAAAACTACACTCTTATGTTTGTTTTTGCTTGGTTTGTGTATCATTTATATGTTGTTTTTTTTGGGTCCAACTGAAGTCCAACACCAGTTGGAATTTGCGGCTACAGAGAAAAGTTCGGTGTTGACAGGGTAAAAGTGAGAAGGAAGAACTAGTCCTAATCACAGCAAGTACTCCCAAGATGAAGAAAGGTTAAGAGAGAGAATGTGAATTAATTGTGTCTTCTAAGTATTCCTTCTTCCCCTTTTTATAATAATCTCTCCTCCTCCTCTTATGAATAAGTACCCATAAGATTAATATATTATAAAACTACCACTTCCCTCGTTCCCAAGTTATTAAGAAACTAGTAAAAAGGCCCCTTTTTTGCTTGGGATTAAATTGGACCTAGTCACCTAATTTCCTCTTCCTAAGAGGAACCCTTAGTATGCTAAGGGTGAAAATACGAGGGTACCCAAATACACCACAATCTTTTTGTTTCAACCTATAAGTCCTCTTCCCAAGTGTGATCGTCTATGGACAAAGTCGAGACAATACAACAACTTCGGTATTCACACTTTGCGTGATTGTCTATGGATACGAGATCGAGACAATACGACAACCAAAGTGTGATACTTAATAATAGGTTCGGACTTAACCAAACTCTATAGGATCACTATCAAGTGTATCAGAGTTAACGTAAAGTGCAATTTACTTTAAATTATATAAACAAATATAATTACGGAAAACAAAAGTAAATCACATAGTAAGATTTTGTTAACGAGGAAAACTGCAAATGCAGAAAACCCCCGGGACCTAGTCCAGAATTGAATACTCTCAGAATTAAGCCGCTATACAAAATATACACCAACTTCGTATAGTTGAGACCAAGCAACTACCCCTAGTTCACTTAGTTTCCTCAGTATCCATGCGCTTCCGACTTCGATGAGTCACGCACTGGTACAATTCCTTTGGATAGTATTCCAAACATCAAAGGAACAAAGAATTTGTTTGGTAACAACTCTATTAATACTTTCCAAGATAAAGATATCTAAAGTCATACGCAAAGGCTCTTCCGTTTGATCTAATAAACTCCTTTACCTGGTTAGATCAATCTATCCAATAACTACCAAAGTAGTTAAGTTTAGATTCACAATCAATCAGTATATATCTCAAAGAGAAACTATAAAGTGATGCATATCTCACGCAACTAATTAATCGAATAAATCCAATTCTCGTTGGATCCCATCCGATCAAGGTTTGTGCACACACAAAGATACGAAAACCAATAAGAAATTTTATTTGTCTTCAAATCTTCTTTAATCTTCAACAATAACCTGCACAACACCACGTGAATCTCTTGTGATCAATCACACACATAACGGAGTTTGTTAACAATGGATTATCACAAGATGTCTTTAGATCTAACAACAGTTCTAAAGATCCCGTCGATACTTCGATCTAGTTTGAGTGAATCTTATATCAGAAGAGAATATTCTCAAGAATAAACAAACTAGGTGCAATCAAAGTTTCAACAACCGTTAGTCAATCAAATCAATCGAAAACTAATAACACTGCAATTATCTAGTTTCCCACCAACGATACTCGTAGAGCTTCTTGATCCCACAGAAGTCTTTAAACGAGCGGTCGTAAGAGATTTAACCTAATTAGGATATTTTCCTCTCCGAATAGACGGCTCCACCAGAAACAACAAGAAATGAAATTTTCCTGGCTCTTAGGATAGTTTGCTAGAAATGCAAACTTAGGTATTTATAGACCAAGGATGTTTGGACATCAAGAAATTTCCAAAACAAAAAATATTCTCAAGATATGCAATGAATGGCAAAATTTGGTTTTCCTAATTCCAATAAATGCTTGTCCAATATTTCCAAAATCTCTTAATGGAAAATCTCCAATTATTAAATGCACATTACTAATTTTTATTCTCTAGAGATAAGCATTAATTGTTGCTGGTAATTAAAGCATATAAAACTAAAAACCTTAATTAAAAGATTCTAAATTTATCTCGGCACAGAATCTCCTTGAGTACTAAGGAATATCATTGAACAATAAATGATAAGAGTTACTATACGTGTTCAAAGTATGTTGACATCTTTTCACTGTAAATCCTTATTCATATTTACATGGATTTACATTCTTGGAATCAGTTATACCACACTTCCAAACAAGTTTAGAATTGGTTGACCTGTATTCCAAGATAACTATGTGATTGATCAAATATCAAATCACATACATGGGTTCAATCAGTTCTACCAATCACTAGGATCGGTTATAACTTAATATGGGAATACTTATGATCGTTCAAACAAGTTACCAGGACCGGTTACATCAATTACCAGGATCGCTTCTATATTCCCATGGTATTGCTTGTGATCGGTCACACCAGTTACCAGATTCGGTTACACCAGTTACCAGGACAGGTTACCAATTACAAGGATCGGTTACATAATACTTGTGATCGGTCACACCAATTACTAGGATCGGTCACACTAATTACAAAGATCGATCATACCATCACATGGTGATTACTTAGGGTCGGTTACACCAATGAATAAAAACCAGTCATACCAAATCGTAAGTCAGGCATTGTGATTAGTTACACCAAGTTACATAACCAAGGTTAAGATCGGTTCTACCATCTCACACATATTGGTCATCCAAAGATTTGCAATGACTAGCCAAACCAATAAGCCTAATGGTTTCCCTTTCGATTCACGAAACAAGTTCATGAATGTACTTCCTTTAAAAAAAATGTAAAACATTGTTTCCTAGGATAAAATCTTCACCATAACCCATTCACATAATCATAACAGTGTATACAAGATTATGTCGTTGTCATATCTACGAAATTCAAAAGATAAGCGTTATACTTCGTAGTCTAATTTCCTAATACTATGATCATACAAACATGTCCATGTCACATCACTAGAGTATTATACAATATGTACAGTATATACAGCTTCATAATTATGTTTTTAATATAACACGACTTGAAAGATACGTTAGGAATAAAACAGTTCAAGTCAATATTACTAACCTCAAGTGGAAGGATGATGTCGTCGTTGTAGTTCGTTACTTCTTCACGTTCTTCAGGTCTTAGAGTAATACTTGTATGTCTCAACATTCCTAGACTTTCTAGTCTAACCTAAAGGAAGTTGACTCTAGTATATAATCAAGCGACTTTAGATGAGTTTTGACACACTAAAATATGACAACCAAACTTGACATACCAACGCTTAGTGAGTTAAACCGAGATGTGCTCTAATAAAGGGGCTATCTCTTTTAGGGTTAATTATTTTCATGTATCAACATTAGTCCCCTGGCTATTGACCGGTCAGAGGCCAGGTCAACAGTCACACGTTAGTGCATCGGTTGGTGTATGACGGTTATGACTGATGGGATTCTTCAGGCGGTTACTGTCATGACTCTTCAGAAGCGGTAATTAATAATTCGTCCAGTAAATGTCTTCACTTTTTACCCCTCTATAAATATGAGAAGTCTCGCTTCCTTTCCTTCAATATATTTTTCTCTAATTTTCTCTTTCATCCTCACTCTCTTCTTTCTGACAAACTAACCATTATGGATGACGGATCGCCAGAATGGGATCCTCCCCCAAAGGTGTCACTTATACGCTCGACGAACTAAGAATCAATCACCGGATTAAGAATCTTTTATAATCGCCTATAACGGAGGACGACTCTGTCCTTTTCCCGACTGATGATGTCTGGGTTCCTCACATGCTAAACCCCCATGTGTTTCCTCCATCCTCATCCGAAGGTTGGCTCATCCGCCCTCAGACGGATGTATCCCCAATAGCCACCTCGGAGGAGGTACCTCACCTAGCAGTTCATAGGGGAGATTACGTTTTTCCTTCGATCGCCCTTCGATCGTCTACTGAATCGCCTATTGCTTTGGATCCATGGGTGGACTACATTTATTCTAATCCCGATCATAGAGAGACCATCCGTTCTTTGGGTATAGAGGCCGCCATAGAAGCTTCCGGGTACAGGACTGTCCGGCGAGATCATGACAGCTTGGTGCGTCTGTTTTCTCATTGGATGATTGATCCTCATACATTTTTATTTTATTGGAGGGAGGCGACACTAGTTTTGGAGAACGTGGTTGCGCTTACTGGTCTGCCTATCCACGGTGATACTTGCTATTCCGAGTCTTATATCTTTAAAGGTACGAATAAGAGTGATAGGGACCTTCGCAATCATTTGATTCTAGCCAAAACAAATTAAATAAACTTGCAATTTCTAGGCGAGATTAAAGTCGAGGCTCCGGAGGACGGGGAGGATAATGAGGAATTAGGAGCTAAAAGAAAAGGAAAAGCTGCCATGACCGCGGCACATGATTCTCCGGTCAACGTCTCGTCTTCCAAACTCATGGCATCCGCTATCAAAGCAGCCGAAAATGGTTGTTCCTGGGGAATATGATGATGTAAAAGTAGTAGAGGGATTGAAGGGTAGTCACAAATCCAAGTCCGGGCAGCGCCATGCTTCATATTAATGCTGGATAAAATATTGGGTTCCTATGGTATCTGGTGAGCGGATTGGTGTTCCTCCCCGTGAAGGAGAGTCGGATCGGGTGGAATTAACGGCTTTTCTCATTTTCTGGTTATGTCATGACGTGTTCGAGCATAGTCCCCGGGATACTTTAAGAACGAGCTAATTCCTTTAAATGTATTAATGTCTCGTGGTATTTCATTTCTGCTTTCCCCTATGTTCTTGGGCGGTTTGTACCGTCATTTGGATTTGTTGGCACGTGATATTCGTCACGTAGACGGGGCTCACGAGGTAGAGATCTTTGTTCCTACCAACCTCATTCAAGCGTGGGCTTGAGAGCGTTTTCCTTTGTATATGCCTCAATCAAATGCCCTTGAACTCACAAAAACGGGGGAGATCACTCGGGATGATGGCACCAAACATCTGGTGGAAGTACCTTGTTCTCATCCCCGGAAGGCTTTGTATCTCAAGAAGGGCTCCCCTTGAGATTACATGGACAAGGGTAGCGATTTTAATCCTCTATCTTATCAGGATGGACGCTCGGGTCCTTTGCATTATAATTTTGCTCTAGATAAATATTCTTCCCTAGATTTTCATTTCAACAGGTTTGAGAAGAAATTCGAAAATCGTGAATACTTGAAGGAATTATTGTCCATTCTCTATAGCAAATCAGATTGTGTGGGTTGTTGTTCTATCCACCTTGATGTCACTCGTTCGTTATTTGATCGAGGTAAGCGTATCCTTATTTCATTCACTTCTTATGAGAAATTGATTGTTCCATGGATTTCAAGTTTAGAGGTACCAATTATATTTCTGGTCTACCCATTTGATTATGCATTTGTGTATTGATGATGCTGCAATTCTGGATGAGAACAAAATATTTGATAAAATGTCTGAGAGTGTGAATTTGAGTGTTGTTAGAGTTGAATTTTTCTGGCAGCTCAAAATGGATAAAGTATTTGATCATGGAAAATAGTCAGATATTATCAAAGGGTTCTCTAATTCTGTTAGTGAATAGGAATGCGATGTTGTTACATTTTGTTCTTGTGTGTTTTTTCTTCTAGGGTCTCTATTGCCTGAAAGGTACGATGAGAATTTGGTTTGTGAGCTGTTTCCAAGACACAGGTATTCTTTTAAATTTCAGTTTCTGAATTGGTTGGTTCGTAGTTGGCCACTGTAGTTGGCCATTACCATACCAGGTACATGACAACCTGCCATTGTAGTTGGCCATTACCCTTTTATGTGCTTTGTTAAACCTCACCACTCTAGCCAATAAGTGAAACAAAAGTTTATTGGTCTCGGAAAGTTCAGCATCCAAATTCCACTTACCACCAGATTTAGCAACATAGGCAATTCTACGAACCAACCAATTCAGAAATTAAAATTTAGAAGAATACCCGTGTCTTGGAAACAGCTCACAAACCAAATTCCCATCGTACCTTTCCAGCAATAGAGACCCCAAAAGAACAAACACACAAGAACAAAATGTAACAACATCACATTTATATTCACCAACAGAATTAGAGAACCCTTTAATAATATCTGACTCTTTGCCACGATCAAATACTTTACCCATTTTGAGCTTCCAGAAAAATTCAACTCTAACACCACTCAAATTCACACTCTCAGACATTTTATCAAATATTTTGTTCTCATCCAGAATTACAGCATCATCAATACACAAACGCATAATCAAATGGGTAGACCAGAAATATAATTGGTACCCCTAAACTTGAAATCCATGGAACAATCAATTTCTCATAAGAAGTGAATAAAATAAGGATACGCTTACCTCGATCAAATAACGAACGAGTGACATCAAGGTGGATAGAACAACAACCCACACAATCTGATTTGATGTAGAAAATGGACAATAATTCCTTCATGTATTCACGATTTTCGAATTTCTTCTCAAACCTGTTGAAATGAAAATCTAGGGCAGAATAATTTACCTCACCACTTTTGATTTGATTTATCCAGGTGAAGTAACTTATCACTGGTTTTGAAATTTCTTCAAATTGTGAACTCACAACGTCAGTTGAATCTTCATTTGCTTCATCATTGGTGGGATTAATTGATTTAACCACAGTTGAAACTTCTTTAGTTTGAGAATTCAAACTATTTGTTGAATCAACCAATTCTTCAAAGAAATAAGAAGGAATGAACTCAAAATCAGGAGATTCACAAACATCTTTAGAAGTTTCTTTCACTCTGCAAGGATAAGGAAGAGATGGAGCAGTATTTCTAAGGAACAAGATCTGTTCAAACTTCTTCTCTGCCATGTCTAACCATTTTATCCTCCTTGAAAGCCAGTAAGCTCGAACTGGACAGTCACTGTATCCCAACCAACGCTTATACAGCTTCGTGCACATATCTAGATCTTCCCTTGCTAACCTTTCCAGCTTCATGATATGAACAATTTGTCCCTTCATTTCTACCCATTTTTCACTTGATAAATTCGTTCGATCCATGATTTCTCAGGAACGAACAACTGTGATACCAATTGTCGTGTACCTGATTGTACAACGGCAAGGTTGGATCGAGACTTTAGAGAAATCTGATTCAGATAATCATCCTAAGAGGGAGAAGGAAGATAACTAATTTTATTTCATTAATTCATAAGTTGGATAATATTTTCATTACAGACTTTGCCTTAAAAAGATAGGCATTTGTTCCCTTACCATCCAACGGCCACTAATTCACCAGGTGGTTACATCTCAACCGACCAAAACAGCTTACTACTAATTACCACTCCTAACTATACTAAATACTACCATTATTACTAAAGACAGACACATATAAGATATGGGCACTCCCTTACCATACCGGGTACATGACACAGGTGTGTTATTACACTTGTGTTCAAACTGGGACACCCAATGAAGTTGCTATGGAAGAGCTCGATTACATTTTTGTGGGTTACAGGGTTGAGACTGGTGATGTTTGTAAGTTGTTGGATAAAAGGTTACAGCAGGGTACAGCTCTATGGTTCAAGTTGATACTTCAAGTGATTGGTAATAGTGAAGATAATGCCGTGAGAGAGTTATTTGATCAAATACATCGCAATAGATGGAGTTTCGGTGATCCTCTAATCTTGCAGTTGGGAAATGGTTCACGAAATTCGCTGAATATCTATGCATTCGCAAGACAATATGCTGGTGAATCGCAGATTCTCTCAAAGAGGCTTAACTGTAAGCTTGTGTTTCTTTCTCTTCATGCCAGCAAGCTGTGTGATATGTCTTTGCAGTGGGGAATCGAATTATGCTTGCTTCATCTCGGGTTATGGTGTATAGCAAGTGGTGATGCTTTCACTTAGATTTTTACTTGGCTACCAGAAGAACCTAGCTCTCCATTTAACAGTAGTAACGAATATTGTGTTGGTTGAGAAGAGTTTCTGGTGGAAATGGTGACAATCAAAGTGCTGCTTGTTGTGATTAATGGTGGTGTATGCTTCTATGGATACTTGAGGTGGAATTTTAGATTAGTTCCACCTGGTTTATGGAGTGTGGGAAGTGTTAAAAGGCCAGTTCAGTGGGTTGTTCCTGTTTACATAAGCAGTGACGAACATAATATTCTTGACCATGGTTTCCCTAATGCTTCTGTAGTTCTAACCTGTGAATGGTTGAGGGAGAGTACAAGTACACATGGAGGCGAGAATTCTGCCATGATTGATTTTACGTCCTTGTGTTATGCTCAACACATATCATGGTGCTGGTATCAACTTTTGTCACGAGTGTATCAACCACAAATGAGTTGTATCCAGTTGGAGTTTTTACGAGGGGTAAGGAAACTTGAAGCAAATGGTGGTAGTAATCTCCATTATGTACTGATGAGCATCCCCAGTCAAGTTGGAGCTGTTAACGAGTCTGCACCATCATTACTTCTCACTGAATTTACCTGGGGAAAATGAACACTCAAGAGTTAACTCTACTGGTTCTCTTTGAGAGAGTAATTTCAACTTTGAGACTCGCATGTCAACAAAGAACACAGTGGCCAACTGGGTTTTTTATACAGATGTTATGGGCCTCACATGGGTTTTCAGTGGCATTGTAGATTTTATTTTTCTGATGGGTGACTCTCCGATTTTTCGAAGTGGTTCACTTAACTCTCACCTTGAGGACAAGGATGTTTTCAAGGGGAGTGAAATGTCATGTCCCCGGTATGGTAAGGGAGTGCCCATATCTTATATGTGTCTGTCTTTCGTAATAATGGTAGTATTTAGTATAGTTAGGAGTGGTAATTAGTAGTAAGCTGTTTTGGTCGGTTGAGATGTAACCACCTGGTGAATTAGTGGCCGTTGGATGGTAAGGGAAAAAATGCCTATCTTTTTAAGGCAGAGTCTGTAATGAAAATATTATCCAACTTATGAATTAATGAAATAGAATTTAGTTTATCTTCCTTCTCCCTCTTAGGCTGATTATCTGAATCAGATTTCTCTAAAGTCTCGATCCAACCTTGTCGTTGTACAATCATGTACACGACATTTTGTTATTGAGTCCCCAAGGACGCTCAGTTCTGCGCATGTGGTCAATTCTGAAGATTTCGATATTATTCTGTCTATCTTACCAGGTCGCCTTCCTGGATTTCATGGTGGCCAATTTATATCTGAAGTGTACAATACTATTCGCGTCAAATGTGTGATCATATTTCCATCGTATATATACGGTTCCACCAAGCGTCGGATGTTTCATCCATGTTAAGGTACATATCTTGGCTATTGTCATGGTCAAGAAAGTTATAATAATCTATATTGTAGTCGTGTTTCGTAACCGTAATCCACGATCTAGCAATAACGACATCTTCATCATTATTGAATGGAGGATCCATTTTTGGTGTTTGAAAGAGATTGATGAATGGGAATAAAAAGATGAGTGAATAACTTGAAAGGGACAGGTGAGTGAGATATATATTTTGAAAGGGACATGTTTCCTTTTATAGAAATAGGTGAGTAAGATAGAGATAGAGAACCAACGGCTATTTTTTTTTTTTTTAAATAGTCGTTGAGTGAGTAATAATAATTGGGTCAAGTTCAAAATTCGCAATAAATGACGTTAGGGCTTTCACCCCAAATGTTCAGAAACCTGTTAAATTTAAATAGGTAACCGAACCTAAAGTTCAGGTACCTGTTACCTTTTCCCAAGTAGCCGAACTATACTCTACAACCAAAACTTTGCTTAATCATACAAAAACTGAAGTTTGGCTACCTGTGAAATTTGACCAGGTTGCCGAAAAATAAGTTCGGTTAGATCGCAGATTTGGCAGGTAGCCGAACACATTGTTCAGAAATCTCTGTAATCCTACATTCTTACCGAACTTATATTTGTAAACTCAAAAATATCCTAAAATTAACCCAATAAATAATACCACACTTCAAAAAACATAATATTTGATTCATAAACAAACTTAGTACCATTACATGTGTCATTTAATCCTCCTCAAGAACAATTTGACCTTCATGTACAATTTCGTCCGACTACTTCAAAGCTTTCCACATCTCCATGTTATGCTCATACATAATACACCAACCCAACATTATGTCGGGGTTAAATCCAGGCCAATAAGAGGTTCCGGATTTCGGAGGCATTGGAAAATCGGGTTCTAAATGGAGGCTTATAAAGTGGTTGTTTTTAATCAATGCAATCACCAATCTCCTTCGTTTAAGTTGCTCGACACATACGGTTGTTTTAGGGGTGAATGTGAAACTAGCATCTTTTGAGAAATAATGAACCACACAATTGAATGCGTCGGCGATTAAGTGCGCACATATCGGAATGCTCATCCAATAATCCGTTGTAATCGGATTGCCCCCGTGAAGACGATGTTGATACCTAACAAATTGCTCGTTCAGACTACCCTCCCCATCGCAAAACATTGTCTTGTAAAATCCCGGATTCTCCTTTAGTTTCCCCAATAACCTTTGCCTTACACGAGTGATTGCACACTTATTATATCGCTTGGCACAATTACTATCCGGAGGGACGTCGTCGGTGGATATAACGTATTCTCTAATGTATAGAGGTAGCTCTTTCAAATAGTCTTTATTAATAAATGTTGGGTTATCATCACTTGGTTGGATGGGGGCACATTGGAGCCTTAAGCTTCACGTTTCGGGGAGATGGTAGGCATGGTGGCGATGGACACACCATACCTTTTTTCTTCAAATCTCGCTCACTTGTTTTTCCTTTCTCCTCAATACCCTTATCCCGTTTCTCAGATTGCTCCAAGTAGTTTGCAACGCTGTACTCATGGGCCAAAGGATCTCTAGTATTTACGTTTTGGTCACTTTTCTTCTTAGCTAACACCTTTGCATATTCTTTTAGTTGTTTTTTAGTTTCTTTGGAGCTTGGCTTAACTTTGCGTTTTCCTTTTTCCGGTTCATGAACATTCTCCGAAGTTTGTGGATATATGATTGTCCTCATGTCATCCCAAAAGATTTGTTTTGGAGTTTGTTCATGCCTCGATACATCTCTATTATGGTTCTTCCCATTTCGTTATCACCAAACTCTTCTCTGACTTCTTCTCCTTTTGGACGAGGGATGAAACTTAGATGCTTTCAAAATGGATCAATGTCGCTTAAAGGGATTATGCCATGTTAGTAGTTAAGTATCATATGGCGACAAGGGAGTCCCATAGACTTCTTCATGTTACAAACACACACCTCATTCCGCTTGGTTTCCCACTTATCAATCAACTCGACTTCTATAATCAACAGCTTTATACATTACCGAGATACGTTGTAATGGATTCCCTTGAACAATGGATTATTAGCATATTTTTCGGTGAATTTGAAGATACGACTTTTTTGGAACTTCTCTTTAATTCTATCAGAGTCGCGCTTGAAGTAATTTTCCATAACATTCCACACGCTTACAATATTATCAACACATCCAAAAAGATTCCTCTTCAACCAGTGGTGAGCCGACTCTACCAAACTTGTCGCTTGATTTCCCAAGTGTTTATATTGGTTGTTATAGGCATAAACAAACCTCTCTTTGTGCGGTTCCAACCATTTCCGAAGAACATACGATATAACATCGGGGGTAATCGAGAGTATCCCAATGCTCGATAAACTCCGCAAGATTTAGACAATACTCTTCCTCGGTGAGAGATGGTAGGCTAAGAAAAGATACCTACAATTATATTAAACCGTAAGTGCACAGTGTCAACGATGTAAACAGGGAAAATACGGGTCGAACCCACAGAGACTAGGGCAGTGTGAAATTGAATTCAAAGCCTTACTTTACTAACTCAAATCAAAGGGTTTGTCGAAATGACTAGATGTTGACAAAGATCAAACTAGAAAAGTGAAATGGAAATATGGATGCAATGAGAATCGAAAACAGTCAAGTAAAAGGAACTAAGGCAGTTAATGGGATGGTACTAGGGCAATTGATTTCACCACTCAAACTATACTAGACACTCAGCAATGAAGTTGTTCTTTTCCTATATAATGAATCAGCGATGGAGATACAAGTCTTTCGCTTCATCAAAGGGATCTCAATACAGAAGATTCAAACTCAACTAAGGTATTAATCCCTAGTATCAGTTGTCTTGTTATAGCACAACTAATCACAGATTAATGAAATCAATTTAACATGAGTTGATGCAACATTATACGATAGTTCTAACGACCTAGGATGCGAGACATACAAGGTGATAGTCATATAAAGCAGCACAAAGATTGAACCTATCTTTATTCAATATAACACAATAACAACAACATCATAGATATAAGTGACTAGAAATAGTTCAAGGGTTTCATCTCAACCCTAGATAAGTAATTAGCACATATTGCAAACAGGTGATAAATGAGATTCAAAAATAAGTAAACCCATTATAGCTTCTAAACTCAATTCATTTATCCCTGATTTCTTAAGAACATTCAGAACAAAAGAGAGCTAATTAGAGTATTTTCAGATCTCTCTACTCACTTCCTGCCCACCCCCAATTACACCATGATAACCCCTATTTATACATCTATTTATCCCCTCAAATCCCCATTCACTCAATCAACAGATACACCAAGAGAAATTTTCGGGATTTCTTGGAACTCACCACTGATGTAGTCTTCCTTCTCATCATAGCCATTATACCATCTTCACAATAGTCTGATATTGTCGGTAATGCAAACTTAGATTCAGACAATTTGATAACGCCAGCTGCTTGTACAATGCCGCCTGACCTTGTCTTTGAAGCACAACCCTAACCCTTATTTATGCACGAAGTTCATCCCCAAAATGGGTGACAATTTGTACAATTGCAGTATGAAATTCGGTGATTAGATGTTCTTGAAACTCACCATTTTGCAGATGGACTTCATTATGGCCAGCCACCCTAATGTTGTCACTACCTTGATGGTTTTGTTGGTGTTGCAGAGAACTGGATATTCATCCTTTTCCTTTGCCATTCTCAGTGATGTTGGAGACAAATTCGTCGGCCTATTGTTCCCCGAGTACCACTGATATCTAGGGCTATCTTGAAGTAGGTACAGAGATAAAAAATTAAAATAGGACATCAAATCTGGTTTCAGAAAAATGGTGGTTTAGGTATGGGTTTGAATCTGATACCGACAATTGCATGGAAATTGAGAGAGTGTGTTTTCTGTCAAGGTGATAGGTTAATGATATGAGAGAAAATGAGGCGGACTGATTTGATATGCTGGTAAAAAGATGGGAGACAGAAAAGATAGGTCGACTGAATTGGGAGAAGAAGAAGTTTGTTTCTCGTGAAGGAAAATGAGATTTGGGAAAGATAATTGATTCTGTGTAAAGCATGAATACCTTTCTCTGATATACAAGAATGGCTTTTGGGCTTAGTTTGCTCTCCATGCATTTTGAGTTCTGAATTTCGGCCCATTGATTTCTTCTTCTTGCACTTCTTGTTCACTACTGGTTCCATTCACTTCATAAATCTGCTCTCACCCCAATTGCCTTCTCCATTGCACGTATCTCCTTAAAGCCGACTTGACATCTAGTTCGACAAGGCATAGCAGCTCCACTTTGTGCATATCCCATGTTCAGACCATTCTTTCCATTCCCCTATCGTTATAAAAAAAATTCAGGACAATTGCCACACATTTTACTTGCAACGAACAATAACTACAAAATACATAATTTGGCATAAATACAAGCAATTAGTGCAACAAAATACCATAAACACCTACAAAATGATAAGAATGTATGCAATATTAGGTGCCCATCAAGAGACCAAAAAATGACTCCCATTCACCGTTGAAAGTAACCCATCTATCCTAATTTAGTTTGTATTTTTTATCAACGACCTCTTTTGCATCCGCTCATTCATCTTCCGGTAGCTTCTTAATCTCATCATATCCTTTTTTCCTGGGGGGGTACAAATTATTGGCTTAAACCTATTCATCAAATTACACCATATGGAACGTAGAAAGCATATTATGTGCTAATGAGAATACTTCCTTTATTGCATTCATCAATGCGACTTTATTTTCAGTCACTATAACCCCATGAATATCATCACCTCAGAAGATTGCCTTAACTTGTTGTAGTGCCCAAGTGTAACTAGGTTCTTGCTCTTCCCTTAAGAAACAAAATGCCACGGTAAATGGTGACTTCGTCGAAGTACGCCCAACAATATTCAACAATGGCATCTCGTACTTGTTCGTCTTATAAGTGCGATCCATTATTAGAACTTCACGAAAGCATTAAGCCAATTGAACACTCGTCGGATGCGCAATGAAGAGTTGTGTTATCTCTCCGTCCGAATCCACATCCTTTTGAGCCACGTAGTCTTTCTCTTTGGCCAAAAAAAACAAAAAATTATTGCATCACTTGTTTATCTCTCTATTCCTTCTTTCTAATTGTCTCAATTGCATTGTAAATGGTGGACAAGGATGAGTGGTTATCCTTGTTATCCTCCTTTAGTATTTGGAGCATTTGAAGCGGTGAAATACCCATTTTCCTTATTTTAGCTACCTTGTCCATTTCTTGAGGAGTTAGCTTTGCCTCCATGAAATGTCCTTCAAGATGCTCCGGACGAGGGTGGTTATGACGACCTTCCGTTACCTTGTAGAGAACCCATCCAATATTTGTTGTAATTAAATACTAGCTTGAATGAGCATTTAATCTTCTTTGAGAAAGTTTTGTTATTCCTATTTGTATTTCCCTTATAAACATAAACCTTCCTCTTGTGGTTTTTCTCGGGATCACCGCTTCTCTCACAAACCATTTCAAAGCGAGTTTTGCTTTCTTTCCCATTCAAAACTAATACGCACATGTCTTTTAGTGCATGTTGTCTAGCTCAACTATTTTTCTGTTTCGGATCTTTAAATACCAAGTCATTCATGTAGTGATTGGATGTGTCTTCATACAAAATATCAAAGGGGGAAGGTTGATTATCCATTGGTATTGTATCACATATAACCTACGAGAAATAGATCAACGTCAGTACCAACCACAAACAAGAAACACTTAAATGTTCGGTAATGTAAACAATTTTGTCGACCATGCCGAACAGAAAGTTTGGTTATCTAATCTCTAAAAAAAATTTGCGATCTTGCCGAACTTGTTTTTTCGATTTTCTATTACAAGTTCGGCAACAAAAGTAGTACACCCGACTAAACCGAACGTAGAGTTTAGTTATCTTATCTTTAAAAAATAAATTGTGATCTTGCCGAACTTGTTCTTTCGATTTTCTATTAGAAGTTCGACAACAAAAGTAGTAACTTGATTAAACCTAACTATTATCTGTATACTCTACAAAAATAGTTCGGCTAAGTTTTCTGGAAAAAGATAACCGAACTCTCAAAACCCTCCATTAGAATAGAGTTCGGTTACCTGCGTATGCTGAAACAAGGAACCGAACTACACTTACAGAAAAGTTCGGTTACTTGTTCTTCAGGTCTGGTAACCGAACTACTTTGACCTAGACGAAATTTGGTTTTAAAATTTTAATTTTAGCATAAGTTTTGGCCAATTCAAGCTATATTAACTAAATTTGAGCCATACCTGAGTACCCATAACTTCATCCTCTGGTTGTGGATGGTAAAATACATCATTTGGATCTTGATTTTGATTTTGGGGAAGAATGCATTCATCATCTAACAAATAACTCATATCCGGATCGTTATGAAGATTGACAAATACTTCATTAAGTGAAGTTGGTTCTGATTCAGAGGAGGAGCTGTCATCACTAGAATCACTCCTTTCATGTGTATTCATCTCAAAATATAAAAAAAATTGGTTCAACCTTCTTCTTCATCTTTTCTTCTTCTTCTCTCTCAATAATTCTTTTTGTAAAAAACTCTATCTCTTTTTAATAAATAACTAATCAATAATCACTACTAATCACTAATTAATCATTACATTAACTAATTTACTAAATAAGGGTAAGTTTGGTATTAACAAAAATACTTAGATAAGGGGTGACTTAGGATTACTTTTAATATCCACCCAAAAATAAAATTATGGCCCCCCACCAAAATAGGGTGGTGCACAAAAAACCGTTCTTTCAAAACTCCATCATGGGTAGTGAAATCTGGAAAAAGATTTTTTACGAGGTATCCGTGTTCCATGAGGCTTCTTGAAAAGGAATAGGTCCATAACCCGGTTTACACCTACCTGCTTCTTCATCCTCAGCTACATCATGTCGTAGCATACCACAAGCAAGAGGGAAGTATATCCAAGAACCAAACTAGTATGTAACCGGAATTTATACGAATGAAACTCCAGTGAGGACAAGTCTTAATCTATATTTCAACATAAGAGTTCACAAGAGTAAATCTTGTAGGTTCTGTATAGTTTGAGCTTAAACCTATCTAGGTTGTTTAACGTACTACTCGTGATATTTCTTTTATAATATAAACAATACAATGCAGAAAAGAAATAACACAAGACACTAGAAATTTTGTTAACGAGGAAAACTGAAAAGTGCAGAAAAACCTCGGGATCTAGTCCAGTCTTACACACAACACCATATTAAGCCGCTACAAATACTATCAGACTTAAGACTGGAATGTGGTTGACACCAAATCGATACTCTACGTGAAATTCAACTTCTGTCGTGCTATTTGCGTCTCTTGAATATTCCAAGACCCTACACATTTGAATCCCCTAGCTAACGTCCTTTACATACGTAGGAGTTGTTTCAACCAAAATGAAGATTGTTAACTAATATGCCTAAGTAATGGGAAATTTATATGTTATAATCAGGGTAATAGTTCGTGAGTTGTCAAAAAAAAGTTTGTGAATATTTTATCGTCTCGGAGTTCAGGAACCTTTTGTTTTGATATTTTAATTACTGCCAAATCAGTCTATGTACTCAAATTCAAAAAGTATAAATGAACCTCTTAAAACCAACCATTTCGCAAACATAGCAAATCGGTTCATGTTCCAAATAAGTAAAAAGTATCCACTAACATCTCAAAATCAACCAGTTTGCGACCTAACCAAATCAGTTAATGTACGAGAGTTAATTAGAGAATAATTCATCAATTCTTATTATTTATAAGTTCCAAGTTCGTGAACTGAGCAAATCAGTTCTCGGACATAAAAAACTAACTTTGAATGGAGACTCCTTCTGAACTTCATTACACAATTGCAATATATCAAACAATAAATTGCTTTTAACCTACAATACGATAAGTTGTGTATTTCTTGAATTTAAGATTCATGTTTTACCAATTAAAAGTGTGTACTCGATATTTCTTCTTTGCAATGTTCATCATAATATGAAAGTCATATGATATGTATCAGTAGATAGAATGGTAGATAATATGAGCAGATATGACAGTCAGTTTTCACATACCTTTGTTGATGAAATTTCCATAGACGTTTTCGTTATAATTCAATCTTTAAGGTCGATTGGTGAATTTTGATACTCGACTATCGTGCTTCATTAGGCCAAGACTGACCTTAGTAGACTATAGATCAAGATGTAGTTTTCATCAACTAAATTTGACAACAAGCTTGATATACCAAAACTTGTGAGTTTGACCGAGCGATGCTACAAAAATCTCCCTGGTTGTTAATTTAGTGACAAAACTATATATTACTTATGGATTTAAAAATAAATAAACTTTCAGCTCAATCTCCATAATGCCTCTTGATTTCTTGAATCTTTAACATTCTTGAATTATTCGTTCTTCAAGTTCTTCTATGGTTCTGCATGTGTTCGTTCACCATAATCACCACCTTGGTGTTGAAGATCTGTAGCTTGATAACTTATGAGAATACTCAAGTTAGAGCATTTAGAATGAATAATCAATCCACTCAATGGTTGTTATGCCATTACGTAGTATTTTTACCTACTTCGAAGTCTATTGTACCAAATATTTAAAGAAATACTATACTGATATGTTCTCCCCTCTATCTGAAACGCGCCTGACTCAACCCTTACTTAGTGACACCGCTAGTGACCGTTATATTTAACAGTTGAGTTTTAATTTGAGCGATGTCCCGTGACACTTTCCCGGTCACCTAAGATGCTTTCCGACCACTTTTCTATACTTTCAGCGACATTTTTTTGGTTGAGTTTCTACATGAGTTTTTCTCACATATGAGCTTGGTGGACTTCTTTGATGTGGATTTTTGAAGACTTGATCTAGTTTTGGAAAGAAGGAGAATTATAAAAGGGAAAGCCTTCTACATCTTCTAGGGATCTTCTACAACTTGGAACTTTTGGAGAAAGGACGACTTTTGTTTACGCTTCTAAGATTTTCTTTACTTTTCATCTTATTTACTTTAATATTATTATAATGAACTCCGTAGCTGTGAGTATCTAAATACATATTATTGGTTAAGGAATAAATTTGGATTCCAAACACGTTATTTTTTCCAATGAATTAGTTTTGTATTTATACTTTGTCGTTTATGATTCACTATTAATATTATCTTATGATTTGAATGCTTGTTTGGTCGAGTCCGCAATTGATTGAGTTCGTTTTCTTCTTTATTGCTAGATTAGGGTTTTCAATATTCAAACGTTGAATAATTCTGATTACAAATAGCATAATTATGAGTATTGATTGTAGTGATATATCCTAATAGTCATAGGTGGATCATAACCTTTGTTAAATAAGATTAGTGCTTTTACACGTTCGATTGCTTGATGAACCTGATTACACATATTTCAATGCATCAATGAATTTAAACTTAATTAGTGCGCTTTCGATGTTAGGTTATTTTCTAGATATAATTCATGCTTGCGACGTTTTATGTAAGTGTGATGAAATCGAGAGATTAGCGGGATATTCTTGCGATCAAGGTAACCTAGGGCTTTTGACAAAGTTGAGATTAAATATCAATTCTAGTTATTATTTCGAAATAAATGTTTGTGAATAAAAACGAATCATTGACCAATATCTTCATCTTATTGATTACTTCCAACTATTTGCTTTGCTTTTGAATTAGTTTTATTGCTTTGCATAAAAATCAGAAATCCCCCCTTCGTTACTTAGGAAATTGAAATCTAATAAAAAAAATAGCCTCACGTGGAACGAATCTTTCTTATCATACACTTCATTAGTATTTTTATGAGTAAAAAAGTGATATAATTTTGACGCACTGTTGACAAGTGATCAAGTACTATGAGAATACTACTAGTGGGTTTCCCACAAAAACGATTAGTTCAGTGCATCCAAGGGATGAGTTTATAAGAAAACAAGCTCTCATATTATAGTGTAATAACCAGGGCTTCTATGGACAACAAGGAATTACCAAATTAGAAAACACTAAAAATATTCAGTAAATGTTAATTTTTGGTTTTATTCTCTTCCAATTGTAATCCAACTTTCATATCGAAATCTCTCTTGGATGATAACTAATATTAGCTAGCATAAAACATATACTTTATTAATATAGCAACAAGAGATATGCTTATCCTATGAGATATGGAAATAAAATACGTTCGAATATCTAAAAGATATTTAGGATATTTCAGTTTTGGGATCTCGCCTTGAGTATCAAGGAAAATACTTGAACATTATTACGTAATAAGAGTTTATCACTTATTATGTCGACATATTTTGAACTTTCATTTTAAACCGAATATATTTTTTGTATCTATGCAAACCCTAAAGAATAGACAAACCGAAAATGCAAACTATGTTAAACTAAGGATCGATTCTACTAGAGATCCATAGGATCGGTCCTAGTAGAGATCCATATGATTGGTCCTAGTAAACATCCTTGTTGGAGGGATCGGTCCTAGAATAGATCCTTTGACTCCTTTTTAACTACGAAACAAGTTTCGCAAGTCTACTTCCTTAAACTTTAAAAACATAGTTCGAGGCATGAAATCAACTAGAAATTACAACACATTAAATAATAATGAATTACCAAATAGTGTTACGAAATAGTGTTACGTCGAATCTATGAAGTCCAATAGATAAATTACGTCATAACTTCATATACTAAAGTTGTGTAAAAAAACTAGTATATCTTTCCTTGACACTTTGATCATAGTTAAATGATCAAGTCACTAATACTTGAAACGCGTAAACAAACTTCGTACTTAATGTTTTCAGTATAAACGACTTGAAAAAAACGTAGATAGAAATAGACCAAGTCAAGCCTGTGTTACTAACATCGAACGGAATGATGCGTTCTCGTTGTTGTATATATATCTTTAGGTATGCACACCTACTTCCAATTCACCAAATGTGAACCTTTTGAACCCTTCTTATTCTCCCATAAAAATTCTGCATCTTTTTCACTAATTTTTTTACATCAAACATAGGAGCTTGAAAAATAGTATAGCGGCAACGGTGAGAGAATGCATTTCAACAAGACCACTTTACCTTCTTTGGACAAATTTTTTTTGTTACCAAGTCGACAATTTAGAGTCAAATTTCTCGATTATAGGATCCGAAATGCCTTTAATAGGTATCACTTTCACCCAATGGGATACCAAGATAAGTAAACGGAAGCTTGTCAATGAGCAACCAAGAGATGCTATCAAATACTGAATTTCTGGAACATCTCCAATGAGTATTATTCTAATTTTTACGGTGTTTATTTTTTACCCAGCTACATGTTCAAACTTCAAAGTATAAAGATTAATTTTTTTTTTATAAATATCTTCTCAATTGTTGTTGTATCATCCACATACTGATTTACCATTATACCTCCTTGTGTAACTTCAAAACCTTAAAATAAGTTAATCTGTGTCGCTTTGTCGATGAACCTAGAAAAATTCTCCATAGCTCTGTTAAATAATAATGGTGAAAGAGGACCACCTTGTCTAATACACCTTGAACTTCTAAAACTACCGAAAGAGGCAGTAAATTTTTTAACCTCATCTGTTTTTTTCATGTACTCCTAAAACCCATCTTTTGCAGAACAAACTCTAAATATCTCCAGTTGATCCCATCAAAATCCTTTGCAAGATCAATCTTACAAATAGTATCTGGATTTTCTGAATTGAGCCTAGAATCCACTAACTCAATAGCAATAAGAATTCTATCAACAATCTGACATTCATCCTTAACAGTTTCAATCTAATCTTCGTTAAGCACAAGTGTGATAAAAAATAGTTATGCCTCACCATGTGTTTAAGAATTCAATCGTTGTATTCATGATGACTTGTTTGAGAAAGAACCAACCTATAGAGAAGAATAAAATCGGATAATCGATATTTTTTAGTGGATTATTTAATTGAGTGAGATGTTATTTTGTCATTTTTGGTGTCTTTTGACACATTTCTTACTATTCGGGTGATTTTATGTACGTTTTTTGGGCAATTCTTTTTTCGCTTGAAGATCAATTATTTCTTTACTTTAATGGTGATTCATTCAATCTTTGTTGGTTGGTTCATGACTTGATATTCTAGATTTAAGAACATGAATGATTTAACATGGCATCGCTTTGAGTTCATCTTCAACAAAGAGATTTAGGGACATGATGATATGAGGGGGGAAGGAATAGAAAGGATACTTGAGTGGTGCAGTTGATAGAATTGGTAATGATTATTTGCCACCCAAATTACTAGGATCAATAGAAAATTTGGATATACCATTAGCACTATATATGTATATATGGAAAGTTCCTGGCTAGTACAAGTGATGATTTATCCTATAGACCTAATAAAATACCAGTCACACTTACTGAACAACCTTACAAAACTCCATGATAGCCAAGTTAAAATGCATACTGCATCTCTAAACAACCTTACAAAATTCCATGATAGCCAAGTTATAAAATGCATACTGCATCTACAAAGAATGACTAGAAACTTTGATAGGCCTAACGCCTAGGTAACCCAGGACCGGTTCTGGAGGGGGGCAAGGTGTGCTCCGGTACAGGGCGGGAAATCTTTTTGCTGGAAAAAAAGTTTTCATATCTAGTTTTAATTATAAATGGGCTTACATTAAATAACTTTTTTCAACCCAAGATGAAGAGTCAAGTTCTTATTGATTCACGGCTTAAGAAGTATAAACCAGAGAGCACTTATTTTGATTATTTTTCATCAATATGATCTGGCAAGTGATTCATGTTTCTAAATCTTTCTAAGTAAAACTACTTATTTTTATTCTTCTGGGGAAGTAGAATTACAAGAATTAGATGGAAGCCTGGCAACTATAACATTCGCATCATGACTTGCCATATAATTGCGTAATATTTTCAGGAACTCCACTGTATCACTCCCCATCTCCCCTAAAGTGGTGAAAGCCAGCACGCCAAAAACAAAACCCTGAGATGAACACTTCTCTAAATATGTGGTTCTTTTCCGACCGACAGCACTATCAATTACTTGACCAGGAACAAAAGTGTGCACTATCAATTGCTTGACCAGGAGCAAAATTGCTTGACCGACAGCACTATCAATTTCTTTAACTGTTTTGTTTTGATTTTTTTTTTTAATTTCTTAAGCTTGTCTAGCTAGTCGACTAGTTTAATTGATCGTGTCTCAGTTTGTGTAATTCATTGTTGTGTGGTCTATTGATATTTTCTTTGAATCCTATTAGTTTTCAATATGATTATGAATTTAGGAATGTTAATAATTTTTAAAAAGCGATGTGCCGGAAAGTAGAGATCAATTGGCTGGTGTATATCTTCTTACAGAGGCATAAAGAATAACTACCTAAATCAATAGGTGAACAGTGAACGCTTGGAACCGAATTCGTTCTCCATACTTTAAATCATGCAAAACATCTAAAAATATATTGATGGGATGTTTGGTACTAAATTAGGGTACAATTAATGATAATATTCGTACTCCTACCATCTATAATTGGATATTCTAGATGCAAAAGGAGAGAAAAAAATGATGCAATAATAATAAAGTAGTTAAGAGAAAAAATATAAGGGATATTTTGACTTTGAGTCACAAAAAAGTGACAAAAGTTGCGTTTGGGTCACTAGAAAATTTTAATTAGAGTTTGGGTCACTGGACCGTCGTTGACCATCTTGATCGTTACCAAAACAATATTTTTTAAAATTAATTTATATTTAGTTAACACCGTTTAGTGACCGTCTATATGTGACATGCACGTGTAACAAAAAAACTCCTGAAACGCATCTGACACTCTAAATTTATCCATTAAATTTAAAACACATCTAACGGCATAATGGTGGGGAGAATACCAATTGAATCACAAGAAGACACCTTAATTCGTCCAGGCCTTTCCACAAGCACCTTGCATGCAAAAAACTGATGATATAGAGATGATCATCAAATCTCATAAGCTTGATGTATATTTCCTAAACCCATTGTACCTCCTTCTTTGCAGAAAAAACTGGCTTTAACAATCTCACATTCACTTTCTCAAATTCATATACATCAATCATGGAGAAGGAAGAAAAACACACACAAAAAAAGATCAGGCAAAATTATAACCTGAAGCTAAGTAATCGTATCTCTTCTCAATTGCATTCACTCCAACTTCTTTTTCGATGATGATGGTAGAGAAATGCCTAATGAATGAAATAGACTTAAGACAACCAATTAAGTTATGCAGATTATTTTGCTCATGAGGATGAACTGAGACAAGATGGATGAATGAGATAAACTTAGTAATGTTAATTATAAAAATAGTTTTATGGTATGGGAGAGAGGATATTAAACTTTATTGAGAAGGGATTTGAAGAGAATCAACCTTTTTTTGATAAGAAAAAAGAACCTGCCAACACTTAAGCAGTGTAGCTATGAAGATACAGGGCCCAACTGTAATCAGGATCTGATTGAAATTCCTGAATCAAATTGGTTAAGTTGTTTGTTGACCATCTAAAATTGATGATACTTAGATTACACTTTTTGGCAATACTTGCCGCAAGAAAGTTATCAAATCTGTTAACTAGATTAAAAGACATAGCCTTGAAGTTAAAAAGTTTGTATTGCTGGTTTCCAAAATGAATACTATTCTGGAATCTTTCTTCTTTTGCTTTGGCGTACATTTCAATTAGCAGCTTTAGGATGGCTTCGGAATCGCTCTGGAATTCGATGTGATAACCACTTAATTCCACTGCCCACTGAAATGCTGCTTCGGCTCCATTTTGCTCTAACAGTTCTCTAGAGTTCTAGTTGGAAGACTCTCCTCTAGCTTCTTTGCAATTGCCTGCATCGTCAATCAGAGTTAATCCTATTGAAGAATCATAAACATCTGGTAGCATTGATATTGCTATGCTAATCATGTATCTGAAACTTCCTGGGTAAGCCCAGCAGTTTAGGGGAGTTATTTTAAGATCAGGGTCTAGAAGAGGATTATAGTACAGAGTTTGGTTGATATTATAGTTTACATCCTGAACATTTTTTGTTGAGTTTAAAAATTTCACAATAGAATTTGATGTATTCCAGCTATTCTGGTTTTCCTTTTGGAAAACTTTGTTACAACGTGCTTTCCATATGAACCAACTTACCGTACTGCATAGTTCTGCCCATCCTATGAACATACTATCTCTTTCTCTGGTAATGAACCAGTTGTTTATCCATTCGTGACAAGTACCCATATTATTTTTCACATAGCTTATTTGAAAATTTAGGTGGTTCCATACTTGCGAAACAAAACAGTAGTCAAGAAATAAATGAATAAGAGTTTCATTGTGATTGCTACAAAGTTGACAGGTGGTATTGATGTATGGAAGAACAGCCACCACTCGCATACTATTTGGGAGAATTGAGCTAGCCATTTTCCACATAAACATCCTAATGGAAGGGAAGACTTTTAACTTCCAGATTAAGTTCCAGTCAGGATCAATGGTTTTACTGTAGTTTAGTTTTTTATACATAGACTTTACTGTGAAGTTTCTATCTTTTGTGAGGGACCAAACAGCTGTGTCTTCTGTCTCATTAGTGGGGATGCTAATTTATTTTATTATGTTCACAATATTCAGGTCAAAACATGCCTCAAGTTTTGTAGTATCCCAAGTTCTATCAACTGTCATCAGATCACAAACCAAATTCAGATTGGTAGTATCTATATTCGGTTTGGTGATAGGGGGTTAACTGTTGGAATCCAGAAGTCATTCCATATATCAATCTTATCTCCTTTCCCTATAGTCCAGAAGCAATTTTCTTGAATGAGATTAATTCCACTTTTTATTCCTTTCCATATCCAGCTATCGGTTCTTTTAGGATTGGGGTCGATGTGCATAATATCTTTGTTAGGAAAGTAAACTGCTTTCAAGGTTGATCCCCACAAAGACTTTGGGTCTTGTTTAAGTCTCCATGCCATTTTGGCTAACATAGCCTTATTAAAGTGTTTTATGTTTTGAAGACCTAATTCTCCATTTTCTATTTGTGTGCAAACATTGTCCCACCCTTTGAGGTATACTCCTTTTGGGTTTTCAATATCTTTGCCCCACCAAAAATCACGTTGAATTTTGTTTATGTCTTTATATATCTTTTTTGGTAATTTAAAACATGTCATTTGGTAGATACTCATGGAAGAAGTTACATTTTTTATCATTACTGTTTTGCCTGCAGTGCCCATGTTTATCCTATGCATACCTAATAGTCTAGTTTTCACTAGATGAACAATGGGTTCGAAACATTTAATCTTAAACCTATGCGTGAACAGAGGCGAACCTAGGTATATGTCTTCTAAGGGTATGGAATTTATGTTCAGATTTGTTTGGATCATGTGCATAATATCTGGATTCGTGTGAGCACTGAAGAAAACTCCTGATTTATTCAGGTTTATTAATTGTCCAGAGGCCTTACCAAAGTCGGCAAAAAATTTAACTAGATTATTGCTAGCTTGTGTAGTAGCCTCGCAGAAGACTAGACAGTCGTCAGCGAAGAGGAGATGGGTTATAGAAGGAGCTGTGTAAGTTATTTTGTGACCTTGTATCATCTTTAGATTTTCAGCGTGCATGAAGGTGCGAGTCAAGGGTTCCATACAAAACAGAAAAAGATAGGGGGATAAAGGGTCCCCCTGTCTTAGACCTCTCATAGGTTTGAATAAACCACAAGGAGAACCATTCATAAGGATGGAAAGGTTCGTAGTAGACATACACTGGTGAATTAGATTACACCAGTTGTTAGAAAATCCCATTTTTATCATTATCTGCATTAAAAAGTGCCACTCGACTCTGTCGAAAGCTTTTGACATATCGACTTTTAATCCCATTAGCCCTTTTTTCTTTCTCATATTGTGTATTAGCTCATGCGCCACAGTTATGTTATCAGAGATCTGCCTTCCCGGGATGAAAGCCGATTGGTAGGGGGAAATTAATTTATTTAGCAGAGGTTTCATTCTATTGGCAAGTAATTTGGAAATCACTTTATAGGCTGTATTACAAAGGGCTATTGGCCTGAATTCAGCTGGCGTAACTGGTTTGGGCACCTTAGGAATGAGAGAAATGAATGTGGAGTTAAGCTCCTTGAGAATTTATCCAGTTCTAAAAAACGATTGTATCATTTGTATTAGGTCAGATCCGGTAGTTTCCCAATTTTTCTGATAAAAGTTAGGTGGGAAACCGTCCGGTCCTGGACTCTTATTAGGTTCCATAGCAAATAGGGTATTCTTAATTTCAGTGTCAAATGGTATGGCTTCTAAAAATTGGTTGTCAAGATCTGTAATGCTAGTGGGGATGAGATCTATTAAGTTATTATCAATTGTAGGATTTGCCGTTGTAGCTATCTGTTTAAAATGTTGGTTTAGGCAGTTAGCTATTTCATTCTTTTCCTGCAACCAGTTATCATGTTGATTTTTTATCGTATTAACCCGATTTGCAGTATTAACCTTATTTGAAGAGGATATAAAACTTAATTGTGGTTTCGATTGATAATAGTGGGATTAGGAAAAATGATAACCTAAAGCAGTTCTTGTCCTCTGATGGTGATGGTAATGGTGTAGACTAACTAAGAAAAAGAAATACAGTTCACTAAGAAGGAGCAGAAATATGCCCATTCAACTAAAATTTGTTTATTACCAGTTGATAAAGCGGTTGTTGTTGCTATTCAACTAAAATGACCGGGATTATTAATGGCTAGACACTGAAGATGACGAAGTTCTTTTGGTTTAATTAGTAAAACTAGAAAACTGTTAAGGACATTTTAGTCATTTAAGGATATAACAGAGTTCCCAACAGTCAAGACGGTCAACGACGGTCCTGTGACCCAAACTCTAATTAAAATTTTCTGGTGACCCAAACGCAACTTTGGTCACTTTTATGTGACCCAAAGTCAAAATATCCCAAAATATAATCTATACGCAAACAACAAAAAATTGTATCAAAGGGCACTCTGGCTATTTTCGCACAGGGTCATCTGAATTCCCTGCCTAAGTATAATATGAACAGATATGAGAATAAAATGCGAGACCGAAAACATTAGGAAAATTTTACCGATAGTATAGGTGACAAGATAAATGCTTCATTTTTGTGATTTTATATCTGCAACTCCAAATTCTTGTTTCAGATTTATATAATGAAATGTTAGGTTTTCAAAAGAATAAGATATACCCAAGATTCCATCTTGGCGGCAAAAAATAAGGATTGCAAGCCAAATTCTTGTATCAAATATATGAAATATCTTGAAAAATATGTGAAAAGTCTTGGAAAAGATACAACATATTTCTAAAGATTCCGGATATATAACTGTGGTTAACTGCTCGGTTTGGTGATGTCACATCTCCATTATCCGATGGTTATGACGCTGCGAATTCAATTTCGAACTCGCGCTGCGGGTTCGAATTGTTTTTCGCATAACACAAGTATCATCTCTGGGGTGCAATTATGATTGGAAATTTAGTTTCTCTCGGAATTCCATTTTGCGTATAAATTATATTGGTGGACACATAAATCGCCCACGACCATATTATAATAAACCCGAAAGGAAATTAAACACCGTAAAAAAGAGATTATGCTTCAAAAAAAAGAAGAATGTACCATGTTTAAAGTTTAAAAACAATGTTGGGGAACCGACATGAGGGTTTCATCTCAGCACATCTCTTTGTTTGCGTAAATGCTAGGCCCGCCCATGATTCAGACCACTCAATGATTATATGTGGTCTCAAAAGAGGTAGAGAGGGACGAGAGGGGTACCGGGAACGCCATTTGATTAGCGCCATGTGCAGCTAAGTATGGGGCACCTCTGAACAAATCTGATTCTTATGCTAGCTACACTTTAAATCCAAAGAAGAATAAAATTTGCACCCACGAGCCATCCATTTCCAAAGATTACTAAGCAAAGAGAATGGCACCGTAAAATGAATCAATCAAACCCTTGCTAGTTTGCTTTTATTGATGTTTACACTTAGCTTCAAACTCGAGTATAAATCCGTAGTTAGTTGAGATATCTTGTACTATAAATTCAGCACATTTCCCCTGTTCTTGGCCAGAGATTTGCACTTACACCAGAATCATAGCCATGAGGAGTGACAAAAACAACGAGTCTCTTTGCGAGAAATCAATGAAAACAGCAATAAACATCATTAAGCTTCCATCACTCGCTCTAGCTCAAAAGAGTCTATCCAGAACAACAACAACGACCGAACGACGTCCATCCAAGATGGAAATATTATCTGTACATCCTCATCCGCGTCGGGTTCATCAATCTGCTACTGCAGATCCTATGACAACTCATGAACAAAGATTTCAAGAGCCCGAAACCGGATTGAAGCCAACTTCAAAATACCTATTAGAAACTTCAAATGAAGAGAAAGGGTTTTCATCCTCTTCCTATGTGATGGTGCAGCCAAAGTCCTCCAGGGACGTCGACGGTGTGGCTTCCGATTACATAAGAAGGGTTCAAGACAAAAACAGGAATGACGCAAAAATCACAATGACGAAACTAGATCCATATCTGTTGCCACCACCTCCTCGTCCACTGACTTAAAAGGTAGTAGTAATACTCTTTCTGTAGAGGCACCTTCAGTGGAGAAATAATAATGCTCCCCTGGTCCAAAAAAATAATGCTCCCGGTTTAAGGTAATCCTAATTAGCAATCAAAATAAAATGAAAAGCAACACTCTGTTTGATGCATGTAATTGTACTGAGAAAGTAATATCATGTCAAGTATGTTGGAAATCTTGGGTCATATCTGCCAATTAAACCTACATTTAATTCGATTTCCGATATCAACGTTCAACTAACTAATACGGATATGCAAGTAGTTTATTTATTTATTTTTGAAAGTTACTTGGACAAGAAAAAAAACTACAAAGAGTCATCTAGTGCGGTGGTTGCCCTTATCCCATTACAATGCATTAAGATATTGGCTTCTACCAATATACTAGTCCCTCATTAACTGAACTACAATTTTGAGCAGAATTTGAAAAAAGAAAATCAAAAATCAAAATACTAGAAATAAAAACAGATATCTGCAACCAAACTTGTTTATGTATCCCCTTTTTTCGTGCCTCTTTTGCCATAGCATCAGCTACTTCATTACATTTTCTGTTTTTGAAAACAAAACTCAGAAAGTTGTTGCAAGTCTGCAGAATCTTCACGGCCTCTGAAACTATCGCCTGATTTCTCCAAAATATGTTAGTAGACTTGTTCCGAGCAAAAAGAATTAGCCTTTGACAGTCCCCTTCAACCCAAAAATTACTTAACTCCATACTCTTTGCAGCAGCTTCCAGCAAACTCAAAGTCTCTGCTTCTTCTGCAGTGGAGGCACTGATGGACCCAGCTTTAGCTTGCACAGGGTCCCCTATTTCATTACGCAAAATCATACTGTATCAAGCAGGAGAGATGTTATCAATCCAAGAAGCATCAGAATTAATCTTTGATTGATTAGGTTTGGGTTTTGTCCATTCTACATCTCTAAAGTCAGTTAAATTTTGAGCATCACAGTAAGAAACTGATCTATCTTCATATTTAGAGGTTTTCAGAGGTGACCAGAAATTAATATGCCTTTGAACAGCTAAAGACAGTTGAATACTAGTAGTTATTTGCAATTCAAAAATCCTTGAGCATCGTTCTTTCCAAATCAACCAGCACTTGCTTGCCATAATCTCTATTTCACCACTACTATACACTCCAGCAATCCTGTTTTCACACATTTATGCAAAGGAAAAATGATCATCATTAGTAGAATTAATGCCTACTTCAGTGGGCAAGTCTTAATTGATTAGCCTGAGCTAGCCAATACCGCATACTACATTAGTAAGGAGACCTCTAGACGATATCTTAATTAAGAGATTAGTTGACAATCACATACCGCAGGGCTCTCTGAAATCAGTTCACAATGTCGCAGTAGCGTATGTCTGGGCAGGGCACTCACTACCAGGCAAAATATAATACAGTTGGTGGTTGCACAATTAGGTGAACAAAGTAACAGAAAGACACATCAGCTGTCACATTACTCAAAGGATCTCATTGCATAAGTGGCTTCAATCATACTACGTACACATAACATCAATGCTAAAAAAAAGTAAGATAAGATACACGAGTGAATGTACGATAACTGACTGATTTTTTGGATTGCTGGTGGGTTTTGGTACTATTCCATTGTCCCCTTCTTGGAGGTTGTTGGATTACAGATTCTAACAGTAGTAGTCTAGGTCTACACTCTTCAATTCTAACACTCATTCTTTAGAGTCACTTAGTTGCCTGAATGAAAACCAAAAATTAGGTCATGTACTACACTACTGTTACTGATTCCTTCTACCACCCCTACCTTAAAAAGATGGAAAAAACAAACAAACAAGCAAAAGCAGATAGATGAAACACAAAGCATCCATTATGGAAAAGAATCCCCAATAACCAAACTACCCATACCTATTTGTGCGTCTCCAGTCCACTTAGTCAGCTATCCACTATCTCTACTACTCTGGCTAGAGTTTACTTATAATAATGAAAACAGAGTTGATATAATATGCATAGCCGATAGGCATCTCCTATTGAATGCCAAAGTTGGATACAAATATAAATTTTACAAATGGCAAAGCATCCCTCTGTCTGCTATTGCTTACAACTATATCACTTTGGGATGGACAAGGTTACCACTGAGAACAGTTCCTATGGACTCAACAAACTATCAAGTTTGTTGATTTTGCTCCCATTATGGACTCAACAAACATGAAAAATTGATGTTCAAACCAACAAATTTGTTGGTTTGTTCATTGAGTTGGATGATGTAGCAAGCGATTAATGATAGGCCGGGGGAGCTTGCCTCAAACGCTTGCGTTTGAGACACAAGCGCTGGCGTTTTTCTTGGAAACGCGCGTTCTACATTAAAGCGCCAGAGATTGTCCTTCCAGCGCGCGTTTGTCATAGAAGCGTCAACGGCTGAATCTGGACGGCTAGAAACTCTTGTGATCTAACGGCTATAATTTTTGAGTTCTATAAATACTCCTCATTTCAACTCCAAATTCACACATTCTATACATTCTTCACTCTACAAAAATGCCTCCCAGAGTCCGTGGTGTTAGATTCACTAAACAAGAGGATTTAGCTATTTGTAGAGCCTTTGTTTTTCACACACAAGATGCTGTCATGAGTAATGTAGCCGATTCGACCAAAACTTTCTGGGAGAAAGTTTACATAATGTTCACCGCTGAAACTGGGAACATCCATGGGCGTGATTCTCACGGATTGCAGCATCGTTTTAGTGTAATTAGTATGAATGTATTGGAGTTTGTCGCCCAACTAATGGAGAATCACCAAAATAAGCTCAACGGTGAAGCCGAACATGAAGTGTTGCCCAGAACTCTAGCGATGTGGCAAGCATCTCACCGCGGTCGTCCTTTAGACTTCCATGCTTGTTTCAACATTCTTAGGGTGCTCAACAGATACGATCCCTACACCGCCCTAGGAATTCCACCACCCGCCGAGAATCGACGCATATGTAGTAATTGTTTTAATTTAATGTATTTCTTTTATTCTCATGTATGATGTGGGTGTTCAATGCAGTATGTTTTTATTTATGAAATTGTTGGTGCAATGTTTAATGGAGGAAAAATTTAAATTACTTGATATTGATGGTTTTAGATAATCGTAATAACACAAATTAAATAACATAATACCATAGTGAATCGATTTGTCCTTCAACTTCAATCAACCCACTCCACCAAAAAACACTTAGGAAATTCCCAGAAATGCTTTCCATATGTGTCTTCTTCATAAGAAGTCCGCAAATGCATAAAAGTCTTGCAATCGGGCTTTGAGCATGCACTGATTCTCCGTGGACAATGTTTTCGTGATCTCCATATCCACAATGCTTGGATTGTAATAACTCCTTCTTCAATTTGGCTTTAATTTTGAAGTTTTTGCAGAGTGTTGCAATCTTTTCTTCTTCTTCCTTTTTAATTTTCATAGCATCATCTAGCATATGTGGTTCCTCTGGACAGTTGGGATATTGACATTGCAAATACCTGAGCTTTTCTGGTTGTGATTCAATCACCATTCTGATGCGTGAAAAACCTTCCCGCTGACACTTTGAATACATCCAAGGGCATTGCATAAGACTGTGGTTATCCATGAAACATAATGGACAAACCTCTTTTGCTTCGACACATAATATTTGCTTCGCTTTTCCTTTAGAAAACATGATGGATGTTGAGAAATAAATCTGTTGGTTTGGTTGAGAGGCCACCCCTAGTGTTGTATTTATAACAAAAAAAATAGGCGTTGGTAATTCAAACGGGCGCTTGAAGGAAAGTCGCGCGGGTTTACTAAAAACGCGAACTCATATGGTATTCAAACGGGCGCTTAAAGGAAAGCCGCACGTGGTGTTACTTCAAACGCCAACGGCTAAATTTCCAACGACTCGATTTTGTTTCTCGACCTATAAAATTTTTTCCTCACATCTCCAAAATCACATCTTCTTCTTCTTCTTTTTTTCTAAAACTCTTGATCTCTCTCACTCTCCAGAAATGTCTGTTAGAAATCGTGGTCCCAAGTTTACTGAAGAAGAGGATATAACTATATGCAAATCATATTTTTTTTCATAGGGTAATCACTGGTATGGCCTTTCATTAAGACACTAATTTTTGGGATAACATTTTTTCAATGTCCGTCTCACTGACGGGAAACCCAGGAAACCGAGATGCTAGTCGATTGCGTGCTCGTTTTCAATCTATTATGCTTTCAGTCCAGCCATTTGTTGCTCTGGTAATGGAAATTGATCTAGAAAAGTTCATCGGTGTAACTGAAGATGAAGTGATCCAAACAGCTCTTGATAATTAGGAGGAAGCTCACGGCAAACCTTTTCGTTACGAAGCGGGTTTTAGAATTCTAAAAGATGGTCCATCTCAAGCACATCGTTACTGCACTCGAATGACGCTCCTGGTCTTTACAATGGAAGAAGATGTTACTCTTGTTCAATGTTGGATACATCGTTTGATGAGACCAATGAACAGTGACTATTTCTGGGAAAGAGTATTGGGACATTTTGTAGCATCGCGGAACGAAACCATAAGAAACACTAAGAGCCTAGAACTAAGAATTGCATTCATCACTAAGGAAGTCAAACATTATACGGAAGTTTTGTGGATGGTTCACCGTAGCTATTCTGGATTATCAAACGAAGAACTGGTGAGTATCTTACCTTTGTCCTCACTGATCAACTGCATCATAAATATCTGAACTTGTTGTTTATCTGTTTTACAGAAAACCATCGCTCAGACCAAGTTTACTGAAGAAAGCGGAAGAGAGTTTAAGCATTTTGAATGTTATGAACTCTACAAAGAGAATGTCGCTGGATTTGATGTAGTTTGATGTTTTTGTTGTGGTTTATTAAAATGTAGTTTGATGTTATTTGCAAGTTTAAATTGTAATAAATTTCGCTTAATCTGAAGTGGAAATCTCTATTTTAAAATCTAAATATTTTCATTCATTGATGCCAATTCTTTTACAAGATATAAACTTAGGCAATAATAAAACGTACTAAACAACTTCAATAAAAATCGAATACAAGTTTTGGCCTCCTGTTTATCTTCATTTGACGTATCTTCCATTCAACGCGCTCTTTGACAGTTTCGCCTTTGTTTTTGAATTTTTTGTTGTTAACTTTCAAAACTGGAGCTCTTCTTTGCCTTTTAGCGGAACATTTTCTTGGAGCAACTTCAAAAACTTGCACTTCCCTCTTACAATTTTCAATCTTTTTAAAACTCCCACATATCTTAGAAACAGCAGCTTCAAGTTTTGCATCGCAAAAAAGTGTGATCACCTTTTCAGCCATTGAGAAATAGATTTTAGAAGAGAAAATTCAAGAGAAGTGAATTTTGGTGTGAGTGAATTGTTTGAAATTGATAGTAATTTATAGAGGTAAAAAGTGAATTTTGAAATTTAAAAAACTACTCGTTGGCGTTTTTGCTACAAACGCCAGCGTCATATGTTAAAGCGCCGCGTTGAAGCTTTGAGCGCCAGCGCTTGTTATACCAACGCCGGCGCGTTACCTACAAACTCCAGCGTTTGTCTCTCAGTCACGCGCTTAATTATCTGACGCCCAATGCTTTACCATAATGGAAAAACCAGTTTGACCATCCACCTGGCTCAACAAAGATATGGGTTTGTTGTTCCCATAGGAATTGCCCTAACTACTAACTACTAGAATGAGTGAAATCAAAAGAATTTTGAGCAAGACAAAGAAAATATTAATTAATTTTATAATAGGAAGACAAATAGTCAACCTTAAGTCAACAGTCAAAAGGATTTGAATTATAAAACTTATAAGTTCTAGGAGGCATCTCTAATTATGCCCGAATTATTCTAAATCCCAAAAAAAAAAAAACAGAAAAAAAAAACAAACAGAAAACAACTAACCACCAATTTGATTCTTTCTTTCTCTCTGAAAATTTGATCTTTGTTTTTACAGTAGAGTGAATTCTACAATATAATTCCATCAAGCAACTCTAATTACGTTCCCACCATTCAAATCAAGATCCCCATCACTACTACTACTAAAGCTATTACTATTACTCTTCTGCTGATTATAGGAAGCAGAGTGCCTTGAGGAATTTGATATTGTTTGTTGTTGTTGACTCGACGATGATACAGAAGTGCTCCCCAGATTAAGCGATAAAACAGTAGATTGATGATGTTGTGGATGATTATCATCCACCTTAGATTTTGATTTCTTTGCATCTATACTGAGATTTCCCATCCTCGACGATGGAGGGATCGGAAACACCGGTATAGGACGGATAATGTTGGACCGATGCTTGTTAAGACTTGTTAAATCATCAACAGATGATGAGGCTGAAATCCCAAGATTCAATTGAAAAGATGATGCTGATGATGATGAAAATCCTAATTCACCATTAGAATGCGAAGGTGAAATAGGAATATGATTTTGATTTTCACCTGTTGATTCTTCTTCTTCGGTAGTAATGTCAAATAAACTAGATCTTCGTCTTCTTCTGTTCAAATTACTTCTCCTTAGGAAATACTTCTGAGCATGACTGGCTACCTGTGTTGGTGTTCTTGTTTTCACAAAGTTTCTTGAAATTCCTCTCCAATCACCTTTTCCTACTTTTTGTAACCCTAATAAAAATAATCTATGTTCTTCTTCTGTCCATGGTACTCCTACAATTAGATTATCATCAAACAAAACCTAAATATCAGTAAACCAAATCAAACAGATCTGTTGTTATACAGAAAACAAATCCATTAGAGTTATGAACAAATCCATTAGAAAACAAATCCATTAGAGTAAAAATTGAAGATAAGATTCAACATACCTCGTTTACGATCGCGATCTCGAACACCGTTAGAGTTATGAACAACATCATCGGAAGCGTAACCAGAAGAAGGATCATGATCATGAGAACTGGTATTCGTATTGATGTTAGCAGTATTGACATTTACGGGCTCTTGAATCTGTTGATATTGAGATAGATTATTCATACTGACACACTTACGAATCATCGGATTCGAAGAACCTTCGGTAACACGAACACCAAACAACATAAACCCCTTATTATTGTTGTTATTAACAGCATCATCATGAGTATTGCTGTTACCATTAACATTAACATCACCGCAAGTTCTGGAATTATGACCATTGTTCCCACACTGAGAACAATTCCGAGATATCATCATGATTATCTCGGTGAAAGAAAAGAGAACCGATTATACAGAGAGCAGAGATATCTCCTCTCTGTTTCTAAGTTGAAAAGATTGAAATCTGAAAGTCTATAAAATAAACGAGGGTTCGATTGTGAATGGTGAAGAAGACTCTGTAGAAAGAGTCTAAGGGCGTGTTGGAAGGGGATTGAAGAAAGAAAATATTTTGTTTTATGAAGTGAAAGGATGGTGAAGTTGGGAAAGATAGGGTTTTTATTGGTTGGTTTTATTGCATCTATTTTTTAAACTTTTAAATTAAAAAAAAAAAAGTTGGATTTTAGATGGAAAAAGTATTTCTTGCTTTCTGGTGCATCAAATATTATGTTAATGTGTCTTTCAGATCTCTGCCGATCTAAATTACGATGCTTTAAGTCGGCTCAAACCAGAAGTTAATAATCTGAGATTTGCATAGTTAATATTATTACGGAAAGAGGATTTTCGCCGTATATTATGCGGTGGAGATTTGCCGCGTTTGTAAGTATTGACATCTAATCCACTCAACTCGGTGAGAGATGCGCCATTCTTTCTAATTATATGGGAGGGGATGTTCGGGTTGGTAAACGCTCACGTGTCCCAGTCCAAAGACTTAAAACATGATTACAAAGAAAACGGATGAATATGATTCGGGAAGATACATAATGCACAAGGCTCGTCATATTGAGAATATACAAGTTGTTACAAATTGATTTGGTCTAATTTAATTATCATATATTTTGTACAAGTATCTTTAGCCCGATTCAATTTGGTCTTATTTTGCTAAATCTTGATGTGTTTCCGTATTTATAATTGGTACCTAGTAGTCGAAAGTTTACTAGAAAAGAAGTTGGAGTGGAATGAGTTCAATTATTGATCTATGAGGCCGGCTTTTAGGTTCCCATCAATAGCCAAATCTATACGAGTCTCTTTAAGTCTTTTATCTACAATAATAATTCATATTCAGGCGTCATACTGTATGTGCTAATCACGTCTTTGTTGTTAAGCATTAGAAAATCGAAATAGGTACAGCTGATAATTTATTATAATCAAAGAATTTGATTCCTTATTAGGTTTTAATGACTAGATGTGATGATTTGATTGGATTGGATTTTGGATCATCTTTCGATCAAAGGGATAGTGTAGGCCTCATTTATAGCTGTAAAACATTTGGTTCCAATATAAACATTTGGTTGCAAATACCATAAATGTGGCGATCTCTCGTATATTCATGCACTATCCCTCTGCCGTGTAAGTATGATATTTTCTTCTTGTGGTCAAAGAGGGCATAAATGATGTGTATGCCTCATTTATAGCTGCGTAGCCTTGCAAAGAGCGTATATGATGCTTATGCATCACTATGCCATGCCACAGATTAAATAATGCGCAATGTTTGTGTACTTTGACGGAATGACCTATACGAACCAGGCCAATTACTTGGCCACGACCTTGCAACACGAGTTGGCTTAAGTTGTTGTCCCTTCGAGGATGAACTACGATCAGTGTTTGATCCCTTTAGATTAGGAAAGGGTACATAGGCATCCACAAATGAGTTGTTGCATTGCCGGTCCAGCACATTGTCGCTCATATCATTTAATTGCGAGATGATTGTGTCATATTGGCCTCTCATATCATCTGGCTCGATATTGTGATGCAAGAGATGATTGTGGCCAAACTTGATTAGGCAAGTTTCTTTCCATTCCTTGGATGCTCATACTTCCTATCAAGGCGTTTGACGTAGGCATGCACCAATGGCATTGGGCATGGCCAGAAAGGGAAGCTATATCGGTATGCAAGTGGCGGAGCTTGCATAAGCCTAAGAAAGGTACGACATTAGCCTGATCGATGCACCCTTGGCACGAGCAAGACAAGTGCATGCTCTCAGTAATCCCTAAGTTAAATAAGGAAGCTAGAAATAGGCTGCAATGGCTTATGCGCAAGTCCAAGGCATGTACTATGCCTGGAAATGATTCGATAGCCAGTATTGTATGTAACAATGCATTGGCACTAGCCTTAATGGCTTTAAACCCTTTGCTGAACAGCGGTAAGTTGGAACGGTATGGAAACTAAGTCTAGCTGCAACGTGCTTGCTAAGCATGATGGCAAGGCAAAATGAACGTGCATTTTCCTAGTTTTAAGACTCAATAAGTTGCATCATCAAGGAGTTATGGCCTATGCGCCGTGGCGCGCTAGGCACAATTTTCCGGCCTGCCACATTATATCAGTTGGGTTGCTTGGAGGTTTGGGTAGAGTAATATTATTATCTTTACTCCACTTGTCCACCCAAATATTTACCTTGTTACCATCACCGATCTTCCGTAGATTATTTTCCTAAATTTTTGGGATTCCTCCCAAAATTCAATTCCATATTATTTATCTTTAGAACATCTATATCCTTAAAGAATTTGGCCTTCATGACTGTGGCCCATACAATTTTTTTATCTTGCACATATCTCTAGGCAATATTATTAATCGTAACACTATTGAAAAGTTATATATTCATGAAGCCTAGACCCTCTAAGTTATCTGATATACAAACTGAAGTACAAACCTTGGAAATAGATGCCTTTTGGATTATCAAGTTATCTTTTCCAGAAGAAATTCCATTGTAGTTTGGTTAACTCATTGCAGGTATGCTTTGGAAGTTGGGAACAATTCATAATAGATACTTGAGGTGGAAGTGTCAATTGGTATCATAACAGCTTTTCCTATATGGCAGAGTGCCTTACTTTCTAGCCTGTAAGTCTGAACTTGAAATTTTCAACACATGGATTGAAAATTGCATCTTGCTTTTATTGGTAAACAATGGAGAACCAAGATACTTGTCTTCAATGTCAGCCATTTGCGTATCTATATAATTATTTATGTTAGAGCATTCATCAGTATTCTTACTGAAGAAAATGCTGGACTTATTGAGGTTGATAAGTTGTTTAGAAGAAGAGATAAAGTCTTTATGAGATTTACCAGGTTCTTGCATATATTGCTCCACGTTAGCATTATAGAACACGATGCAATCATCTGCAAAGAGGAGATGGCTGATAGGAGAAGCCTCATTGCATATTTTGGTACCATACTAATATTAATACTTTCAGCATTGACGTACTTCTAGAGATAGCTCCCATACAGAAAAGGAAAAGATAACGGATAGGATCCCCCTTCCTTAATCCTTTATTAGAGTTGAAGAATTTTCCAAGGAAGCCATTAACAAGAACAACAAGATTGGTAATGGAGATACATCGGTAGTTTAATTTGCATCATGTTTCACAGAAAACCAATTTTAATTTGCCTCACAACTAGCAGAAATTTCCAATCAATTCTATTAAGGGCTTTAACCTGTTAACCATGTCAATATGATACCCGTAACTCCAAGAACTCTCTTTTCCCCTCCTCTAGTTTTCATGTGATTGATAACCTCATGAGTGACTATATTATCAAAGATCTGGTTCCTAGGGATAAAAGCAGATAAATATGGGGATAAGAGTTTGGCAAGGAAAGATTAAAAAAAAATGGCAAAAAGTTTAGAAATGGTTTTGTAGGTATTGCAGAGAGAGATAATTACTATATAGTGCGAAGCATGAGTTGTGGAATCAAAATACATGTAAGCAAGAAGTCGTAAAATAAAAGAAAAAGACAACCAAGCATAAAAAACTTAAGACCAATTAAAAATCTCGAACCTAAAATAAAAGAAAAAACGAGATTTAATCTTGTTGCAATCTCTTCATTTAGTTTGCCAGAAATCATCTAAAGAAGTGAGAGAATAAAGATTATATTTTGGATGGTTACAACAACAAAAATACCTTGAACATAAAAGAAATTTTGTATAAATGTTTTTCATTCAATTCGTTTTGGGGATATTTGGCTCAAATCGATCATTCTTTTTGCTTCCAGCAATACAAAATTATTTATTGTTATTTTGGTTCCACTTGTGTGCACTTTTGAAATGTGTACCTCACATTTAAACATGTTTTATTTATTTATTTGAAAAATAAGAAATTATATTAAATTGTAAAGGGAAACCGATTACAAATCCCTTAGAGCAAGGGCTGGGATTAGTGATAAAACATTCATTCACTTTCAAATCCAATGAGAGACTAAGTGAATTGGTGATTTTTGGACAGTTTGGCTAACCTAAATGTTAAATCATCCCAAGACCAAAGAATAACTTCTTGTTGAACTAACATTAGAATCGAACATGCACATTTCTCCTGCAAAGGGCAAAAACAACATCATGCATTCTAATATAGATTGGAGGAACTTAGAAACGATAGCAAATAAAGTGCAACATATTTTATATGTTAGTGGAAATGACAACATTATCTGATTAACAAACATTTATATGTCATATCATATCATAAAACAAACCCAATATACCCCTAAACACCAAAATAAAAGAAAGTTGAAAAAGGATGGTGGTGGGAGCAAGAGACGTATAGTCATCCAACCTTTACTTAACACAGTATACATCATCTCGTCTCCTCTCTATAATTGCTTAATGAGCAAGATTTTCATTGTCACGTACATATTGACTTGTTCCCTCGCTATCTGATGAATCTTTTATATCTATATTTCTTATCTTTTTCATCGTGGATGCATAAGTGTAGTATGATTAAGGATATAAATAGGATTTGTTAAAGGCAGCCCACAAAGTCCCTACCACCACCAACATTTTCTTTTCTCTCATTGTTTTTAGTTGGGCTTTTTAATAAAGTGGCCATGTTTTTGTAATATATTTCATAAAATGACCGTTTTTTTGAATGTTTATATAAAGTGGCCGAGATTGACATTTTCCATCCGTTTTTTTTCAAAAAAATGGGTAACGACTGTTAAATGCATACGTGTCAGTTAACCTCCTTAGTAAAAGACATGTTAACCCTCGGAGAGTCAGTCTGGATCAGTGAGTCAACTCGCCTTAGCCAGATTCAGGCCATTATACTTTTCACCCCTGCACAATCCTAGCATACATCTAAGTCATTTTTGTAGCTTCTCTGTAGCACAACACCAACACATTTTTATTGTTATCTTCCACCACCATTGCACTTTCATTTCAGCTGCACCGGTACCCATCAGCTCCACTAAATCACAGCAATCTTCAATAGCACCACACACCCATATACTGCTTTAAACCCTTGCTAGAAACTGCACAATCATGATAGCACTCAACTTCCCTTGTTACACTTTTCTACCAGGTCATCAGTTCATATCTCACCCTCTTAGCTCGTTCCTTCCATCTCTCTGTGTCATTCTCTACAAGTAACACAAAAACAAATCAAACCTATTAATCCTTGCATTCTGTTGAACTTGGAACACCTGAACAACTTCATGATATAACCATCTATGCACACTTGCAACATGAGACAACAGCTGCAGTCACTTATCATTTTCCCCCTATAACAACCACCAATTACAACTGCACCTGCAATTTCATTTCTGTTACAACACCATCTTCTTAGCCAATCAACCGCAACAACTCTTCTTCCTTTCTGAATAGCAAAAACACCATTTGAGCCATCATCTCAGCTCAAAACCACCCATAACTTGAGCTCAATCCAAGCAACTTCTCATAACCTGGTTATTGCTTGGTCAACAACTATCAATTTTGCATCCTTTCCAGTGACTGCCAACACCTGCTCATCATTATCTAAAGCAGCAGAACATCAAAATCTCATAATACTTGTCAATTTGAATTCAAGAACAAACTCATTCCTTCAAATCTGTCAGAGATACTCAACAACTACTTGAACTGCACTTCAAACCCTAATTTCTGTCAATATCAAACTTAAATCAAATCCCATCTTGGATTTTTAGAACAACCTAATTTCCTTCATGTCTTTTGTATTAACAGTATCTTCCGTTTCGCATCATCTCAACAAACCCTAAAAATCAATTTCATATACCCTTCTCTTTTTGAGTTCAAATAGCTCAAACCCATCAGTATTTATCCCACTTTGTTCTTCTCTACATCGATGCTTCAATTATAGCTGCAAGAAAACCATAATTACAAAAGGGGAAAAACAGAAACCCTAGAAATACAAATTAATCGATCAATTAAATATCAAAACATTGATTTTCATCATATATTAAGTCACGGGTTTCGTTAATCTCACCTAGATTCAGAGTATTTCAATCCCAATTTGTACCTCATGTTCACTTTATCAAAACCTTCTTTGAAACCCTAAATATCCAGAATTTGTCCAAATACATTTTGGTTCTTCACTAACATCTACGTCTTCACCAATAATGAATTCTTCTCTAATAATCAGTTGCCCTAATCTCTTTAACACCTAACCCTAATTTCAACAGAACGAAGAAAATGAGAGAACGAAAAGAAAGAAGCGAAGAACGAGAGAGACGGGGAAAAAAATGAAAAGTGATCACACCTTACGCGTCTTTGAAATGGGTAAGGGCATGAAAGTAATTTCTCAGGCCGAATTTAACTTATTCAACGCCTCTGACCGTTCTGGTGGGTCTAGATGTGAAATCTAACAGAATGACCACTTTATAGAAGAATTTAAATCGTTGGCCGGTTTATTAATTATATGGTAGGAAGCTGACCACTTTGTTAATTTGCCCTTTTTAGTTTCTACTTCTTATTTATCAAGTTTTATGGTCAAATTGATTTTTGTGTTTAGTTACTCTTCATCTTTTAACCTTTCTTTTTTCCATAATCAAAAATGTCTAAGCACATGTCGTTTTTCTGTTTTTCTACTTCAATAGTTTTTTCCTTCCAAAGTTTATTTTTTCACTTGAAAGTTAATATTAATTGATTTATATCTTTTTAAATCTTATCTAATCGTTTCATGTCAGTTAAGTTCATAAGCTGTGAAAGTGGTCAAGTTCAAAGCACCTATTATCTAGGGTTTTATGGATTTAATAAGACTAGGTTAGATTCGAAGAAGATGGTTCATTATTTTTGTTCTTTTCACTTTATATGTACTTCTCTACTAGCAAGTCATAGATAGGTTACTAGGTTCCATGTTATTGTAACATGCACTCGTGCTATGCATTTGATGCGGACTATAATAAGAAAACTCTTTGAAATGGTAAATCAATCTTGAGGGAGGAATGGATCCCCTCACATTGTTATTTTCATACTATCTTACATATTGAGAGACATTATTTTAATCAAAATCAAACGGTAACGTATTTGAAGCTAATATTTTGGGGATTTGGTCGTCTTACAAAGCTCCACATACTCACAAAAAATGAGCTCATTCCGAAATACTAAACTTCACCATCTACCAATCTTAATTTTAACGGTTGAAAATTAGTCGACTTTCGACAGTCAATTTTCAAAATTGTAGTTGGTGGAGTTATACGTTTCGAAATAAGCTCATTTTTTGTGGGTATGTAGATCTTTGTAAGACGAACATATCCCCAAAGTATTAGCTTCAAATACGTTACCGTTTAATTTTGATTAAAAAAGATGTCTCCAAACGTGTGATAATAACAATGTAAGGGGATCCCTCCTCATCAATCTTATACTAGATTTGTTAAAATCAGGGGCGGAGCCAGTCCAGTGCAGGGGTGTGCACTTGCACTCCCAGCCCAGCTGGCTCCAAAGCCTAATTTGGGCCCAAAACAAAAAAAATTAACTATCCATAAGCCTAATTTTGCATTTTGCACCCCCTAAAAAAAAATTATCTGCCCAAAACAAATTTCTGCACCCCTCCTTAGAAATCTTGGCTCCACCCCTGGTTAAAATAATAAAAATCGATAGCCAGAACCAGATTATGTAATAAATCGTTAATCGTGGCTTTCAAAGAATTCGTGTAGAAGCTAGGAATTTTAAGTACAGACGAAAGAATGCATGGTTGTACGTGAGCCCTCGAGTTGGGCTAAAGCTAGAAATATACAAAGAATTCGTGTAGAAGCTAATGCAAAGCTGGTTATTGAGTCTATGACGAGGATGTCTTTTCTTTTCATTTGGACAACATGAAAATCATCAAAGAAATAAAACACTTTAGTTTATCTTTTCGGGGTCGTGGGTTTCTTTTTGTGAGTAGAGACGATAATCGAATTACTGATGGATTCTCTGAATTAGTCAATAGTAGTAATATTAACACCGAAGGCTACAAAAATTATCCATCTTAATGCGCAACATTTTAGCTAAAAACCAATATAATTTTATTGATCAATAAATTTCTTTGTATATCAAGAAAAATAAAAGTATCAACTGCAAAACAAAAAATTATGGCTGCCGGATTTTCATTATGGGTGGTCAATTAAAGGTAAATGACCTTTGGGGTTCGATTTACATTATGCTTGGTAGCCGGTTGGTTTGGGTGGACAATTGCCCACCCTTGCCACGAGCTGACTCCATCGCAGTCTAGTAGGGTTTAAGATCCGATATCGAACTTGGCCAAATAAATGGAAGGCTTAACTAACAGACGACCTAGCTAAAGGTATATATCATATGTATTTTTTTCTGAAACCTGAGATTATTATCTGAGTAAGTTAAAAAAAAGTTTGAAATGTTTTCTTTTTAATAAGCGACGACCTTCAAAAGGACTAATGATCCCCTCAACCGTTGGCAGAAGCAAAGAGGAAAAACATACTAGTATATAGAGGAATTGTTTGTTTTAGCCCAAAGCGCTAGCTCGTGAGCAACGGAATTACAAGTTCTAGGTTGAAAAGAAAAGATACATCCGACTAAATAGGAAGCGAAAAATTGGATATCTTTAAATATATAACATAGCCTGCACCATTTGGCAGAGTAATGTCATCAAAGGCTCCATCAGTGTTACACTTTATCCATCCAAAAGTTGGGGGCATCCAGGTATCATTATAAGATATGGTTATACTAGGGGGATTTGAATTTTTTTTTCCTTTCTAGTCAGGAGCGTGGCTTTAGCTTTATTAATAACATTAAAATGGGTTTCCTTAAGGTTTCTGAAGACCAAATTATTCCTACTACTCCACAAAGACCACAAAATGGCAACAAACAAGCAATGTCTATCATCAGGAATTCTGGAAACAGGGTCAACTAACCAGAAGTCAAGCCAATCAATAAAGGATTTATCTATGAAAACATTAGTGTTGGAGCAAAAAGAGGCAAGAGACCAAACACGACTAGCAAAGGGACATAGAACCAAAGCATGCATAACAGATCATTAGGATCAGAACATCTAGTACAATCAACATAATTCATAGGCATTCTAGAATAAAGAACAATTCTAGCATGAAGAGCATTTCTAGCAGCTTTCCAAACAAAAATTTGAATGCGATGGGGAACACGAATTTTCCAAATGCACTTCCAAAGTTTACTACAAAGGGAGGACCTAAGTCCCCTAAGTCCCAAGTAGGAAGATTTAGAAGAAAATATGCCATTCTTTGAAAGCTCCCAAGCCCTCCTATCAGGAGTGCATAACTTGCTTAAGGGAATGGTGATGATATTCTGGACAGAAGCATCATCAAAGTGAGTATTTAGTCTACTAATATTCCAAGATCTAGTTTCCGCATCAATAAAATAAGAAACTTTAACACAAGGGTCAGGAGGACCAAAGTATTAGGGGTAGCAGTTCCTAAAGTAGGAATCCACTTATCACACCAAGGGTCAATGAAATTTTCATCTCCCACAATTTAGGGGATAAAAGGCTTGATCAACTCTTTTATAGCATGCAGACATCTCCAAGTCCAAGAACAAACACTATGGCATTAGCATTAAGAAAATCAGTATAAGGAAAATATTCAACATTTAGAACAATACCTAATAAGCAGTTAGAATTTTCAATAATTTTTCAGGCATTTCTGGCTAGCATAGCTAAGTTATTTAATTCAGTTTTCCTAAAGCCAAGACCACCTTCAGATTTGGGTGAGCAGAGAATATCCCAACCTAAGAGATGCAGCTTCCTATCCTTTGGGTCTAAAGTTTCTCCCTACCAGAATTTACACAGATGGGAATCCATTTTCCTACAAAATAAATTTGGAATGAGAAAAGCACCCATTTGGTACAAAGGGATAACCTGACCAACATGTTTGACTAAAGTAGTTCTTGAAAATGGGATACCAAAATACACCACCAACTTTTTCTTAGGAAATATGTTGGACAAACTTAAATATAACTCTGAGAATTCAACTTAATGAATCTCAATCAAGGAATAATATTTAGAGTTATATCTCTTTCTCTCACATTCAGAAAGTTTATAGAGACAAGTCCGTGAACCTGATTTATGTGTGAGAGTACTTGGGTGACTCAAAAGATAAATTTCCAAGTATCAATCAAGTCATATCCAACAAACAAGGATGGATGTATCTACTTTGATTGATTACGTACAACCTGTGATATTTCAATTATAAAGATAAACAATACAATGCGGAAAAAGAAATAACATAGACACTAGAAGTTTTGTTAACGAGGAAACCGCAAATGCAGAAAAACTCCGGGACCTAGTCCAGATTGAACACCAAACTGTATTAAGCCGCTACAAACACTAGCCTATTACCAATTAACTTCGAAGTGGAATGTAGTTGAGACCGAATTAAGCCATCTCACAGCAATTCAGTTACAGTCGCACTCCTTACGCCTCTTAAATCCCAGCAGGACTCTGATTCCCTTAGCTGACGTCCTTTACAGCCTAAGAGTTGCTTCAACTCAATTGAAGACTTTAAACCAATCTGCCTCCCACAGATAATGAAATGACGAGGGTACCCAAGTATACCACAATCTTTTCGTTTGATCCCAACCTATTCAAGACCCGCGGTGTACAACTCTTTATGCAACAATCATTAAGGGAATATTTCAACATGGTGTCCACTTGGAACATGGTTAGTCCGGACCGTCCTAACAATGTGAGAAATCAAATCCGAATGGTGAATCACAATACACCTTATGTGTTCATCTATGGATACAAGATCAATACAATACAAAAACAAGATGTTCACTTGATAATAGTTACGGTACAAGACTGAAACACTATAAGATCAATATCAAGTGCCTAGTTAACGTACAAGTGTATTTACTTTAATTATAATATAAACACAATTATAATGTGGAATAAAGTAAAGCACACATCAGAATTTTGTTAACGAGCAAAACTACAATCTTGTAGAAAAACCCCGGTGTTAGAGCACTGCTCGGTCGAACTCGCAAGCGTTGTTATCTCAAGCTTGTTTGTCAAGTTTAGTTGATCAAAACTATATACTTGATTTCTAGTCTACTTATAGATATGTCTCGGATTTATATAGAATGTGTAGTTGAGCTTTAGACTTCACGACGTTCACCAATTGAAGAAGAAGATCTACTGAGGAGCTTGGAGGAACTTCATCAGCAAAAGGTATATGGAGACTAAAACTTATCTATCACTCAGAAGTCTGTTCTATTTTATCTTCTAATGAGACTAAGTCGTATAGCTATATAGACTTTTACATTATACACATTTGATATTTCGAGCCGAGTTTATCTCGCTTATCTATTTCTCAAAATACGTGTTGGAAGCTTTTTGCTTTAGTTATGTTCATCGTATTCTTGACGAGTTTAATTGGAAATAATTTATTTGTTGGAAACTAAATATTAAGTCAAAATATGATCATGTGAAAATTACCTTAAACATGTTATATTATTTGTGTGAGACAGTCATTTGATGTTAGCTCGAGAAGTTTCGTATTGATCATTCGATCACTTGAAAATTACTTGAAGCTAATGGTATGTGTCAGATTACCATTGTCGTCTTCTAAGGATGTTTTAATGATTGAAATAAGAGTTTAGAACGATTACCCATGTCTGGATATAACACGGTATGCATACCCAGTATGCAAACTGTATTGTGATAATTCAGGTTTGGAACTTTTGTTTGCGTACCTAGTATGCGAACGGATTTACCTGAGAAGGTCCGGAACTGTTGTTTGCGTACCTAGTATGCGAACGGGTTTACCTGAGTTGGGTCCGGAACGGTTTTTCGCGAACCGGGTTTGCGAACGGCTTGACTAGGCCAAGGTCCGGAGCTGCTGATCGCGTACCCAGTTTGCGAACACAGTGGTTAAGTTCTAAAATCGGTAACGTATGATTCTCATACTCATGAACTAAAACATTTATGATTTAAGGAATGCAAATTAACTTTGAAAACCGTGGCTTAATGTTCATGAATTGATTCTTGTATAAGTACTTTGTATAATCACGAATAAAACCGATTTCGTTTCAATTTGTTCATGAATATTTCATGAGATAGTGAACAATTGAACAACTCTATTTAAAACACAATTAGATTCATTTGATTATCTATCATTATTGATTGATCTTCATATTTGATCTAGAAGTGTTAGATGAATATGGTTAAGTCAAAAGTGTTCATATGGCTAACTTCGGTTAACTGTTATTGAGCCAACCCAATATACACGTTTAGGTACGGTTACCCATATCTAAATATAAGTATATTTCATTTGTGTGTAACAAGCTAAGACCAACTAATGGTGGAGATTAATTGCTTAATTTCTAAGCAGACTTAGCTTGAATCTTAAATTAGGAGTTCATCTAACGGTGAATATTAAATGCTTTGTTACTAAGCTATCTTAGCTTTGATTGTAAGCAACCCTGATTTGAAAGGATATATAAGGGAGAACTCTAACAACTGAAAAAACTAATCCCGACACTTCCATGTGTCTAGTTGCAAACTAGAGCTGATTCTCCTTTAACCTAGGTTTTCCAAAACCATTATTAGGTTAACGACTTGAAGACTTCACTTGGGATTCGTGAAGCCAGATCCAACTATTTTCTCCTTAGTTGTGTATTCTGATCTTACTTGTTCTATCGTATTGAGTTTTATCTTCTCTAAGATTTACTCGAGATTTATCTCCGATAGGTAAGATATAAAAATTAATCACAACAATTTTTCGTCTCAGACTCTTGTGATTCTGCAATAACTTCTTATGTTAATCAGTTAGGTTATTGTGAGGTGACTAATATTTCTAGGCTGCTCTTCGGGAGTACAAGACCAAATTATTAGTTGGTTCATGTTCACCTTGATCTTTGTATCAAAATACGGAACAAAAAGAATAAAGGATAGACATATCTATGAGAGACAGATTTGTTTATAAGTCTTCGACTTTGGGTCGTAGCAACACTTAGTTATGGGTGAGATCGGCTAAGGGAATCAAGTGCGCAGAATCCGGCGTGGTTTTATAGGCGTAAGGAACGCGACTGTACCTTAATCGGTGTGAGACTTTGTTAGGGCTAAACTACGTTCAAGTCTGAAGTTAACTTGTAGTAGGCTAGAGTCTGAAGTTAACTTGTAGTAGACTTTGTTGCGGCTTAATATAGTGTGGTGTTCAAATCTGGACTAGGTCCCGTGGTTTTTCTGCATTTGCGGTTTCCTCGTTAACAAAATTTCTGGTGTATGTGTTATTTCTTTTCCACATTATATTTGTTTATATAATTGAAATATCATAGGTTGTGCGTAGTTCAATCACAATTGATAAATCCGACCTTGTTTGTTGGATATAACTTGATTGACACTTGTGTATTGGTATTTGGTACCGTCCAAGTTATTTCTCATATCAATCAGGCTCACGGATTTCTATCTGTTCGATTTGCTAATTGTATTGAGAAAGAGATAAATCTCTTTGATATATTTCTTGATTGAGTCTCAATTTTAATTTGGTGCTCTCGGAATTATATTAGAGTTTAGTCCATACAGATTGGCGAACGAATTATTGGGTGTGGTTGTTATACCCTCGCTTTTTCACCCGGGACCTAGTCCAGTTTTGAATACTCAATGAATTAAGATGCTACAAAAAGTAAACCTGGAACTTCGTGTAGAGGATACCAAGCAATCTAAAATCCTAATTATTCAGCTTCAATAGTATTCTAGTTTTGATAACATCTAGCAAAACCGAAGTTCTCAATAGACGTTTTATACTACATATCCTAGCAGGACAGGCGTTCTCTTAAGGAATAATCTAGTATATCTTCTTAATGACTCACAATAACTTCTGCTACCAATCTTTCAACTGGAAAGACAAGATTACTTTGGATTATATTCCAAACAGTAAAGGATCAAAATTGTTTGGTAACCAAACTCACTTTCTAATCACAATACCGAAATATATGATAAAAGCACAGTTACGACATGTTACCAGATCCGAAACTCCAAGGTTACGAGATCAAACAAGAAAATGATTACTGAAATAATCAATCTTTATTACAAGGTTAAATGATAAAATCACAAACAACTTGTTGATCTCAAAAGGCTTATGTTTATCGAAAATAAACAAACTTTTAATCCCGGAAAATCAAGTGACAGAAAGTCACACCAAGATCAAAACACAAGAATAAAGTCTTCAATCTTCGATTTAATCTTCAAACTAACAACCTGCAAAAACAAACTTGATTCCTTATTGATTTGTCGCACAGATCGGAGTCTGTTAACAATGGCAAATTAGTGAATCTATCTTACAGATCTAGAAAAACTTAGATCCGTAGAAATGTCAAATCTTTGATCTAGTTTGAGTATCCTTATATCAGAAGATAAGGAACATGGAATAAACAAACTAGGTGCAATCAAAGATTCAACAAGTGTTAGTCAATCAAATCAATAATCGAAAAACTAAAATAACAATGCAATTATCTATTTTCCCACCAACGGTACTCGTAGAGCTTCTTGATCCCACATAAGTCTTTAAACGAGCGGTCGTAAGAGATTTCGCCTAATTAGGGTACTTTCCTCTCCAAATAGACGGCTCCACCGAAAACAACAAGTGTGAAGTTTGCCTGGCTCTTAGGATAGTTTGCAAGAAATGCAAACTCAAGTATTTACATACCAAGGTTGTTTGGACAACAAGGAAATTCTAAAAGCGAAGATATTCTCAAGATATGCATTAAAGTACCTAAATTCGGTTTTCCTATTTCCAATTAATGTTAACCAATATTTCCGAAAACTCTCATGGAAAAACTCCCATTATTAGTCTAGCATATTAACTAATAATATTTTCTAGAGGATATGCTTTAATTGTTGGTAACTAAAACATATATGATGAAAATCATAATTAATTGCTTTTCAATATTTCGGACCAGTGATCACCTTGAGCATCAAGGAATATATTTGAACAATAAAAGATAAGAGTTATGTACATATTAAAATATGTCGACATTTGGAAGCTTCTCATCTTGACAAACCCAAAACCCTAATTCACACACACCATGAAGAAATATGTGAACCATGGATATTGGTTTTGTACATGGAACCGATTAAACCATCACTCCAAAATATGTTGTGACCGGTTATAACATGATTCCTAATATAGGATGTAATCGGTTACACCTTGCTCCACAAAGTAGCTTGTGACCGGTTACACCTTGCTTCCCGAAGTATCTTGTGACCGGTTACACCTTGCTTCCCAAAGGTAGCTTGTGACCGATTACAACTAAATTCCAAATTCATCTTGTGACCAGTTATACCTTGGTTCCCAAAGTAACTTGTGACAGGTTACAACTTGCATTCCAATATAGCTTATGATCGGCTACACCTTGATTTCCAATGTAGCTCATGACCGATTACAACTTGTTATATTATATATGCTATGACCGGTTATACCTCAAGTCTCAACAAAGTTAAGATAGGTTCTACCATAGTCATCTTCCATTGGTCATCCAAAAATTATTCAATGAATAACAAGAACAATCATGATTTCCCTTTCGATTATGAAAACAAATTCATACATATACTTCCTTAAACTAATATAAAGATACATAGTTTTCTAGGATGAAATCATACCTATATTATGTACACATAATCAAATAACTATATACAATAGATTATGTCGATGTCGCATTTACGAAGTTCCAAAATATAGGCGTTTATACTTCGTAATATGTTTTCTTGATACTTTGATCATATTATTATGACTAAGTCTCATCACTAGAGTATTATATACAATATATACAGCTTCGCATGTTATGTTTTCAATATAGCACGACTTGAAAGATATGTTAGGAATGGAAACAAGATCAAGTAAATATTACTAACCTCAAGTGGAAGGATGATGTCGTCATTGTACTCGTTACTTCTTCCCATTCTCCAGGTCTTCGGAGTAATACTTGTACGTCTCAACAAAGTTGACTCTAGTATTTAATCAAGCGACTCTAGATGAGTTCTGATACTAAAATATGACAACCAAACTTGACATACCAACGCTTGGCGGGTTTAACCGAGCTATGCTCTAACAGATAAGCCTATATGTGTGATTTCCTTTTTGATCGTAGATCAAGGTGAGACTAGAAATCGATAGCAATAGAAAAAGTCTAGCTAACCTCAAAATCATGACTTATCCTACCCAAAATGCATCCTAGATTATTATGCAACTCACAAGTATTAAACTTATGGAATCAACAAAGTCTGAGACGAAGAGAACTTTGATGATTTCTCAAAACGCAGGGGGTACCAAAATACACCACCAACTTTTTCGTAGATAATCTGTATGAACAAACTTAAACAGAATTCCGAGAGTTCAACTTAATGAATCTCAATCAAGGAATAATTTCTAGAGTTATATCTCTTTCTCTCACAATCAAAAAGTTTACGGAGACTAGTCCGTGAACCTGATTTACATTTGAGAGTACTTGGGTGATTCCAAAGATCAATTTCCCAAGTGATAAATCAAGTCGTATATCTAATTTGATTGATTAACGCACAACCTGTGATATTTCAATTATAAAGATAAACAATATAATGTGAAAAGAAATAACACAGATACCAGAAATTTTATTAACGAGGAAACCGCAAATGCAGAAAACCCCCGGGACCTAGTCTAGATTGAACACCAAACTGTATTAAGCCTCTACAGACACTAGCCTACTACCAGTTAACTTAGGAGTGGAATGTAGTTGAGACCGAATTAAACACTCACGGTAATTCAGTTACAGTCGCGTTCCTTACGCCTTTTGAATCCCAGTAGGACTCCGTCCAATAAATTCCCTTAGCTGACGTCACACCAACTCAGAGTCGCTTCAACTCAATTGAAGACTTTACACCAACCTTCCTCCCACATATAAGCCTATATATGTGATTTACTTTTTGAAAAAGTATTAAGGTGATGGAAATCGATAGCAATAGAAAAAGTCTAGCTAACCTCAAAATCCGGACTTATGCAACCCGAAGTGCCGCCTAGATTATTATTCACCTAAATTTGTGGAATCAACAAAGTCTGAGACGAAGAGAACTTTGATGATTACTATATATCTCGATCAAGTGAGCAGCTCAACAATCGATCAAGATCAGGATACTCGAGCTATCAGATAAACAATAGCTGGACCCGACTTCACGAATCCCTATGAAGTATTTGTAGTCGCTAAACCCTAAAAGGGTTTTAGGAAGACGACGACTCTAGTTTACAACTAGGACACACCAAGAAAAGTTGTGTCAGGATTCAAAGATCCCAGCTGTTTGAGGTTCCCCTTATATAGGCATTCAAAGTATAGGTTGCTTTAGGTTTAAGCTAAGACAGCTTTGGAACCAAGCGAACAATATCCGCCGTTAGATGAATCTTTGAATTAAATAATCAAGATATAGCCTGTGGTTAGGATAAACCGTAACCATACCGTGTACAAGACCAAGCTCATGAATAGTTAGCCGAAGCTAGGCAACTTAACTATAAGCTTGAGCATTTTCATAAACACTTAAGACTTAACTCGAGTCACAATAATGTGATCAAATATGTCTATGGTGTTTTGATAAATAGAGATTATTCAAATGTTAATTATCTTGGAGAAATAATTTTATGTGCATATGAATTTAATCGACATAGTAAGTAGGCGTACAAGGTACAAGTACTTAACATGTTCGTGAACAGTTATGTCATGGTACGTGTACCGGTATGTATACTTTATAACATAACCGAGTTCCGGAGTTCACATAACTTTTTCAGTACATATACCGGTATGTAAACCATTTAATCATAACCGAGTTCCGGAGTTAACACAGAACTTGTTCGGTATGCGTATATGTATGGATATCATTTAAACATAACCAAGTTCTGGATTTCACATAATTTTTCTGGTACGTGTTCCGTAACCAACAGTTCTTTTCTAGTACGCACATTGGTTTGCGTACCGATCCGGATTTATGAGTTCACAGACTTTTAAAGGTGTGCATACTAATATGCGTACCAAAAATATTTTTATCGACATATAGCTAATCCGCTATGTGTATTGAGTACATGTATTACGGCTTCATACTTATAACAGTATTCCCAGTTTGTAAGACTAATATATACACTGTCTTGTATCCGAATTTATAGTAGTTCTATATTTTTCTCTAAATCGATTTGAAGCATTCCCTAATAACATCAATGACACATATCACTATTCCAAGCTATTTTTGAATGATAATCTTGAATCATAATTCACTCCCCCTTACATAATGATCCGTAAACCATATGTATGTAGTGCGAAACTACTAATTAATTCTCTCCCTTTTTGTCAATAAAAATTTGCAAAGGTACGAAAATCGTGGGATCGTAATGAATACAACCAAGATATACTTCAGGATTCAAAGATACTACATATCAACTTTATTTAGCTGATATCATATAATAAGTAAATACTTAGCACTCATCTAGGAGATTTAAGATACAAGCATCCCCTTAAAATTCCACAGCCACACTCCCCAAAAATATATAGCAATTAAGCACAAGTTCATTCAAGAACTCTCCCCCATTTGTTGTCATTCCCAAGAGAACAACATGAGTGACCTTACTTTATGAAAAAAAAAATCGGACATTAACAAATCATATGGATTTGTATCCTAAATATCAACTTAAATTAATCTCAACGCCAGTTACGAACAAAGAGATAATTTTAATCGATATCACTCAACATAAGAAAATCTTACAGAGTGTGTACCGCAGTAATAACACAAAAGTGTGATCACAAGTAGATCGATACTGCGAGAAAATTATCAAGGAGTTTTTTTTTATTTTCAGTTTATAAAAACATAATAGATTAACTTCTGAGCATATATGAAATATCAGCTCGATTCACGAAAACGTAAAGGCACATATATTTCATAAGACTTTTGCAATAATTAAACCAATAATGATTACATACTGCAAGTTCATCTTCCAAAAACTCTAGAATTTAAATAAATAAATCTAAAAATATGCAAGATGAAAAACCTTGAAAATAGCTTGTGTAATCACAATTTTTGCTATACCAAATCCTAGTTATCATTCTCAAAAGTAAGAATAAATTCTCATAAGAAGTTTCCTAGTATTTAAAATAGAAAACAAAATAAACTAGATTTTTCCAGACTCTTCATCGGTATTGAAACCCTTGAATTTGTCATCAACTGTATCCACGAGCTTTTCAGAGAAAATATCCCCATTAAGAAGTTCACGAACATGAGATTTCATGAGAACAAGGTCAGCAAAAAACTTTTTCAACTCAGTCTTTTACATGTCTAGACCTTTTAGGGTTTCAACAAGTTCTAGTTTTGCTTCCTCAGATTGTTTAAAAAAATCATAAACAACACCAGCAGAGATCATCTCTTCCCTTTCAACATCTTGATGATCATATGAAAAATAGCAATTCACACTAGAAGGTTTTTCGGATGAATCACCAACTTCGTCATCAACCAGAGTTCTATTTTTTACTCTTGTTTCAATACCATCGCAATTAAGAGCTTTCTCCATGCTTTCGAGGACTCCTAACATAGAAGACATGCTTGGGTGCGGAACCTTGGATCACAATTTCTCAATCACAAGTTAAGGTATATAAAAGAGTTTGTAAGAGGTATTCTCTGGGATGGCGGTCAGTTCGTGACCTATCTAGTCATTAGGGTTTTCGTAAGACCACAAAAGAAAAGTACGTGTACCTTCTCATGGTACGGGACCCGTCGTTCCAAACAAGTTTTAGATACAAACTTTCGAGGGTAGAAAACTGTCTTTTAGAGAGCACATAACAATTTTCAATACTGCAATTTTCTACTTTTTCTATGACAAATATTCTTCTTTGAATATCAATGCATTCTTATCTCAATAAACGTGAGTTTAGAGCACAAGAGAATTATTATTCATGTAAATATTTATATTAGGGAATGCTTTACATTTTTGGAGCCTGGCTCAACAATTTTTTTTAACATTCGTGTCTGATTGAAATTATCATAGAGAAAACGTAAAGGTTGCAATATGAAAAAGATTATAGATCATCATATCTAAGTACTACTTGAGATAAATAGTACACCTGGCACGCAGTAATCCTATCCAGCAGGATTTTCATGGATAAGGTTCCAAGACTTATGCCTAGTTTGCACAAGGGTGAGCCATATGCTCATTGGAGGAATTATGCTACAGTTTACTGTTTTTACCTCTTTCTTTTGCTAAGAATATCCTTTTGGAACGTGAAAAATGATCATAGAAATTTCTGTCATCATAATAAGAGACACGATTAGAATTCTTACCTGAGATTGCTTGCCTCGAAGAGAATGACAGTTTATCAGTGAGATCCTTATATCCTATAATGATCAAATTCATGTTAGCTTGTTGAATTGTTTTATCAGCTTTCTCAGGAGGTGTATGAGTATCCTTACGAACACATATCTGTGAAGGTTTCACTGAGTTCTTCTTGAACCGATTTTGCATACTACCTTTTTGACTTGTTCGAATATTCATGGACTATGATGTATTAACATTCTTGGAAGCAGATTTGCTTGAATGTGATATCACCCCAAAAGGTTTAGACATCCGAATATTAGTCACACCTTTTAGAATAAAATCGAAGGTGTTTTGAAGACGGTCAAACTGATAGTTTTCCGACCACAGTTTACAATTTCTTTGAACATGTCCTTTGGTGTTGCAATAAAAGCACACTTTATAAGTTCCAATTGTTAGAGCACGGCTCGGTCGAACTCGCAAGCGTTGTTATCTCAAGCTTGTTTGTTAATGTTAGTGGTCAAAACTATAAGTCTTGATTTCTAGTCTACTTAAAGTAATGTCTCGGACTAGGATGAATTGTGTAGTTGAGCATTAGACTTCACGGCGGTAATTAATCGAAGACGAAGAACTACTAAGGAGAGCTTGTGGAACTTCATCAACAAAAGGTATGTGGAGACTAAAACTCATCCATCACCTGGAAAGTCTATTTCTACTCTATCTCTTATATTGAGACAAAAGTCGTATTACTATAGTTTTCGATTATGCACATTTGATATTTCGAGCTGAGTTTAACTCGCATACATATTTCTCGAAATATGTGTTGGTAAGCTTTCGCTTCAACCAAGTTCATCTTATATTCTTGACGAAAGTCAAAAGATGATCATGTAAAAATCGTCGAGTAACATCTTACATGGTTTGTGTGATACAATCATTTGGTGTAGACTTGGAATGTTTCGTTATGATTATTTCAATAACATGAAATTGCTTTGATGCTAATAGTGTGTGAAAACGTCTATTGTCATCCTCTAAGAAAGTTTCAATGATTGAAATAAGAGTTTAGAACACTTAACCAACATTGGATTATAAACATGTTGTGCACTCTTGCATATGTGTGATCCATGTCCGGGAACCATAGTATGCATACCCGTATGCGTACCTGTTGGTTTGAGAAGTCCGGGAACCTAAGTGCACGTACCCCGTACGCATACTGGCGTAGGTTTGTGACCGAAAATTTCTGTCGGGTTTGGAGGTATGCATACCCGTTCGCATACTGGCGAAAACAAAACTTGGTCCGACTATTTCAAGTATGCTTACCCGTTTGCATACTTGAATGGTTAAAGTTTTAAAATCGGTTATGACATGAACAAATACATTTATATAATAAGGAATGCATTCTTTGCAAACCGTGACTATATTGTTCATGAATTAATTCGAGTGAATCAAACCGATTTTGCTTCAATTGTGTTCATGTATACTTCTATGAGAATATAGAAATTGAACAACTCTTTAACTAGTTTCATTTGAGTCATTTGAACTAGTTATGGTTAAGATGAATAAGGTTGATATGAGAGTATTTGGTGCACCAATATGGGGTATTCCATTGCAGATTACTTGGAGTTTGATAATTCGAATCTGCACAACTCTGTTGCAGAGTTTATTATTGAAGGGGAGTGGTTTTACCTTCGTACATGCCTGAGTTGGAGGGCCATGTGCAACAGTTGATAAGGGAGACCCCTTTTGCTTCTCACAAAGAAGATAAACAAGTGTGGACTGTGAGTAAGTCTGGCTATATCACAATGAAAGATGCCTATGATTATCATAGGCCTAGAGCTACTGAAAATCTGGACTTCAGGGATTTATGGGCTATAAAGGTTCCTCCTAGATGTGCCTGCATTGCTTGGAAACTTATGCACAACAGAATTGTTACTGATGATAATATGAAGACACAAGGAGTTGATGCAGCAAAATGCTGTAACTTATGTCCCTCTCCTTGTTGTAATGAAACTCAATCTCATCTTTTCTTCGACTGTGTATTTGCTAACTCTCTTTGGAGATGGATTATGCAGGTTTTCAGACATCAGCTGGATTGTACAAGTGTCAGCTTGTTATTTACCTCTGTTAGAAGTTTCGTGAGATGCTCTCAAAATAAAAATCTTCTTTGGATAGATGTGGTAAGCTGTCTTTGGCTCATTTGGGCACTGCCTTATTTCCTCCAATCAATCCATTACACATCTGAAAAACCTAATTGTTGAGTCGAGTAGGCATAGTGGCGGTTTCTCCTTTTATACTTCTGCAGACAAGATCATTCTTGATTTCCTGGGAATTAAGAGCTTACCTCCTAAAATGCCAAAAGCTATCTCGGTTAAATGGCAAGCTCCTCTTCCTGGTTGGATTAAAGCCAACATAGATGGATGCTCTATTGGTAATCCAGGTCCTTCTGGATGTGGGGTGGTGTTTCGCGACTCTCATGGTTTGGTTATAGGATGCTTAGCTCATAACTTGGGTTTTAATAATTCTTCATGTGCCGAGCTCTGGGGAGCAATTTATGCTCTTCGTTTTGTCTGTACAAAGAGAATACAAAGACTCTGGCTTGAATGCGACACTACTTTTGTCTTACAGGCTATCAAAAATCCAGATTTGGTCCCTTGGACGCTATCTACCCACTGGAACAATTGCTTGAAATTTGCATCTTCAATTCAATTTGTTTGTACTCATATATATCGTGAAGGTAACTCGGTGACAGACCTTTTGGCCAAGCACGGTGCTCTGGTTGAATCTCATTGGTGGATTGAACCTCCAAATTTCACAAGACGGAAGCTCCTCATAGATAACTCTATCTTTCCGCTGTACCGTTTTCGTAATATGTAATTGTTTATTTTCTTTGTTCTTATTATATTTTTTTTTTTTTTTTTTCTTGTTGGAGGTAAGGCCTAGTTCCTTCTTTATTTTTTTATGATTTTAATAAAATTGCTGCCCAGTGTGCCATTGACATGGGTAGTTTCTTAAAAAAAATATTCATATAGCTAACCTCGGTTAACTACTGTTTAACCAACATGGTGTACACGTTTAGGTACGATTACATAAACCTAAATGAGGGTACATATTTGTGTATAACAAGCTAAGTTCGATCTAACGGTTGAAAGATATTAGCTTGGGTTTAATCAGGTTTTCATTTAACGGTGAATATTGAATGCTTTTTTACAAAGGTAACTAAGATTGCAAACCCTGATTTGAAAACTATATAAAGGAGAACTCTAGCAACTGGGAAACCTAATCCCTACACCTCCTGTGTGATACTAGTGATGACTAGAGTCGATTCTCCTTTAACCTTAGGTTTTTCACGAAACCCTGTAGGTTAACGACTTCAAGACTTCATTGGGATTGTGAAGCCAGACCCAACTATTTTCTCTATAGTTGCGTGTTCTGATCTTATTTTTACTATCGTGATTGAGTATTATCTTTGTTGAGATTTGCTTGAGATTTATCTCCGATAGGTAAGATTAAAATTAGTCACAAACATCTCCGTCTCATCGTTTGTGATTCCACGATATCTTGTTTCGCTACCATACGATTAAGATTATTTTGAGGTGATTGATAATACTAGGCTGTTCTTCGGGAATATAAGTCCGGTTTATCAATTGGTTCCTGTGCACCTTGATTTATCAAAAGACGGAACAAAACTCGTAGCTATTTCTATGGGAGACAGATTTATCTATTCCAATAGACTTTTATGTGTGAGACAGATTTGTTTATCAAGTCTTCGACTTTGGGTTGTAGTAACTCTTGGTTGTGGGTGAGATCAGCTAAGGGAATCAAGTGCATAGAATCCTGCTGGGGTTCAAAGACGTAAGGAGAGCAACTGTACCTTGATCAGTGTGAGATTGATTAGGGGTCAACTACATTCCAGTCCGAAGTTAATTGGTAGTAGGCTAGTGTCAGTAGCGGCTTAATACAGTGTGGTGTTCAAAGATGGACTAGGTCCCGAGGTTTTTCTGCATTTGCGGTTCCCTTGTTAATAAAACTTCTGGTGTCCGTGTTATTTCTTTTCCGCATTATATTTTGTTATATAATTAAAATATCACAGGTTGTGCGTTGAATCGATCAATTGATAAATCTAACCTTTGGTTGTTGATTGAAATTGATTAATCCTTGAACATTGGTCTTTGGTACCGTTCAAGTTATTCCTCTTATATTCAATCAGGCTCGCAAATTCCTATTTGTTGATTGCGGATTGAATTAAGAGATAAAAATATAAAACTCTTTGATATAGTTTTCTCTAGATTGAGTCTGACTGTCTAGTTGATTCTCTTGAAAGTATATTGGAGTTTGTCTATTCAGATTGCCAAACGAAATATTGGGTGTGGTTGCTAGACCCCCGCTTTTTCAATTGGTATCAGAAAGGGAAAACACGTTTAAGACCTTATAAGTCTGTGTTTGTAGCAATCTGATCTTTGTGGACCTAAGAAGTATCTAACAAATTAACGCACATAGAGATGTCTTCCAAAGCTTCTGATTATGCCAAAAATCTTGTTCCTTCCTCAAAGGATAACACCTTAGTAGATTCTTCCAAATTCCGAGGAAAAAACAATAAATTTTACATCGTGTCAGAATCAGAAATGGAACTCACCAGATCGTTAAAAAAATCTGCTGAAATCATTGATTTTCAAGTTTCTAAAATCAAGACTCTTGAAGAAAAGAATGATCAGCTCATTGATTAATTTGAGAAATCTCTTTAAAGAGAATGTGAGCTTTATTGCTTTATTGAATCTCTGTCTAACAATATCGAAAAATTGGTTCAAGAAACTACTCTACAGAGTGAAAACATTAGTATGCTTGAAGATAATGTTAGAAAAGACTCAATTAGAAAAAGGAAAAATCTGTTTTGATGAGTAAGTCATCCTCAGTACCTTCTTCCGATACCCACAATACTTTACCCAGCGTGAAGAAAATTCCCTCCAAGGAAGTACCCACTATGAATCACTTGCAAAATTTGCATGTGCCGGAAAAGGTTACGAGTCAAGGAAATTGTGTTTTTAGTCCACGGTGATGTTCCTTCTGTGGGAAAAAGAATCATTATGCTCTTCATTGTTTTGCTAGAAAGAAACAAATCTCTGATCTTCATAATTTACTTCTTTTTACTGTCAACGGTGTAAATCATCTGAAGACATCTACAGTGAATTTATTTCCTACAGAAAACTAGAATTCTTATAAGAATGATCTCTCTTATAGAAATCATCACAGGTTGCAAGTTTCTCTTAATGGTATAAACTCTTGTGCCACGAATGAACACATTTCATGTGCTTATAAGAACAAGTCTGGCAAGTCTAAATCAAGAAGATGGAAGTCCTTCAACTCTTCTCCTATGGAACCGATTTACAGAGGTCCTAAACTTAGTCCTCAGAAAAATCCTTCTGATGGATCTTCAAAAGGGTTTATGACTAATTCTTATGGAATAAGTTATAATCAATGGAAAGAAGGGAATACACGATACAAACGCATAAAAGATGTGTACAACTCTTCTCCCATAACTCATAGTGAGAATATTTCTCACTCCTTTACCTGATTCCAGGTAAGTTCATCCTTGTATCTATCTTGAGAGTTGAAAGGATGATGATTGTGGGAGTCTCAAGAATAGTTGTATGTTTTTATGCGTTTTATGTTAATTTTATGAGTCATTCGATCCTGCTGATCGTATCTCATGCTCTAATTTGAAGAGAAGTTTTCTAAATTATTGAGCCATGTTAACAAACATTGTGTTTTCTTGTTGTATCTTTTCTAAATTCATCCTTCATCTGTGACCGGTCCACGAACGTTCGTGTCCTCTTCATGAGAGTTCATAGGGTTTCCATAACAAGAGATTCCTTCTCCTATTTACAAACATATATATATATATATATATATATTCTATATTGTGTTGGTCCATCCCTAACAAAAAAATATATATGGAGAACTCTTCAAGATCTCAAGAGATTGTAAGTCTTGACATGGAGGACACTCAAGGACGTGATTCGGTTCAAGAACTTGTTCTGAAGAAGATGCTTGCAAGGAAAGAGCACAACTCCTGGATTGATGAATCTGTCAAGGATTTAACTCATTTTCAGGATGATTCAAAGGTCGAGTTTGCAAATCTTCAACTGCAAATAAATCATCTTTTAGATTGTCCGGCCAGAATCCTTGCTAATCAACAGATCTTGATACGGAATCAGAAGAAACTCATTATGGACTGCGTTAAGGATAGAAAACTTGCCCGTGTTGTTGATCGTAAAGTTAGTGTTCTAACTCATGAACATGGAGTTTCCACGGTCAAGAGAGTAAAGGAAATTAGCGCACCTTCTATGATGGATTCATTGAAAGGTATGAAGTTATCAAAGAACAATAACTTTGTCTAGGAAACTTCTTATGAGAATTTATTCTTGTGTTTTAAGAAGGATAACTAGGGTTTGGAATAGCCATTATTGTGAGTACACATAGATATTTCCAACGATTTTCATCTTGCAATGTTTTTAAATTTATTTGTTTAAATTCTAAGTTACTTGGAAGATGATTTTTTCAGTATTAATCTTTATGGTTTTATATATTGCAAATTGTTATGGGATATGTTTTTTATGTCCGTGAACCTTGACTGTCCCATATTTGTTTAAAAGTTAACTATATTATATGTCGATATGAAAGTATTGATAAAAGATAGAATGAACTTTTGACTACAAAAGTTAAGCCTTTTATGTCATTATGCAAATATTGATGGAAGAAAGGATGAACTTTTGTTTTCAAAGATTAAGTCTATTATATGTCAATGTGCAAATAGTAATGAAAAATAGAATGAATCTTTGATTATTCCGCAGTATTGGTCTTTACCTGATCCACATCTTTGTTTATGTACTGTGTTGCTCCGTAAGTTCTATTATGTTGAGCATGGCCAATTGAATTGATCATTTTCCTTGTGGTTAATTCTATTGAGATTTTTGGATACAAATTCATGTTTCATGTGATTTCTTAGTGTCCAAAGAAATCCTTCGTTTCTTGTAAAAGTAAGGTCGCTCTTGTTGTTCTTTCGGGAATGATATTTTATGGGGGGAGTTCTTAATTGAACTTGTGCTTAATTGCCAAATCTTTGTGGGGAGTGCGGCTGTGGAATATTGTAGGGGTTATCTTGTATCTTTATAAACTCCTTGATGAATGCATTTATTTTCGGCTATTTGATGGCATATAAACAAGTTGGTATGTTGTTCTCTTTTGGTAATGAAGTATCTCTATGAAAATTTCATGAGGATCCCTCTAGTTTTCGTACCTTTGCCAATTTATATTGACAAAAAAGGGGAGAATTAATGTGTAGTTCACACTACAAATACATATGGTTTACGGATCATTATGTAAGGGGGAGTGGTTTTCATATTGAGATGAAGTATTGACTAAGGGGGAGTGATGCATATCACCAAAGTATTGTTGTCAAAGTTGTGATGCAATTGGACTTTGATGCTGTATAATGATACTATGACACTGTATAACAATGATTGAGAGCAATTGTTTTCTCATTGTTATAGCTACGGATCTTCAACAACGATGATGCTGAGTTGAACACATTTGGAATCATTGGAGTATTCGGAAGTGACGAAGATTTCGAGTAATGTTGAAGAACCAAGGAGATCAAGCATTTGGATGCGAAGCTACAAAGTTTATTTATTTTGTAATCCATATGTATTGATAGTTTTGTCACTAAAATTGACAAAGGGGGGAGATTGTTAGAGCAATGCTCGGTCGAACTCGCAAGCATTGCTATCTCAAGCTTGTTTGTCAATGTTAGTGATCAAAACTATAAGTCTTGATTTCTAGTCTACTTAAAGTAATGTCTCTCGGACTAGGATAGTTTGTGTAGTTGAGCATTAGACTTCACGACAGTCATTAATTGAAGACGAAGAACTACTAAGGAGATCTTGTGGAACTTCATCAACAAAAGGTATGTGGAGACTAAAACTCATCTATCACTTGGAAAGTCTATTTCTACTTTATCTCCTATATTGAGACAAAATTCGTATTACTATAGTTTTCGATTATGCACATTTGAGATTTCGAGCTGAGTTTAACTCGCTTACATATTTCTCGAAATAAGTGTTGGTAAGCTTTCGCTTTAACCAAGTTTATCGTATGTTCTTGACGAAAGTCAAAAGATGATCATGTGATAATCGTTAAGTAACATCTTACATGCTTTGTGTGATACAATCATTTGGTGTAGACTTGGAATGTTTCGTTATGATTATTTCAATAACTTGAAAATTGCTTTGATGCTAATAGTGTGTGAAAACGGCTATTGTCATCCTCTAAGAAAGTTTTAATGATTGAAATAAGAGTTTAGAACACTTAACCAACATTGGTTATAAACATGTTGTGCACTCTTGTATATGTGTGATCCATGTACGGGAACCATAGTATGCATACCCGTATGCGTACCTGTTGGTTTGAGAAGTCCGGGAACCTAAGTGCGCGTACCCGTACGTATACTGGCATAGGTTTGTGATCGTAAATTTCTGTTGCGTTTGGAGGTATGCGTACCCGATTTTGCTTCAATTGTGTTTTTGTATACTTCTATGAGAATATAGCAATTGAACAACTCTATAACTAGTTTCATTTGAGTCATTTGAACTAGTTATGGTTAAGATGAATAAGGTTGATATGAGAGTATTCATATAGCTAACCTCGGTTAACTACTGTTGAACCAACATGGTGTACACATTTAAGTACGGTTACATAAACCTAAATGAGGGTACATTTCATTTGTGTATAACAAGCTAAGTTCGATCTAACAGTTGAAAGATATTATCTTGGATTTAATCAGGTTTTCATCTAACGGTGAATATTGAATGCTTTTTTACCGAGGTAACTAAGATTGCAAACCCTGATTTTAAAACTATATAAAGGAGAACTCTAGCAACTGGGAAACCTAATCCCCACACCTCCTGTGTGATACTAGTTGCGACTAGAGTCGATTCTCCTTTAACCTTAGGTTTTTTACGAAACCCTGCAGGTTAACGATTTAAAGACTTCATTGGGATTGTGAAGCCAGACCCAACTATTTTCTCTATAGTTGCGTGTTCTGATCTTACTTTTACTATCGTGATTGAGTATTATCTTTGCTGAGATTTTCTTGAGATTTATTTCCGATAGGTATGATTAAAAGTAGTCACAAACATATTCGTCTCATCGTTTGTGATTCCACAATATCTTGTTTCGCTACCATACGATTAAGATTATTGTGAGGTGATTGATAATACTAGGATGTTCTTCGGGAATATAAGTCTGGTTTATCAATTGGTTCTTGTGCACCTTGATTTATCAAAAGAAAGAACAAAAATTGTAGGTATTTCTATGGGAGACAGATTTATCTATTCCAATATACTTTTCTGTGTGAGACAGATTTGTTTATCAATTCTTCGACTTTGGGTTGTAGCAACTCTTGGCTGTGGGTGAGATCAGCTAAGGGAATCAAGTGCGTAGAATCCTGCTGGGGTTCAGAGATGTAAGGAGCATAACTGTACCTTGATCAGTGTGAGATTGATTAGGGGTCAACTACATTCCAGTCCGAAGTTAATTGGTAGTAGGCTAGTGTCTGTAGCGGCTTAATACAGTGTGGTGTTCAAAGTTGGACTAGGTCCCGGGGTTGTTATGCATTTGCGGTTTCCTCGTTAACAAAAATTCTGGTGTCTGTGTTATTTCTTTTCCGCATTATATTTTGTTTTATAATTGAAATATCACAGGTTATGCGTTGAATCGATCAATTGGTAAATCCAACCTTTGGTTGTTGATTGAAATTGATTGATCCTTGAACATTGGTCTTTGGTACCGTTCAAGTTATTCCTCTTATATTCAATCGGGCTCGCAAATTCCTATTTGCTGATTACAGATTGAATTAAGAGATAGAGATATAAAACTCTTTGATATACTTTTCTCTAGATTGTGTCTCACTATCTAGTTGATTCTCTTGAAAGTACATTGGAGTTTGTCTGTTCAGATTGCCAAACGAAATATTGGGTGTGGTTGTTAGACCCCCGCTTTTTCACCAATGAAATCAGAATAGGTAATTCTATCATACTCGTCTTGTAAAGAAATTTTCCTCCTTGAAGATACAGTTTTTTCTTGGTCAGAGAATTTTAACTGATCATCTGCTATCAAAGTAATTGTACTTTGTTTATCAGTTTCTGACTGTGATTTTATTAGCATATCATGAACAACGGGAGTTTTTACTTTTACCAACTCATCACTTTGTACATAGACTGTGTTCATGGTAGTTTCTTTAGATTCATTATCGCAACGTGAAGTAGTGTTATTACTCGACAATCGTTCGATCTCTAAGGAATTATCTTTAAATTCAGCTTCGAGTGAAAGAATTTTCGATTTCACTTTGGCATGTTCTTCAAGAAAAATCCTTGTTTTGGAATCATGTTCAAAAATAATACCAATGAGAGTATTGACTTTGTGTTTCATCCGAATGACCTCAGAAGACTGAAATTTTATGCGCTTGAAAATTTCAGAACTTTCTTTGGGTGCTTCCGTTCTACTTCGGAGTGAGACTCATCAGTAAAATAATAGGGATAACACTTATCAACATCCAACTGTTTTATGGAATCGAAATGTTCCTCTCTATAATACTTTGAAAGCACATACTCTTTTATAGAATCCATAAAAACAGTTTCTTTTAAACTGGTGGAACTGTTAGGGCATTTCTCGGTCAAACTCACAAGTGTTGCTATATCAAGCTTGTTGTCAAATTTAGTTGTCAAAACTATATCTTGATTTCTAGTCTACAATTAGTTAAGTCTTGGTCTAGGATAGTGGAGTTGAGAAATGAAGCAGTCATCATTTGCGTTCTACCGTTTGAAGGCGAAGATCAATCGAAGCTTTTGGAGAACTTCATCGACAAAAGGTAAGTGAAGACTGAACCACCTATTTCTCAAGTTGTATTCACCATTCTATCTTTGAGACGATTGTAGCATAACTAATTAGACTAGCTTGCATAGACAAGAATTTCGAGTCGAAAGCTAATTATTTAGTTTACGAATTTCTCGAAATATAATGACTAAGCCTAATGAACATTTGTTCATACTTGATCAAATTCCGTGGAGAACAATTTATTGTTCGGAACAAAATCATGATTCAAGTTTATCATTCAAAAATATCCTGGAACAGTGATATGTGTCATTGATATAATTCAGGAACGTTTCGAATTGATTTAGAGAAATATAAAACTACTATATTCGGAATACAAGACAGTATTATCAGTCTTACAAACTGAGAAAACGGTTATATGTTTGAAGCCGTATTACATGTATTCGTACACGTAGCGGAGTATTTATATATCGACTTTCAGATTTGTGTGATATGCATATTCGTATGTACCTCATGGGAAAATCTGTTTGTTTCGTGATCCGGATAGGTAAGTATATTCGTATACAAACAATTATGGAACTGTGGGTAAGGGAACCGGGTTAAAACAATCAAACCGGTATGCGAGCCAAAACAGTTATATGTTCTAGAACCAGTTTAATACCCAAACCGGTACACAAGCTGAATGTTCTGTGAACTCCGGAACCGACAAAGGTCTTAAGTTTGCAAACCAAGACGTGAACTGACTTCGGAACTTTGAGTTGGTTCAAAGTTTGCAAACCTATACATGAACTGAAAAGATATATAAGAGTCCGGAACTTGGTAATTGCATAAGTTTGCAAACCGGTTTATGAACTGAAAAGTTCTGTAGACTCCGGAACTCGGCAATTGCATATAAGTTTCCAAACTGGTCCGTGTACTGTGACTCATCCGATTCACAAACGATTCAAGTAATTGTACTTTGTACATTTACAAACTATGTCGATCATGATTCAATTGCGATTAAATTATTTCTATGATGTGCATTTGATCATTTCTCTAATTAACAATAAACTCATTTGATCACATGATTGTGACTCAAGATTAATGTTTTAGTGAACATGAAAATGAGTGTTAAGCTTTTAAGTTCAAATCGGCTAGTTTCGGCTAACCATGTTGAACATAGTCTATATACATGGTTCGGTAACGGTTTACCTAACCATAGTGTATATCTTGTATATGTGATTAAGATTCAAAGATTTCATCTAACGGTGGATATTGTTTGCTTGGTTCCAAAGCTATCTTAGCTTAAACCTAAAGCATCCTAGGCTTTGAAGTCTATATAAAGGGAACTCTTGGTAACTGGGATCTTTGAATCCTGACACTACTTTTTGGTGTGTCCTAGTTGTATCTAGAGTCGTCCTCTCCAGAAACCCTTTTAGGGTTTATCGACTACAAAGACTTCATTGGGATTCGTGAAGCCAGGTCGGGTTATCTTTTATCTTGATAACTTGAGTATCCTGATCTTGATTGTTTGTAGAGCTTGCTCCATCAATCAATATAGATAGTAATCAACAAAGTCTATTCATCTCATACTTTGTTGATTCCACAAGTTTTATACTTGTGAGGTGAATAATAATCTAGGTTGTACTTCAGGTTGCATAAGTGCGGATTTTGAGGATAGGCATACTTTTGTCTAAGTTGCTATCGATTTCCATCACCTGGATCTATCGTTTGATCTGATCATCTGTTTAAATCGTAAATCAGGAAATCAAATATAGGCTTAATCTGTGGGGGGGAAGATTTGGTTTAAAGTCTTCAATTGAGTTGAAGCAACTCTTAGTCGTGGGTGACATCGTCTAAGGGAATTAATTGCGTAGAGTCCGGCTGGGATTCAAGAGACGTAAGGAGCGCGACTGTACCTAAATCAGTGGGAGATTGAGTTCGGGCTCAACTACATTCCAGACCGAAGTTAATTGGTAGTAGGATAGTGTCTGTAGCGCCTTAATACAGTTTGGTGTTTAATCTTGACTAGGTCCCGGGGTTTTTCTTCATTTGCGGTTTCCCCGTTAACAAAACTTCTGGTGTCTGTGTTATTTCTTTTTCCGTATTATATTGTTTATCTTTATAATTGAAATATCACAGGTTGTGCGTTGATCGATGATAGTAGCTAGGTCCAACCTTGTTAGTTAGAAAAGACTTGATTGATCCTTAGACATTGGTCTTGGGAACCGTCCAAGAACTCTCCTTGTAGTTAGGTTCACGGATTAAATTCTGTAAACACTCTAATAACAAGAGAGAGAGAAAGAGATATATAACTCTAGGAACTTTCCTTGATTAAGTTTTTACTCTCGAAGTTGTGTTGATTTTGTCCATATAGATTGCCTCTAAGAAAAAGTTTGTAGTGTATCTTGGTACCCACAACGTTTTCAGGAACGTTTATCAGAGATTGCACTCTTGTCCATATAGTCAGATCGCTTCAAAAACAGGCTTATTAGGTCTCAAACGTGTTTTCCTGCTCTGATACCAATAGAAAACGCGGGGGTACCAAAATACACCATCAACTTATTTGTAGGCAATCTGTATGGACAAACTTAAACACAATTCCGAGAGTTCAACTTAACAAATCTCAATCAAAGAATAATATCTAGAGTTATATCTCTTTCTCTCACAATAAGAAAGTATACAGAGACTAGTATGTGAACCTGATTTATGTGCGATATACTTGGGTGATTCCAAAGATCAATTTCCCAAGTAATCAATCAAGTCATATGTAACAAACAAGGTTGGACGTATCTGCTTTGATTGATTAACGCACAACCTGTGATATTTTAATTATAAAGATAAACAATATAATGTGGAAAAGAAATAGCACAGACACCAGAAATTTGGTTAACGAGGAAACCAGAAATGCACAAAAACCCCGGGACCTAGTCCAGATTGAACACCAAACTATATTAAGTCGCTACAGATACTAGCCTACTACCAATTAACTTATGTCTTGAATGTAGTTGAGACTGAATTAAACCCTCACAGTAATTCAGTTACAGTCGCATTCCTTACGCCTCTTGAATCCTAGCAGGACTCCGCACAATTGATTCCCTTAGCTGACGTCATACCAACTAAGAGTTGCTTCAACTCAATTGAAGATTTTAAACCAATCTTCCTCCCACAGATAATCCTATATATGTGATTTCCTTTTTGATCAAAGATCAAGGTTATGGAAATCGATAGCAATAGATAAAGTCTAGATAACCTCAAAATCCGGACTTATGCAACCCGAAGTGCAGCCAATATTATTATTCATCTCACAAGTATTAAACTTGTGGAATCAAAAGTCTGAGACGAAGAGAAATTTGATGATTACTATCTATCTTGATCAAGTGAGCAACTCAATAATTGATCAAGATCAGGATACTCGAGCTATCATATAAACAATAGCTAGACCTGGCTTCACGAATCCCTATAAAGTATTTGTAGTCGCTAAACCCTAAAATGGTTTTAGTAAGAGGATAACTCTAGTTTTAAAACTAGAACACACCAAGAAAAGTTATGTCAGGATTCAAAGATCCCAGTTGTTTGAGGTGCCTCTTATATAGACATTCAAAGTATAGGTTGCTTTAGGTTTAAGCTAAGATAACTTTGGAACCAAGCAAACAATATCCACCGTTAGATGAATCTTTGGATATAATTTACATAATCAAGATATACACTCTGGTTAGGATGAACCGTAGCCGAACCGTGTACAAGACCATGCTCATGAATGGTTAGCCGAAGCTAGCCAACTGAACTATAAGCTTGAGCATTTTCATAAACACTTAAGACTTAACTCGAGTCACAATAATGTGATCAAATATGTCTATGGTGTTTTAATAAATAGAGATTATTCAAATGCTAATTATCTCGGAGAAATAATTTTATGTGCATATGAATTTAATCGACATGGTAAGTAGGCGTACAAGGTACAAGTACTTAACCTGTTCGTGAACAGTTATGTCATGGTACGTGTGCCGGTATGTATACTTTGTAACATAACCGAGTTCTGGAGTTCACAATACTTTTTCAGTACGTGTTCTGGTATGTAAACCATTTAAACATAACCGAGTTCCGGAGTTAACACAGAACTTGTTCGGTATGTGTACTAGTATGGATACCATTTAAACATAACCAAGTTCCGTATTTCACAGAACTTTTCTAGTACGTGTACCGCTATAGATATCAAACCGGTTCCGTAACCAACAGTTCTTTTCTAGTACGCGCACTGGTTTGTGTACCGATCCGGATTCACAAGTTTACAGACTTTAAAAGGTGGGCATACTAATATGTGTACCAAAAATCTGTTTGTCGACATATAGCTACCCCGCTACGTGTACTGAGTACATGTATTACGGCCTCAGACTTATAACAGTTTTCCCAGTTTGTAAGACTGATATATACACTGTCTTGTATCCGAATTTATAGTAGTTATATATTTCTATCTAAATCGATTTGAAACATTCACGAATAACATCCGTGACACATATTACTGTTCCAAGTTATTTTCGAATGATAATCTTGAATCATGATTTTGATTGGAAACAATAAATTGTTCTTAACCGAAATTCATCAAGTATGAAATGTTCATTAAGCTTAGTCATATTTCAAGGACTAATTTCAAGAAAAATCTTGACCCGAAATTCTTGATATGCGTACGATAGTCTAATTAGTTACGCGACAATGTCTTAATGATAGAAAGGTGAATATAACTTGAGAAATAGGTGGTTCAGTCTTCACTTACCTTTTGTTAAGGAAGTTCTCCAAAATCTCCGGTTGATCTTCGCTTTCAAACGGTAGAACGCAATGATGACTGTCGTGATGTCCGTTTCTCAACTACATCTTCTATCAAAATCCGAGACTTAACTAATTGTAGACTAGAAATCAAGATATAGCTTTGACAACTAAATTTGACAACATAATTGAGATAGCAACACTTGTGAGTTCGACTGAGCAATGCTCTAACAATTTCTATATATCTTGTTCAAGTGAGTATCTCAACAATCGAACATGATCAGGATACTCGAGCTATCAGATAAACAATAGCTAGACCTGGATTCACGAATCCCTATAAAGTATTTTTAGTCGCTAAACCCTAGAAGTGTTTTAGGAAGAGGACGACTCTAGTTTATAAATAGGACACACAAAAAAGTAGTGTCGAGATTCAAAGATCCCAGTTGTTTGAGTTTTCCATTTTATAGACTTTCAAAGCATAAGTTTCTTTAGGTTTAAGCTAAGATAGCTTTGGAACCAAGCAAACTATATCCACCATTAGATGAATCTTTGAATCTTATTAACGTAACAAGATATACACTCTGGTTAGGATGAACCGTAACCGAACCGTGTACAAAGACCACGTTCATGAATGGTTAATCGAAACTAGCCAACTGAATTATAAGCTTGAGCATTTTCATATAACAATTAAGACTTAACTCGAGTCACAATCATGTGATCGTAGAGTTCTCCCTGCATATCTGTCTCCTAAGAAAGAGACGAGAACATGATCCATGAAAATTTCTACCTAACAAGTTAATTTGAAATATGTGCTCTTAAAATTTATGTAATCACATTGTTGATATTTAAACTTATCATGTCAAAATGGGTAAGATCTCCTGAAATCTTCTAGAATATTCTACCTAACAAAAGTCTCTTAATTTTTACTTGCCTTATCTCTTGTGCTCGCGTACCCTCTACTTGCACTTGTTAGAGCATTGCTCGGTTGGATCCACCAAGCGTTAGTATGTCAAGTTTGGTTGTCATATTTTAGTTCCAAAACTTTAGTTGCTTGGTTAGATTACTAAAGTCAACTTCGTTAGGTTAGACTAAGTAGTCTAGAAATGTTGAGACAAACTCGTGTTACTCCGAAGAACCTGAAGACGTGTCAGCATCAACGAACATATCATCCTTCTTTTCGAGGTTAGTATACAAGACTTGAATTATTCCAATTTTTATCTACATTGCTTTCAAGTCGTTTATATTGAAAACATAACATGTATATATGTGAATCTCACAACAGATAAGAAATCGTCAAGAATCATTGTGCAAACAGGGTCTAGAAGTGGGTAGTAGTATTTACTCATGCAAGAATTGTTCATTGATGCAAACATGGTCTAGGTTAACTCAATAATTCTTGTCTATTCTAAGGTCATTCTCTTATGTTTAAAGGCCATTCAAGAATTGTTGACCATAAACCCGAGGTTTGATAGATTTCAGTTCACAATCGTATACCGACACTAGTTGGTCGAAATCTGAACTAGAAAGAAAACTTCAATTAAGGTGTCTCATAAATTCCTTAAGAAGTTTTAACAAAATATCTCTAAATTTATTCTAGTTGTTCTTGTTGTAGAATAATTAGGTTTCTCTTCCAATTTTGAAGAGTATAATAAACCCTAATTGTTAGAGCATAGCTCGGTTGAACCCACCAAGCGTTGGTATGTCAAGTTTGGTTGTCACATTTTCTTGTGTCAAAACTCATCTAAAGTCGCTTGATTGTATACTAGAGTCAACTTCGTTTAGGTTAGACTAGAAAGTATAGGAATGTTGAGACATACAAGTATTACTCCGAAGACCTAAAGAATGTGAAGAAGAACCAAACTACAATGACAACATCATCTTTCCTCTTGAGGTTAGTAATATTGACTTGAACTGCTTCATTCCTAACATATCATTCAAGTCGTGCTATATTGAAAACATATCTGTGAAGCTGTATATACTGTACATATTGTATAATACTCTAGTGATGTGACATGGTCATATTTGTATGATCATAGTATTAGGGAATTAAACTACGAAGTATAACACTTATCTTTTGAACTTCGTAGATATGACATCGTCATAATCTTTTATATACTATTATGATTATGTGAATGGGTTTTGGCGAAGATTTCATCCTAGGAAACAATGTTTTACATTTTTTTAAAGGAAGTACATTCATGAACTTGTTTTATGAATCGAAAGGGAAATCGTTAGGCTTATTGGTACGGCTATTCATTGCAAATCTTTGGATTACGAATATGTGTGAGATGGTAGAATCGATCGTAACTTTGTTATGTATCTTGGTATAACTAATCATAATGCATGAATTATGATTTGGTATGACTAGTTTTTATTAATTGGTGTAACCGATCCTAAGTAATCATTATGAGATGGTATGATCGATATTTGTAATTGGTGTGATCGATCCTAGTAACTGGTGTGACCGATCACAAAGTGTGTGTAATCGATCCTTGTAATTGGTAACCGGTCTTGGTGTAACCGATTCTGGTAATTGGTGTAACTGATCCTGGTAACTGGTGTGACCAATCACAAGCAATACTATGAGTATATGGTAACCGGTCCTGGTAATTGATGTAACCGATCCTGGTAACTGATGTAACCTGTCCTGGTAACTTGTGTGACCGATCACAAGTATTTCCTTATTAAGGTATAACCAATCCTAGTGATTGGTAGAACCGATTGAACCCATGTATGTGATTTGATATTTGATCAATCACATAGTGATCTTGGAATACAGGTGAACCAATTCTAAACTTGTTTGGAAGTGTGGTATAACAGATTCCAAGAATGTAAATCCATGTAAATATGAATAAGGATTTACAGTGAAAAGATGTCAACATACTTTGAACACGTACAATAACTCTTATCATTTATTGTTCAAAGATATTCCTTAGTACTCAAGGAGATCCCGTGCCGAAATAGATTGAGAATCTTTTAATTAAGGTTTTTGGTTTTATATGCTTTAATTACCAGTAATTAAATGCATATCTCCAAAGAATAAAAATTAGTAATGTGCATTTACTAATTGGAGATTTTCTATTGAGAGATTTTGGAAATTTTGGACAAGCATTTATTGGAATTAGGAAAACCGAATCTTTCCATTCATTGCATATCTTGAGAATATTCCCGGTTTTGGAAATTCCTTGGTGTCCAAACATCCTTGGTCTATAAATACCTAAGTTTGCATTTCTAGCAAACTATCCTAAGAGCCAGGCAAACTTCATCTTTTTGTTGTTTCTGGTGGAGCCGTCTAATCGAAGAGGAAAGTATCCTAATTAGGTGAAATCTCTAACGACCGCTCGTTTAAAGTCTTATGTGGGATCAAGAAGCTCTACGAGTACCCTTGGTGGGAAACTAGATAATTGCAGTGTTATTAGTTTTTGGTTGATTTGATTGACTAACGGTTGTTGAAACTTTGATTGCACCTAGTTTGTTTATTCTTGAGAATCTTTTCTTCTGATACAAGATTCACTCAACCTAGATCGAAGTATCGACGGGATCTTTAGAACTGTTTGTAGATCTAAAGACATCTTGTGATAATCCGTTGTTAACAGACTTCGCTCTGTGTGTGATTGATCATAAGAGATTCAAGTGGTGTTGTGCAGGTGTTTATTGAAGATTAAAGAAGATTTGAAGAAAAAAAGATTTCTTATTTGGTTCTCTTATCTTTGGTTGTGCACAAACCTTGATCGGATAGGATCCAACTAGAATCGGATTTATTCGATTGATTAGTTGCGTGAGATCGGCATTCTCAATATATCTCTTTCAGATTTATTTGGATTGAGTGCGAATCTAAACTTAACTACTTTGGTAGTTATTGGATAGATTAATCTAACCAAGCAAAGGAGTTTATTATATTAAACGGAAGAGCCTTTGCGTATGACTTAAGATATCTTCATCTTGAAAGAATCGAAAGAATTGTTATCAAACATATTTGTTGTTCCTTTACTGTTTGAAATACTATCCAAAGGAATTGTTCGAGTGCGTGCACTCATTGAAGTCGGAAGCGTGGGGATACTGAGGAAACTAAGTGAACTAGGGGTAGTTACTTGGTCTCAACTATACGAAGTTGGTGTAGATTTTGTATAGCGGTTTAATTCTGAGAGTATTCAATTCTGGACTAGGTCCCGGGGTTTTTTCTGCATTTGCAGTTTTCCTCGTTAACAAAATCTTGCTGTGTGATTTACTTTTATTTTCCGCAATTATATTTGTTTATATAATTTAAAGTAAATTACACAAACGTTAACTCCGATATACTTGATAGTGATCCTATAGAGTTTGGTTAAGTCCGAACCTATTATCAAGTATCACACTTTGGTGGTCGTATTGTCTCGATATCGTATCTATAGACAATCACACAAAGTGTGAATACCGATTTGTTGCATTGTCTCGACTTTGTCCATAGACGATCACTTTCGGTAAGAGGACTTATATGTGGATATTTTAAATATTGTGGTGTATATGGGTATCCCCTTCTTTTCACTAATCTACAAGTTTGTTTTAATATTACTTTTACCTGGTAATTATTCAATAAAAACATAAGATTTCCAAAACCTTGATTCATATCTAAAGGGAAATCAAACCGGTGTTTGTTGAAAGCAAAATATCAAAAAGTGTTGACGGTGTTTTTTATCTTCTAAAGAAAATTAACGTTCTGCTAGAGGATATTTCAAGTGTATCTAGCCTAAAGAGAATTGGTGTTCTTCTAAATGTTTTTCGAGAGTATCTTCTAAAGTGAATCTGTGTTTTTCTAGAAGTTTTTCGAGAGTATCTTCTACTAGAAGATTTACAAGAAGAATTCCTAAAGTGAATTGGTGTTCTGTTAGGAGTTTGGTGTAACAGCTTGTGTTCAAATCTGGACGAGGTCTCGGTATTTTTCTGTTATTGTGGTTTCCTCGTTAAAAAAATTTCTCCATGTGTTGCTTTACATTTTACTTCCTCGTTATATTTGTGTTGATATAATTAAAGTAAAATCAAGTGATTCTATATTCAACCTAGACATTTTTTTAACTAAAACTGTATAGAACATACAAGACTTGTTCTTGTGAAATCGTATCTTGAAATATATATTACAAGACTTGTTCTTGTTGGAATTCGGTTCGTGTACTGTTATGGTATAAACTAGGTTGTTCTTGGATAATGATTTTTGAGATCGTCCAAGTGGTTTTGTACACAATAAGGTTCATGGATCTTTAATCTAAACTACTGATTGTACAAGAAAGATAAACCGTATATACATATTTTTCAAAGATCATTAAGTTAGTCTACTTGCTATTGCATTAGGTTTTGTCTTATAGGCCCGAACAAAAAGTTGGTAGTGTACTTGGTACCCCCGTGTTTTCAGTATGGAGTCAATCCTAAGTTCATTACACAATCAAGTAACTAGTTACAAGATAGTGTCTATGTCGCAATTACGAAGTTCAAGAGATAAGCGTTATACTTCGTAATTCAATATGCATAAGTTTTGATACAACTTGTATATTCTTCCTTGACTCTTTGACCATAATAAGATGATCAAGTCTCTAATACTAGAGTTTTATATATATATATATATACACACAATAGAAACTCTTTTAATTAATACTCGATTATTTAATAAACTCTCTTAAATAATATTTTTGGCCGGTCCCGAGTCGGGAACAACGTGCCAAATTAATAATTCGCTAAAATTATAAGATAATACATTTTTGATTACCTATGTAGGTCCCATATGAAATATAAATTAATAATGCCTTATATATATATTAAATACATTAATGATTTACGAAGATTTTTTGAAAAATGATTTAATTGTCTTCTGTATTTTGCTAAAATCAATATCGCATTGAATTTCATCTATAATTTTTCTTATCATTGTAAGAATTCTTGGTGTTGTTTTCTCATAGCTCAACAAGAAATTATTCAATGTGATTGCCGCTTTAATAGCCTCGTTTCGTGAAGGGGGCTCCATTGTAGAACTTTCATCATCTTCTTCCACATCTTTATCAGTTCCCAAAACGTTCTCGATTATTTCTTCATCAGTCAACAACTGTGTAACTTCATTTTATTCCGGATAATTTATGACATCTTGGACATTCATTGAATTGCGATAGCCCAACTTCTCGATCAAATTTTGTAAGTCTTGAGTGATTTCACTGTCTGTATGTTCATTCAAATTTTCTAAACTTGTGTTATCCGTTGATCGAAGTTTACAATGACGAAAGCAGTTTGCAAGTGTACTTGTATGAACATCGATAGTCCATGCTGAAATTGCAAGATTCATTGCATCTAACACATTTATTTTTTTATGGATTTGACGCCCCTAATTCATATCCTTCCAAAATACCTCTATAAAATCGACGACGATAATGCATTTTAAAAGCTCGTATAATCCCTGCGTCACAAGGTTGAATTTTTGAAGTTGTGTTTGGTGGAAAAAATAATAATTCAACATTTTGCAGTCCTTCAATAGTTTTTGGATGAGCAGGGAAATTATCCACAATCAGGAGAACTTTTCTTGCAGCCATTTTTTTGTCGAGTTGCCGAACATATTCTTCAAATAGCGCACCAGACATCCATGCTCGTTTATTAGCACGATATTCACAGTTCAAACTTTTCAAGTTTACATTCCTATAATCTATAAAGGAATTTTCTCTGAACCATCTTCGTTACAACAAATAACAACAATTAGTCTTTCCTTATCTTGCTTTTTCCCTTCAAGCTGCTTTGTTGCAAGGGAATGATCTGGTTGAAGTCTAAAAAACAAAACTGCTTAAGATTAAAATATTTAAATTATTACATCACTAAAGCACTAAATAAAAAATATTTTTTTTTAACAAAAGACAAACCTGTTTCATCCATATTGAAGACGTCTTTCATTTCAAACTGATCCATTTTGTCTCTTATGGATTTTAATTTGTCCTCCATGCCCTCCATTTCAACTGATCCGCTTTCTCCAAAGCACCGATTTTTTGTAATTCCATATCTTGATTTGAACTTTCCAAGCCAACCTATTGAAAAAGTAAAGTTTGAAGTGTCTTGAGGATACATAGCCTTCATGAACTTTTTTGCCTGTTCGGTGATTAGCTCTCCCGTCATATTTACATGTTTTTTATATTGAAGAATCCACTCATAGAGTGCTTTTTCTAGATCAAGAAATTTTGCAGGTTTGTGTCGCTTAACATCACCTCTTTCAGGAGCAAGACAGAGGTACTCTGAAGACCGCTTAATCGTATTTGATATCTTCCCTTGACTCACTTGCAAACCGTAGTTATTAGAACCCATTCCTGCAATTCCTTTTGAGTGACAGTTGGATTATCCTTGTTGTGCTTGCATAATGCTCTACGAATTTCATCAGTCATTGTTGATTTTTTAACACCTTTAAGATGAGAAGCCATATTGTGTGTATGATTTGTTTGTGTTAGTAGAATGATTTCATATTGTATTTATATATGAAAAAAAAAATATTTGATAATAAATAAAAAATTATTTAGAAAATGTGATTTGTTATTGTGTTTATAGAAAAATATGATTTGATATTAATATTGTGTTTATATAGGAAATAAAAAATATGATTGGATATTGTGTTTATCAAAATTTTATTTTATATTGATATTGTATTTATATAGGAAATATAAAAGATATGATATGGTATTTTATTTGTATAGAAACTAATTATTTGATATGAAATTTATCTATAAGTTAATAAAGTATTAATTAATATCTCGCTTAATTAATAAATTTTGATGGTCCCGACAGCATTAATTTATAGAGTTTCTACTGTATATATAATTTCGCATGTTATGTTTTCAATCTAAACGACTTGAAAGTAACATAGATAGAAATGGAAACAAGTCAAGTATTGTATTACTAACCTCGAGTAGAAGGATAATGTGTTTGTTGATGTCGATACTCTTTAGATTCTCGAGGTCTTCAGAGTAATGCTTGTATGTCTCAATATTTCTAGACTTCTTAGTATAACCTAAAGAAGTTGACTCTAGTAATCTAAGCAAGCGACCTTTAGTTTTAGAACTGAAATATGACAACCAATCTTGACATACCAACACTTGGCGGGTTCAACCGAGCAATGCTCTAACATTAGTTTAATAATCAATGAGATCGGCCACAGTACGACAAGCTCAAAAGATGCAATTGTAATTGGTGGCGATTGTATTCCAGAAATCCAGTTATCTTTCCATGTAAGATTCTCTTTACCGTCACCTAACAACCATAAGTTGTATTTATGCATAAATTTTACTTCATTATAAATACTCTGCCAAGCCCAAGTCGAGTTATTCTTTTTTGTTGCATGTAATATTGGTGTGTCTGGAAAATGACTTTCTTTTAATGCCCTTTCCCATAATTGTTGGGAATTATTGCAGAGTCCCCAGACTACCTTCGCGAGAAAATCTTGATTAAGACATTCTAAATCTCGAAATCCCATACCTCCAAGAGACTTGTGAATGTTTACCTTTGACCATGATGCCAAGTAAACTCCTTTTCCATCTTGTTTATTCCATCATAATTTCCTATGAACTCTGTCCATCTCCTTGATAGTTGCTTTAAGTAATTTGAACACACCCATTTGATGTGAAGGCATTGCATTCAAGACTATTTTCACTATTATGGACCTTTCTGACCGAGTCAAGGATTATCCATTCTATTTCAGCAGTCTTTTTTCATGCCCTCAACTAGACCAGAGAATGATATTAATCTGCGCCTATTAAGAAACAACGGTATCCCAAGAAACTTCTCCTCCAAAGGTATATGATGTGATTTTAGATAGTGGTAAGAAATGGGGTTGTCGTTCACTCGGATTCGTAGAGATTAAAGTTTTTAAAAATACTAAATAAATATATACAAAGACTATTAACAATGGGCGAGAGGTACTGGGACTAAGGATTTATCCAATCTTCATAACATAAGGTTCACTTATTTATTCTCAACAATTTTAGCTCAAGAAATATAAACATGGACTCTATTTTTTGCCAAGGTAGATTCTCAAAACATTGATTGTAAATGTTAAGCATGGGATATCAAATCACCTAAGCTAAGCATGACCCATCTAATCAAATGACAACCTATTTAATCAAATCATATTTCAATTAATTTTAATGCAAAAGTCATAAAAAGAATAAAAATAAATTTACCATGTATGAAGTTCGGCCTCCTCCGTCGTCCCAGTGTTGGGGCTTAATTCATCATGTCGAAAACACACTCAAAATATGTATTCATGGCTCAAAAAGTGTTTACAAGAAGAGAAAATAATGAAACAGGAAATCTGCAACAGCACAGGTGCGTTACAGACCGACTTTTTCAACTCTCAACTGTTATGATGAAGATAATCGTTACAAATCTGAAGATAAATATTGCAGAAGAGGATGAAGAAACTGTTACAATGAAGATAAATGTTGCAAACTAGTTGAAGAAACTGTTACAACGAAGATAAATGTTGCAAACCAGTTGAAGAAACTGTTACAACCAGTTGAAGAAACCGTCGTTGTTTCCCTGTTCTTCACGAGCAGTAGCAGCAGCAACAACAGAGTTCTGAAAACTCTTGATTCACGCCTCCTGAGCTCTCCTCTCGACCCCAAACTCTCGACACCCCTTCTATGGAACCTTGTGACTCTATTTATACACCAAAATCCTAAAAATCACGCGTCAATTACACAAAATAGTTCTCATTTACTCCCATGCATGGAAAAGAATAATTTCCATTTTTTGATTAATTACGCGTATAATCTCGTGTTGCACACACCAGGAGCATTCCTTCACGTCCCATAATAAGTTACGCACGCATAAGCCACAAGAAAACTTCCCAAAATTACCAAAAATTCTGAAAATATCTTACGGGAATATCACGCATGTTTTGCTCTACACTTGAATTCTAGCCAATTCTGGTCGAAACCAAAGACCATACCACGTTTATATGGGTCCTAGGAATGATCCCAATCAATTCCATCCCTTTAGTCTCTCTGAAATGACTCCAAAAATCTAATTGAAAATCTGCCAGGGATAAACATAATTTTCCCGCCTTTTTTTGTTTTTGAACGTGAAGGAGAAGGGGGTGCCCCTTATCCGCTGTTGGATTCCGAATAACAAATGTCCCTTGGGTGCCTTTAGACAACTTTTCGAGCCGATTTTTCCAAAAATGTTTATTGCCCAAAAATACCTACAAACACATAAAACACCATAATAAGTACAAAAATGGGTACTAACAATATACACAATAGAGATGAAAATAGACACATAAATGCGTCTATCAGTATACATTTAATATTTAATCTTCTTAGTAAGATTTTGCAATGCCCTGAGTGTAAGTGTTTTGAGAAGAATAAAACACCCTTTTGCAGATTAATCTGTTGATCAGAGGCTTCAATGAAATTATTGATAACTTGGAGGAGAATATTAACATTGTGAAGTTGTGCCTTGAAAAATAACAAGCAATCATCGGAGAATAAAAAATGAGATACCTAAGGTGCATTTTTCGGAATCTTTATCCTTGTATTTTCTTGTTATGCTCAGCCTGTGCTAGTGATATTGTAAACAATTCCATGGTAAGAATAAATAGGTAGGGTGAGATTGGGTCAACCTGCCTAATTCTTATTGTTGGTTTAAAAGCCTTGCAGGGTGACCCATTTAACATAATTTGAATTTCAAATGTATTGATGCACTCTTGTATGAGTCCATAGAACTTGTCATCAAACCCAAATCTCTTCATGATTCTGTCTAAGGATGACCATTCCACGCGGTCAAAGGCTTTCGACATGTCGAGCTTTAACGCCATATAACCCTTTTTTATTTTATTTCTTTTCTTAAAATGTATTATCTCGTGTGTGAGTGAGATATTATCACTTATCTTCCTACCCAGAACATAAGATGCCTGCATTGGAGATATCATTTGTCCATCATCTGCTTTAGTCTCAGTGCCATGATCTTTAAAATTAAATCATATGTAGAATTGCATAAAGCTATTAGTCTATAATCTCCCAGAGGTTGAGGCAGTTGAGTCTTTGGAATCAAGCATAGATTTATGTTATTCATTTTACACAGTATTCTTCCACTTGCAAAGAAACTTTGACCATATGAATGACATCATCTTTTTGTAGTGTTCTATTGTGTTTGAAAAAATCCTGATAGGAAGTTGTCTGGTCCCGGTGTTTTTCATGGTTGCATACTCTGAAGTGCAGAAAAAATCTCAGGTTTAGTTGGGGTTCAAGTTAAAGCAGTATATTGTCAGCTTCACTGATGCCTTTTGATATCGGGTTGAGAATATCTTCATTGATTGTTGGTTGAGAGGTACTCATTATACTTTTGAGTGTGAAGTGAGAAGTTCTTCTAAGTTATTCATGCCAGTACACTAGATACCTTTTGTCTTTAGAAGTGATTCAACTTTATTTCTCGGTCGTCTTATAATATCCTATAAGTGAAAGTACTTCGTGTTCATACAACTTCATGAAACATTGTGTCTCTTGACTGTTACATGTAAAACTCTTCCCTCAGTGCATGTTATTCATTAATATCACGTGTTACCTGTTGCACTTGAGAAGTATTGTTTTCACCAGTACTTGACTGCTATAACAAAGTTAGTTTATCCTAAAAGTATTTAATATCTCCATGTATATTTCCAAAAGTATTCTCATTCCATTTGTATAAGTATCTTCTAGTTACAGATACTTTCTTGTCTAGTCTAAAGTAACATACCCATGAAAGTATTGTGACCAAGATGAGCTAATCTGATCATTACAAGATGTTTCTCTTAACCAACATTCAAAGAACTTCCAGTTTTTAGACCTAAGTGCCTCACTAGCGCAGAAGTCTAAAAATATAGGACAATGATCTGATCCTAAAAATGGTAAATGTTTTAGGCATGAGTCCAAATAATGTAATAACCAATCATGGTTGATAAGGAATTTATCTAACCTTGATTTTATTCTACCAGTTCCATGCTTGTTACTGGTCCAAGTAAATTGACTACCATCAAATCCCAAGTCTATTAAGCCGATATCATGTATAAGTTGCATTATTTTAGAGGTTCTGGAGGATGTTATATAGATGTTAGCTATTTCTTCATCATGCATGGTGATATTTAAGCCTAAGATAATCCTGGGGGCATTAGTGTTAAAAGTCTCACAGATATACTTGATAAAATTCCACTGAGTTTTCCTCTCTTGTGGATAAGGAGATACATACACATGAAAGTAACCATTGAGGCTTAGCCGGATCACTTCAGACTAAACAGTGAATCATGTTCTTGTCATAATGTATTAAGTCTAACAAACCCATCTTTCCAAAGCAAACAAATTCCCCTAGCTTTACCAATCGAAGCTACATAAAAAGAGTTAGGAAAACCTAGTAGTCTGGTGAGTTGAATAATTTTATCAGAATTGATTCTTGTTTCATGTTGGAAGATAATTTATGGGTGAAGCATTCTATTAAGATCCATCATGTAATTTTTTGTATCTTTTGCAGCAAAACCATTGCAATTCCAAGAGATGATTATTATATTAAAGCGAACGCAAAGATTTCTAAAGTAGAATCAATCTTGAAACGGGAGTTAAGTAATAAAATTGTAAAGAAGATAGTTTGTATATACATGTTTAGTGACTCCATGACAAGCATTTGGGGTTCAGAAGTGTTTGTTTCTAATTATTAGAGCCCATCTTCAAGTTTTCATGAGTGTCCATATTAGCAACATTAGTGATATTCCTGGTATTAGGTGGGTTGAAATGAATATTTTGTGGGTCCAAAGATGGTTTTAGGTTGAGTGTAGAATTTCTCATCCTCTTGGTCTGTCTAGGCGCATCTTTTGGTTCTTCATATAGCATTTCCTGAGCTATCATTATCATTTTCCTAATTAACATCAACTTCTTCTCTTTAATGTGCCTCATATTATGTTACTGTTAAGCTATCTTTATAGAGTAAGTAGGCTGTCTCCAGAATTTTTTCATCTATGTGATGAATTACGTAACACTTATCACAAATTTTCTTTGGTTGTAGATCCTAGTGGTATCCAATCCAAGCATCTTCAACATAGATTGTTTTCTACCATCCACCACAATGTAATGGTTTCCTAAGATCAATCTCAAATCTTGCTTCACATTGTTTCCCTACCTAGGTCTACAATTTTTTGGGTTTTTGGATATTTTCCTTCTGATAAATCCAATATCTCTATCAACAATGCTACGATTTAAATACTCCAACCGAAGATACTTGAATTACACAGTAAACATTTAATCGGTGTGTTAGAGCATAGCTTGGTTGAACCCACCAAGCGTTGGTATGTCAAGTTTGGTTGTCATATTTTAGTGAATCAAAACTCATCTAAGAGTCGCTTGATTATGTACTAGAGACAACTTCGTATAGGTTAGACTAGAAAGTCTAAAATTATGAGACATTCAAGTATTACTCTAAGACCTAAAGAATGTGAAGAAGTAACGAGCTACAACGATGACATCATCCTTCCTCTTGAGGTTAGTAATATTGACTTGAACTGTTTCATTCCTAACGTATCTTTCAAGTCGTGTTATATTGAAAACATAACTGCGAATCTGTGAATGATTATTATACTCTAGTAGTGAGGCATGATCACATGATCATAGTATTAAGGAATTAGAATACGAAGTATAACGCTTATCTTTTAAACTTCGTATATATGACATCGACATAATCGTATGAATGCTATTGTGATTGTGTGTCATGAACTTGTTTTGTGAATCGAAAGGGAAATCGCTAGGCTTATTGGTATTGTTATTCATTGCATATCTTTGGATTACCAATATGTGTGAGTTAGTAGAACCGATCATAACTTGTTATGTATCTTGGTATAACTAATCACAGTGCCTGACTTATGATTTGGTATGACTGGTTTTTATTAATTAGTGTAACTGATCCTAAGTAATCACCTGAGATGGTATGATCGATATTTGTAATTGGTGTAACCGGTCCTAGTAATTGGTGTAACCGATCCTGGTGACTTGTGTAACCGATCACAAGCAATACCATAAGTATATGGTAACCAGTCCTGGTAATTGACGTAACCGATCCTGGTAACTGATGTAACCGGTCCTGGTAACTTGTGTGTTCAATCACAAGTACAACCGATTGAACCCATGATTGTGATTTGATATTTTATCAATCACATAATTGTCTTGGAATACAAATGAACCAATTCTAAACTTGTTTGGAAGTGTGGTATAATCGATTCCAAGATTGTAAGTATGAAAGAGGATTCACAAAGAAAAAGATGTCAACATACTTTGAACACGAACAGTAACTCTTATCTTTAATTATTCAAAGATATTCCTTAATTAGTCAAGGGGTTCCCGGTCCGAAATAAATTAAGAATCTTTTAATTAAGGTTGTTAGTTTATATGCTTTAATTACCAGCAATTAAATGCATATCTCTAGAGAATAAAAATTGGTAATGTGCATTTACTAATTGGAAATTTTCTATTGAGAGATTTCTGAAAATATTGGACAAAGCATTTCCAGGAATTATGAAAACCGATTTTAGGCATTTATTGCATATCTTGAGAATATTCAGTTTGGAAATTCCTTGGTGTCCAAACATCCTTGGTCTATAAATACATAAGTTTGCATTTCGAGCAAACTATCCTAAAAGCCAAGCAAATTTCATCTTTTTGTTGTTTCTGGTGGAGCCGTCTATCCGGAGAGGAAAGTACCCTAATTAGGCGAAATCTCTTACAACCACTCGTTTAAAGACTTCTGTGGGATCAAGAAGCTCTACGAGTACCGTTGGTGGGAAACTAGATAATTGCAGTTTATTAGTTTTCGATTGATTTGATTGACTAACAATTGTTGAACTTTGATTGCACCTAGTTTGTTTATTCTTAAGAATCTTCTCTTTTGATATAAGATTCACTCAAACTAGATCGAAGTGTCGACAGGATCTTTAGAACTGTTTGTAGGTCTAAAGATATCTTGTGACAATCCATTGTTAACAGACTCCATTCTGTGCGTGATTGATCACAAGAGATTTAAGTGGTGTTGTGCAGGTTTAATTGAGGATTAAAGAAGATTTGAAGACGAAGAAGATTTCTTATTGGTTTCTCATATCTTTGTGTTGCACAAACCTTGATCGGCTAGGATCCAACTAAAATCGGATTTATTCGATTGATTAGTTGCATGAGATCGGCATCGCTTTATAGTTTCTTGTTGGATTCTATATTGATTGATTGCAAATCTAAACTCTGCTACTTCGGTAGTTGTTGGATAGATTGATCTAACCAGGCAAAAGAGTTTATTAGTTTAAACGGAAGAGCCTTTGCATATGACTTGAGATATCTTTATCTGGAAAGAATCAATAAAGTTGTTACCAAACAGATTTATTGTTCCTTTACTGTTTGGAATACGATCCAAAGGAATTGTTCCAGTGTGTGCACTTATTGAATGTCGGAAGCGCAGGGATACTGAAGAAACTAAGTGAACTAGGTTTAGTTGCTTGGTCTCAACTATACGAAGTTTCGTTTAGATTTTGTATAACAACTTAATTCTGAGAGTATTCAATTCTGGACTTGGTCCCGGAGTTTTTCTGCATTTGCGGTTTCCTCGTTAACAAAATCTTGATGTGTCATTTACTTTTTTTTTCCGCAATTATAATTGTTGTTATTATAATTTAAAGTAAATTACACAAACGTTAACTCCGTATTACTTGATAGTGATCCTATAGTGTTTGGTTAAGTCCGAACCTATTATCAAGTAATCACACTTTGATTGTTGTATTGTCTCGATCTCGTATCCATAAACGATCACACAAAGTGTGAATACCGATTTATCGTATTGTTTCGACTTAGTCCATAGACAATCACTTTTGGTAAGAGGACTTATAGGGGGATATTTTAAAGATTATGGTGTATTTGGGTACCCTCGTCTTTTCACGGTGAAAACATAATCCTTCAGTTGAAAACCAATGACATATTTTTGTATTAGGAAAGATAAAGCTTCTCCGATAATCCAAGGGTCGTTTTGGATAACTTCATTTCATTTTAAATCATTATTTAGGCTGACCAACATGAGGTTATGACCAATAATATGTATCTCTTTGTTGCAGTACCTTCAACATAAAGATTTGATACCATCCTCGATAATATTTATCTCCATCTTATCTTTATGCATTATCTTTCCAAGGATACCATAAGTCCATTCCTCTACTGCTCCATTGATAGTTTATGAAGAACCTATTGTTTTCCTTCTATCCGGTAGTTCAAGAGCTGCAATCCTAAGCTGTCTGGATAAGTGGTTAATACGGTTTTCAAATGAGACGTTTTAGGGTTTGTTGTGTTCTTAGGATAGAAGATCTCTGGGCTCGATGGACTGTGTGTAGAAGAGAAGATATAATCTGCTTAAAAATATAAATGAAAATGTTAGAGCACTGCTCGGTCGAACTCGCAAGCGTTGCTATCTCAAGATTGTTTGTCAAGTTTAGTTGATCAAAATTATATACTTGATTTCTAGTCTACTTAGAGCTATGTCTCGGATTAGGATAGAATATGTAGTTGAGCTTTAGACTTCACGACGTTCACCAATTGAAGAAGGAGATATATTGAGGAGCTTGGACGAACTGTTAGAGTACTACTCGGTCGAACTCGCAAGCGTTGCTATCTTAAGCTTGTTTGTCAAGTTTAGTTGTCAAAACTATAAGTCTTGATTTCTAGTCTACTTATAGATATGTATCGGATTAGGATAGAATGTGTAGTTGAGCTTTAGACTTCACGGCGTTCATCGATTGAAGACGAAGAACTACTAAGGGGAGCTTGTGGAACTTTATCAACAAAAGGTATGTGGAGACTTGAACTCATCTATCACTCAGAAGTCTATTTCTATTCTATCTCCTATTAAGACAAAAGTCGTATAGCTATATAGACTTTACATTATACACATTTGATATTTCGAGATGAGTTTAACTCGCTTATATATTTCTCGAAATATGTATTGGAAAGATTTTTGCTTTAACCACGTTCATCATTATTCTTGACGAAAGTTAAAAGATGATCATGTAAAAATCACCTGGTAACATCTTACATAATTTATGTGAGACAGTCATTTGATGTAGGCTCGGAATGTTTCGTACTGATCATTTGATCACTTGAAAATTGCTTTGAAGCTAATAATTTGTGTGAGATAGCTATTCCCGTATTCTAAGAATGTTTCAATGATTGAAATGGGAGTTAAGAGCTAAAACCCATGTCTGGATACATTACGGTTTGTGTGCTTAGTATAAAAACTGTTTTGACGGAATTAAGGACCGGAAGTTTGCATACCCATTCGCAAACTTATTCAACTGTTTAAGTCAAGGTACTTAAGTTTGCATCCCCGTTCACAAACTGATTTAACTGTTGAAGTCGGGAACCAAGTTTGTGTACCCGTACGCAAATGGTTTCCACTGAGTTCGGTCTGGAGCTAAAGTTTGCGTACCTGTTTGCAAACTGTCGTTGTGACCAATGTCTGGAACTTAAGTTTGCGTACCCGTTCGCAAACTTAAGTGGTTCAAGTTCTTAAATCGGTTAAGTTTGATTTCATACTCATGAACAAATACATTTATAAATTAAGGAATGCAATCTTTGCAAACCATGGCTAAAATGTTCATGAACTGATTCTTTTGAATCAAACCGATTTTGCTTCAATTGTGTCTTGTTTACTTCTATGAGAATATAAACAATTGAACAACTCTATGAGTAACACAATTAGATTCATTTGATTATCAATCGATCTAGAAGTGTTAAGATGAACAAGGTTAAGAGAAAAGTGGTCATATGGCTAACTTCGGTTAACTGTTATTTAGCCAACTCAATATACACGTTTAGGTACGGTTACCCATATCTAAATGAAAGTATATTTCATTTATGTGTAACAAGCTAAGATCAATCTAATGGTTGAAATATATTAGCTTGAATCTTAAATCAGGTTTTATCTAACAGTGAATATTGATTGCTTTATTCCAAAGTTATCAAACCCTGATTTGAAGACTATATAAGGGAGAACTCTAGCAACTGGGAAATCTAATCCCCACACCTCATGTGTGATACTAGTTGCGACTAGAGTTGATTTTCCTTTAACCTAGGTTTTTCCGAAAACCATTATAGGTTAACGACTTAAAGACTTCATTGGGATTGTGAATCCAGACCCAACTATTTTCTCTGTAGTTGCGTGTTCTTATCTTACTTTTTTTTTATCGTATTGAGTACTATCTTATTTAAGATTTGCTCGAGATTTATCTCCGATAGGTAAGATATAAAAGGTAATCACAAAGATCTTCGTCTCATTCTTTGTGATTTTGCAATAACTTGTTCTGCTGCCATATAGTTAAGTTATTGTGAGGTGATTGATATTACTAGTTTGTTTTTCGGGAATATAAGTACGGTGTATCAATTGGTTCATGTTCACCTTGATTTATCAAAAGACGGAACAAAACTCATAAGTATTTCTGTGGGAGACAAATTTATATATTTAATAGAATTTTCTGTGTGAGACAGATTTGTTTATCAAGTCTCGACTTTGGGTCGTAGCAACTCTTAGTTGTGGGTGAGATCATCTAAGGGAATCAAGTTCGTAGAGTCCTGATGGGATTCAGAGGCATTGGGAACGCGACTGTACCTTAATCAGTGTGAGATTGGTTAGGGCTCAACTACATTCCGGTTCGAAGTTAACTTGTAGTAGGCTAGAGTCTGTAGCGGCTTAATACAGTGTGGTGTTCAAATATGGACTAGGTCCCGGGGTTTTTCTTCATTTGTGGTTTCCTCGTTAACCAAATTTCTGGTGTCTGTGTTATTTCTTTTCCGCATTATATTTTATATATAATTGAAATATCACAGGTTGTGCGTAGTTCAATCAATTAGATAATCCAACCTTTGGTTGTTGATATAAATTGATTGACACCTGAACATTGGTCTTTGGTACCATTCAAGTTGTTTCTCATAATAATCAGGCTCGTGGATTTCTATCTGTTTGATTTGCTGATTACATTGAGAAACAAAGATATAATTCTTGGATCTATTTTCCTTGATTGAGTCTGACTTTCTAGTTGATTCTCTTAGAAATATATTGGAGTCGGTCCATACAGATTGCCGAAACAAAATATTGGGTGTGGTTGTTAGACCCCCACTTTTTCAATTGGTATCAGAGCAGGTAAACACGTTTGAGACCTCATAAGTCTGTGTTTGTAGCAATCTGACTCTATGGATAATAAAGTCTCTATAAACGCTTCACCAGAATTAGATCTACTCAACTCCGGGTGTGTTCTAGAAATCATCGATGAGGTTGAGTGCTTTGATCTAGAAAAATCATCAAAAATATTTATCGAGAAAAACATCGATTGATAAGGAAAATTGATGGTCTTCATTGCGAAATTTATATCAAAAACTTTGATCTTCGAGAACGTTCTTAAGAGCTAGTTAATCTCCAGAAGAAGTTGGATGAACAAATCCGGATCAATTCTGATTTTGTAGCAGATTTTGCAAATTATAAGGATTTGAAGTCTGTCAAAGTTTCTTCAATGGATATGAAAAACTCCTTTAATTCTTCCTTGAAGAATTGTCGAAAGTCAGGAGATAAGCGAGGTTTAGGCTTTGTGAAACCTGATGCGACTCAGAACCTCTCAGATAAGTTTAAAGATGTTGGTTTATGTATGTTTTGTGGTTCTCATAATCATTTTCAACATACATGTACATCTTTCAAGAAAAGTTTAAAGGTTGCTAGTGATCTTCACAAGAAAGCTGATCAAATGTTTTCTTTTCTCAAAAGGTATACAAATCTAACAAGAAAATCCAATCGGGTTAGTATCTTTAGTATGTGAGCTTTTGCTCTAAAATGAACATCACCCTTTCAGTGGTCCTTGATAGTGGATGTAGCCGACACATGACTGGATATCTTTCGTGGTTTGTGAATTCAAACGATTTTGAAGGAGCACCAGTAACATTCGGAGATGGGAGTTGTTGCTACATAAGTAGGAAGGGGACGATCAAACTACCCGGCGTTCCTGAAATCCATGATGTAGTATATGTTAAAGGTATGACTGTTAATCTTCTTTTTGTTAGTCAAATTTGTGACAAAGGCCACAAAGTTTTCTTCAATGCAAATGGATGTGACATTGTAGACAACACTGGGAAAGTAATTTTTCACGGAACTCGTGGTAAAAATAATTGTTATCTCTTAGATACTCAGTTTAACAATTGTTGCAATTCGACTAAGGTGGAATCTACTCATCTTTGGCATGAACGTTTTGGTCACATCAATTATCGCCTTCTAACTAAGATCATCAATAAAGAACTTGTTAGAGGTGTTCCCAAAATCAATGCTAAGATTGAGGGTGTCTGTGGTGTCTGTCAAAAGGGTAAACAAACGAAAGTTCCACATAAATCATCTCGAGATATTCTCACTAAAGCTCCTCTTGATTTAATTCATATGGATCTCTTCGGCCCTATTCAACAACCTACTGTTGCTGGAAAGAAGTGTGCTTTAGTTATGGTAGATGATTACACCAGATTCACTTGGGTGGCATATTTAGCTCATAAGAATGAAACCCTTGGTGAATTCAAGATTATTGTTAATAGAATCCAGAATGAACAAGGTCGCAAGATAAATAAAATTAGAAGCGACCGTGGTACTGAATTCAAAGACACTAAAGTGTTTGAATTTTTTGACAATCTGGGGATTATTCAACAATACTCACCATCCATTACTCCACAAGCAAATGGAGTTGCAGAAAGGAAGAATAGGAACATTCAGGAAATGGCAAGGGAAATGCTCCATAACAAAAACTTACACGTGTATACCTACGGTCAAAAACCCTAAATACTCCTTATGAGTTATGGTACGATAAGAAGCCCAACCTACACTATCTCAGAGTGTTTGGAAGTAAGTGCTACATTCTGAAAGATCGAGAACAGAAAGGGAACTTTGATTCTAAAAGCGATGAAGGTATCTTTTTTGGTTATGCATCTGATAGTCGTGGTTTTCGAGTATTTAATCTCAGAACCTAAGTTATGATGGAATATGCAAATATCATCATTGATGATCTGAGAAATTTTCGTCATGATAGCTCTCCTGCTGAAATGCCTCCAACCGAGACAATTGAGAAAGTCAAGAAAATTCCAGAATCAGTAGAAGTTATTCCAACAGTTGCTGATCCTGACATTTCTAGTGACGAGGAGAAAATCCCTAATCAGGCTATTCCTGTTGAACAAGAACGTGCTCCTCCACGGCACCTCTGGGTTCAAAAGAATCATGATACTAACAGTATTATTGAAGGAAAGGATTCTACAGCTAAGACGAGAGGACAACTTCAAAATATCTGTAATTTTGGTTTTTATCTATCGCAAGTAGAACCGAAAAATATTGATGAATCTCTTATTGATCCCTTTTGGGAAATGCAATGCATGAAGAGTTAAATCAATTTCAAAGACAAGATGTATGGGAGCTCGTACCTTGTCCCTCCAATATCAATATTGTTGGTACCAAATGGATATTCAAGAACAAGTCTGATGAATTTGGCACCATTGTCAGAAACAAAGCCAGACTTGTCGCTCAGGGATATTCACAGATTGAAGGTATCGATTTTGATGAAACCTTTGCTCCCGTGGCACGCCTAGAGTCCATTCGTCTGCTATTAGCTCATGCTTGTTTTCTTAAGGTTAAGCTATTTCAAATGGACATAAAATCCGCGTTCCTAAATGGAAATTTAAAGGAAGAGGTCTATGTTGCTCAACCTAAAGGATTTGAAAATCCCGATTTCCTCCTTAAGCTCAAAAAGGCATTATATGGGTTAAAACAAGCACCTCGTGTCTGGTTCGAAAAACTAACTACTTCTCTTCTTAGGAAAGGTTTTTCGAGAGGTGGAGCTGATAATACATTGTTTACCAAATGAGTGGTAAAGATGTAGTCATTGCTCAAGTTTATGTAGATGATATCATCTATGGATCAACATCCGAGAAACTTGCTAAAGATTTTCAAGTTTCCCTTGGTAAGGAATTTTAAATGAGCAATGTTGGTGAATTAAAATTCTTTTTAGGATTACAGATTCAACAACACGAGGATGGAATTTACTTATCTCAAGAAAAATATGCTAAGGATCTTGTTACAAGGTTCGGTCTTGATAAGTCAACTCCAAAACTGACTCCTATGCCCATTACTGGTAAACTGCATCGAGATGAGAAAAGAGTGAATGTGGATCAAAAACTTTATCGATCTATCATTGGAAGCCTTTTATATCTCACAGCCACTAGACCTGATATTGCTTTTAGTGTTGGTTGTTGTGCTAGATTTCAGGCTAATCCAAAGGAGTCTCATCTTGCAGCTGCAAAAAGGATCATGCGATACATTCAACATACTATCGGGTATGGTCTATCTTATACTTTTGATACTAACACTGATCTTATTGTCTATTCAGATGCTGATTGGGAAGGATGTGTGGAAGATAGAAAGAGTACATCTGGGGGTTTCTACTATGTAGGATTGAATCTTGTAGCTTGGCATAGCAAGAAACAAAATTCACAATCCCTCTCAACGTGTGAAGAAGAATACATTGCTGCAGGATCATGTTGTACTCAACTTCTATGGATGAAACAAATTCTTGTTGATTATGGAATTGACACTGGAATAATGAAAATCTTTTGTGATAACTCTAGCGCGATTCGCATAACTGGGAATCCTGTTGAGCACTCAAAAACTAAGCACATCGATATCAGGAATCATTTTATTAGAGATCTTTATTAAAATGGTATCATTAATATGGAATTTGTGCCTTCCGAACAACAATTGGCTGATATTCTCACCAAACCTCTAGATACTGCTACACTTTAACACTTACGACAGTCTATTGGTGTTGTTTTGGTTCATTAGATTTCTAGTTTTTTTGCCCCTGGATCTATCAATATCTTTTGGGCAATAAAAGATTGAAGTTTCAGTGAAGTGTTGTTTCAATTCCTTATTTGTTTCTAATTATAGTAGTTTGTTTTTGTTTAGTATCAAAATGTCCAAAGAAATCCTTCTTTTCTTGTAAAAGTAAGGTCGGTCTTGTTGTTCTTTCGGGAATGAAATTTTATGGGGGAGAGTTCTTAATTGAACTTGTGCTTAATTGCCAGATCTTTGTGGGGACTGCGGCCGTGGAATATTGTATGAGTTATCTTGTATCTTTATAAACTCCTAGATGAATACACTAAGTTTCGACTATGTGAAATCATCGAAACAAAGTCGATATGTTCTCTTTTAGTCATGAAGTAACTCTTTCAGAATTTCATTATGATCCCGCTAGTTTTCGTACCTTTTCCAATTTATATTGACAAAAAGAGGGAGAATTATTTTGTAGTTCATACTACACATACATATGGTTTACGGATCATTATGTAAGGGGGAGTGGTTTTCTTTATGAGATGAAGTATTGACTAAGGGGGAATGATATATATCACCATAGTATTATTGTAAAAGTTGTGATACAATTGAACTTTGATGCTGTGTAATAATACTATGAGACTGTATAACAATAATTGAGAACATCTGTTTTCTTATTGTTATGGCTACGGATCTTCAACAACTATGATACTGAGTTGAACACGTTAAGAATTACTGGAGTACTTGGAGTGACGAAGAATTCAGGGAATGTTGAAGAACCAAGGAAATCAAGCATTTGGATGAGAAGCTACAAAGTTTATTTATTTTGTAATCCATATGTATTGATAGTTTTGTCACTAAAATTGACAAACGGGGAGATTTTTAGAGCACTGCTCGGCCGAACTCGTAAGCGTTGCTATCTCAAGCTTGTTTGTCAAGTTTAGTTGTCAAAACTATAAGTCTTGATTTCTAGTCTACTTATAGCTATGTCTCATATTAGGATAGAATGTGTAATTGATCTTTAGACTTCATGACATTCATCGATTGAAGACGAAGAACTACTAATAGGAGATTGTAGAACTTCATAAACAAAAGGTATGTGGAGACTTGAACTCATCTATCACTCAGAAGTCTATTTCCATTCTATCTCCTATTGAGAAAAAAGTCGTATAGCTATATAGACTTTACATTATACACATTTGATATTTCGAGTTGAGTTTAACTCGCTTATATCTTTCTCGAAATATGTGTTAGAAAGATTTTTTCTTTAACCACGTTCATCATTATTCTTACGAAAGTCAAAAGATGATCATGTGAAAATCACCTGGTAACATCTTACATGATTTGTGTGAGACAATCATTTGATGTAGGCTCAGAATGTTTCGTATTGATCATTTGCTAACTTTAAAATTGCTTTGAAGCTAATAGTTTGTGTGAGACAGCTATTCCCGTCTTCTAAGAATGTTTCAATGATTGAAATGGGAGTTAAGAGCTAAAACCCATGTCTGGATACATTACGGTTTGTGTACTTAGTGTACGAATTGTTTGACGGAATTCAGGACTGGAAGTTTGCATACCCGTTCGCAAACTTATTCAACTGTTTAAGTCAGGGTACTTAAGTTTGCATACCGGTTCGCAAAATGATTTAACTATTGAAGTCCGGGAACCAAGTTTGCGTACCCGTTCGCAAACAGTTTCAACTGAGTTCGGTCCGGAGCTAAAGTTTGCGTACCCGTTTGCAAACTGTCGGCTTGTGACCAATATACGGAACTTAAATTCGCGTACCCGTTCGCAAACTTAAGTGGTTCAAGTTCTTAAATCGGTTAAGTATGATTTCATACTCATGAACAAATACATTTATAAATTAAGGAATGCCATCTTTGCAAAGCGTGGCTAAAATGTTCATGAACTGATTCTTCTGAATCAAACCGATTTTGCTTCAATTATGTCTTGTATACTTCTATGAAAATATAAACAATTGACCAACTCTATGAGTAAACCAATTAGATTCATTTGATTATCAATTGATCTAGAAGTGTTAAGATGAACAAGGTTAAGAGAAAAGTGATCATATGGCTAACTTTGGTTAACTGTTATTTAGCCAACTCAATATACACGTTTAGGTACGGTTGCCCATATATAAATGAAAGTATATTTTATTTGTGTGTAACAAGCTAAGGTCAATCTAATGGTTGAAAGATATTAGCTTGAATCTTAAATCAGGTTTCATCTAACAGTGAATATTGATTGCTTTGTTCCAAAGTTATCAAACCCTGATTTGAAGACTATATAAGGGAGAACTCTAGAAACTGGGAAATCTAATCCCCACACCTCATGTGTGATACTAGTTGCGACTAGAGTCGATTCTCCTTTAACCTAGGTTTTTCCTAAAAGCATTATAGGTTAATGACTTAAAGACTTCATTGGGATTCTGAAGCCAGACCCAACTATTTTCTCTGTAGTTGCATGTTCCAATCTTACTTTGTTCTATCGTATTGAGTACTATCTTCTCTAATATTTTCTCGAGATTTATCTCCGATACGTAAGATATAAAAAGTAATCACAAAGCTTTTCGTCTCATTCTTTGTGATTCCGAAATAACTTGTTCCACTACCATATAGTTAAGTTATTCTGAGGTGATTGATATTACTAGGTTGTTCTTTTGGAATATAAGACCGGTGTATCAATTGGTTCTTGTTCGCCTTGATTTATCAAAAGACGGAACAAAAACTCGTAGGTATTTCTGTGGGAGAAAGATTTATCTATTCAATAGACTTTTCTGTGTGAGACAGATTTGTTTATCAAGTCTTCGATTTTGGGTCGTAGCAACTCTTAGTTGTGGATGAGATCAACTAAGGGAATCAAGATCGTAGAGTCCTGTTGGGATTCCGAGGCATAAGGAACGCGACTGTACCTTAATCAGTGTGAGATTGATTAGGGATAAACTACATTCCAGTCCGAAGTTAACTTGTAGTAGGCTAGAATCTGTAGCAGCTTAATACAATGTGGTGTTCAAATCTGGACTAGGTCTTGGGTTTTTCTGCATTTGCGGTTTCCTCGTTAACAAAATTTATGGTGTCTGTGTTATTTCTTTTCTGCGTTATATTTTCTATATAATTGAAATATCACAGGTTGTGCGCAGTTCAATCAATTAGATAATCCAACATTTGGTTGTTGATATAAATTGATTGACACTTGAACATTGGTCTTTGGTACCGTTCAAGTTGTTTCTCATAATAATCATGCTCGCGGAGTTTTATCTGTTTGATTTGCTGATTACATTGAGAAACAGAGATATAACTCTTGGATGTATTTTCCTTGATTGAGTATGACTGTCTAGATTATTCTCCTGGAAATATATTGGAGTTAGTCCATACAGATTGCCAAAACGAAATATTGGGTTTGGTTGTTAAACTAAATCATATAGCTATATAGACTTTTACATTATACACATTTGATATTTCGAGCCGAATTTATCTTGCTTATCTATTTCTCGAAATATGTGTTGGAAGCTTTTTGCTTTAGCCATGTTCATCATATTCTTAACGAGTTTAGTTGGAAACAATTTATTTGTTGGAAACTAAATATTAAATCAAAAGATGATCATGTGAAAATTACCCTGAACATCTTACATGATTTGTGTGAGACAGTCATTTGATGTTAGCTTGGAAAGTTTCATATTGATCATTCGATCACTTGAAAATTACTTGAAGCTAATGGTATGTATGAGATTACCATTGTCGTCTTCTAAGGATGTTTCAATTGTTAGAGCATTGCTCGGTCGAACTCGCAAACGTTGCTATCTCAAGCTTGTTGTCAAGTTTAGTTGTAAAAACTATAAGTCTTGATTTTTAGTCTACTTATAGCTAAGTCTCGGATTAGGATAGAAAGTGTAGTCGAGCATTAGACTTCACGGCATTCATCGAATGAAGACGAAGAACTACTAAGAAGAGCTTGTGGAACTTCATCAGCAAAAGGTATGTGGAGACTTGAACTCATCTATCACTCAAAAGTATATCTACTTTATCTCCTATTTGAGACAAAAGTCGTATAGCTATATAGACTTAAATTATACACATTTGATATTTTGAGCTGAGTTTAAGTCGCTTACATATTTCTCGAAATATGTGTTGGTAAGCTTTCGCTTTAACCAAGTTCATCTTATATTCTTGACGAAAGTTAAAAGATGATCATGTGAAAATCGCCTGGTAACATCTTACATGATTTGTGTGAGACAGTCATTTGATGTAGACTCGGAATGTTTCGTATTGATCATTCGATCACTTGAAAATTGCTTTGAAGCTGATAGTTTGTGTGATACAGCTATTGTCGTCTTCCTAGAATGTTTCAGTGATTGAAATAAGAGTTTAGAACAATTGGATATAAGCATTGTATGCGTACTTACATATATGTAATCCAAGTCCGAAAACCATGGTATGCATACCCGTATGCGTACTGTTTGGTTTGGTGAAATTCCGGGAACCTTGTACGCATACCAGTACGCGTACTGGCGTGAGGTTCATTTCCTGGAATTTCTGTTGAGTTTGGAAGGTATGCGTACCAGTTCGCGTACTAGCGAACCCAAACTTAGTCCGGCCATTTAGGTATGTGTACCCGTTTGCATACCTAAGTTAATAATGTTCTAAAATCGTTTTGTTCATGAACTAATACATTTATATAATAAGGAATGCAATCTTTTACAAACTGTGGCTATAATGTTCATGACTTGATTCGAGTGAATCAAAATCGATTTTGCTTCAATTGTGTCTTGTATACTTCTATGAGAATATAAACAATTGAACAACTCAAAAACTAGTTTCATTTGAGTCATTTGAACTAGTTATGGTTAAGAAGAATAAGGTTGATATGAAAGTGTTCATGTTAGAGCATAGCTCGGTTGAACCCACCAAGCGTTGGTATGTCAAGCTTGGTTGTCATATTTTAGTGAATCAAAACTCATTTAAAGAGTCGCTTGATTATATACTATAGTCAACTTCATATAGGTTAGCTTGAAAGTGTAAGGATATGAGACTTACAAGTATTACATGAAGACTTGAAGAATGTGAAGAAGTATGGAGATACAACGACAACATCATCCTTCCTCTTGAGGTTAGTAATATTTGACTTGAACTGTTTCATTCCCTAACGTATCTTTCAAGTCTTGCATATTGAAAACATAACTGCGAAGATGTTTGAATGATTAAACTCTAGTTAGACATAGTATTAAGGAATACAATACGAGGTTTATTGCTTAACCATTAAACTTTGTATATAAGACATCGACATGATCATATGAATGCTATTGTGATTATGTATAGGTATGAGTGAAGATTTCATCCTAGGAAACAATGTTTTACATTCGTTTAAAGGAAGTAAGTTCATAAACTCGTTTTGTAAATCGAAAGGGAAATCGCTAGGCTTATTGGTATTGTTATTCATTGCAATCTATTTTTAATTACCAATATGTGTGTTTAGTATAACCGCTCATAAACTTGTTTATGTATCCTGGTAAAACTATTCACAAGGCCTGACTTATGTATTGGTATGACTTTTATTAGTGAAACCGATCGTAAGTAATCACTCAAGATGGTATGATCGATGCCTTGTAAATAGCAACTTTTATCTAGTCATTGGGGAACCGATCCTAGTAAGAGGTGCAACAAATTTACAAGAGGGGAATAGATCCTTGTAAGAGGTGCAACACGTTTTTAGTAGATGGGGGAACCGATCCTATGAACATGTGCAACAAGTTTGTAGTTTTGGGGGAACCGATCCTATGGACATGTGAACCAAATACAGGTAGTTACCATAAGTTGTGGGGAACCGATCCTAGTACCTAGTCAACCGAGTTTTGGTAACTAGCGTGACTATGCACAGTACTCACATAGAGGTAGAACCGAACTTGTTTTGGTAGAACCATGAAACCCATGATTGGTGATTTGATAGGATAATCAATCACATAGTTCTTAGAAGTCAGATGAACCAATTTTAAATTCGTTTGGAAGTGTGGAAAATCGGTTCCAAGATTGTAAGTATGAAAATGGACTTTCAAAGTAAAGATGTCGACATACTTTGAACATGTGCAATAACTCTTATCATTAATTGTTCAAAGATATTCCTTAATAGCTAAAGGAGAATTCCAAGATCGAAATAAATTGAGAATCTTTTAATTAAGGTTTCTTAGTTTTTATATGCTATTAAATTTCCAGCAATTAAATGCATATCCTTAGAAAATAATAATTAATAATGTGCATTTACAGATTATAGATTTTTCTATAGGGATTTCGGTCAATATTTGGACAGTGCATTTCCAGGAGTTATGAAAACTGATTTTGTGTTTATTGCATATCTTTGAGAATATTCGGTTTTTGAAACTCCTTGGTGTCCAAACTTACTTATCTATAAATATTGAAGTTTTCATTTCTAGCAAACTAATCCTCAGAGCCAGCAAAACTACCTCAGTTGTGTTGTTACTGGTGGAGCCACCTATCGGAGAGGAAAGTACGCTAATTAGGAGAATCTCTTACGTCCGCTCGGTTTAAAGAATTCTTTGGGATTGAGAAGCTCTATTAGTACTGTTGGTGGGAAACTAGATAATTGCAGTTTATTTTAGTTTTCGATTGATTTGATTGACTAACGGTTGTTGAACTTTTATTGCACATAGTTTGTTTATGCTTGAGAATCTTCTCTTCTTATATAAGATTCACTCAAACTAGATCAAAGTTTTGACGGGGATCTTTAGACTGTTTGTAGATCTAATTGTGATAATCCAACGTTAACAGACTCCGTTCTGTGTGTGATTGATCACAAGAGATTCAGGTTGATTGTGTGCAGGTTCTGATTGAAAATCAAAGAAGATTTGAAGACAATAAGACTTTTTGGGTTCATAATCTTTGGTGTGCACAATACTTGTTTCGGCTTGAAAGGGATCAAACTATAATCGGTTTATATTTGTGATAGATTGGATTGATTAGTTGAGTAGATCAGCATCAATACACTTCTTTGTGATTAATAGTATTGATTGTATAGTCTAACAATTACTTTGGTAGTTGTTGAGAGATTGATCTAAGGACCCGACAAAGGAGTTTATTGGTTAAACGGAAGAGCCTTTGTCAGACTCATATCACGTTGTTTGAAAAGAGTTGTTACCGAACAGATTTGTTGTTCCTTTACTGTTTGGAATCCGAACCAAAGGAATTGTTCCAAGTGCGTGACTTATTGCAAGTTGGAGGCGCATGGATACTGAGGAAACTAGGTGAACTCTAGGTTTAGTTGTTTGGTCTCAACTATACGAAGTTGGTTTGATTTTGTATAGCGGCTTAATTCTGAGAGTATTCAATTCTTAACTAGGTCCCTGGGTTTTTCTATTTTTGCGGTTTCCTCGTAAACATAATCTTGATGTGTCATTTACTTTTATTTTCCGTAATTATAATTGTGTTTATTATAATTTAAAGTAAATCGCACAAACGTTAATTCCTATTTTACTTGATAGACAATCCATAGAGTTTTGTTAAGTCCGAACCTATTATCAAGTAAATATACTTCGTTGTTGTATTGTCTCGATCTCATATCCATAGATGATCACACGAAGTATGAATCGATTAGTTGTATTGTCTCGACTCAGTCCATAGACAATCACTTTCGGAAAAGGACTTATAGGTGGAAAAGTTCTAGATTGAGGTATATTTGGGTACCCTCGTGTTTTCAATTGGTATCAGAGAAGGCAAACACGAAAAGATCTAACAATTTGTGTTTGGTGCGATCCAACCTATAAGAATTGAATCCATGACTGATTCAGTTAACGTTAAGCAAGAGTATGAATACTCAAAAGTTGAAGATGTACCTATTTTGTTGACTCATGATCCAGGAGTTACAACATTTAAGAGAACATCTGAGTCTATCTTTGATGAAAAAGAAGATGTTGATAAAGAGCTGATAAAACTTCTAAAGCCTATCAAATCTCTGTCTATAAGAATGCTGATATTAAAGACAGAGTCAAATCTTCTTAAACATGAGATCAGAGATAGAGATATTCAACTAAATATTCTATCCAAAGAGAATATGGATCTCACTGTCAAATTAGAAGCTCTGGGTAAATCTCTTACTCATGATAAAGAGAATCATCCTACGATCCTGACTAATGATGTTGTTTTAATTTCTTCTGATAATGAAGAAACAAAAAGTCCTAGCTCAACTTTTGAAGATTGTGATAATCTTGTCACAACGGAAACAGATCATGATGATGGTAGTCTGCCGAACTATATCAAGTCAGAAGAGGATAAGAAACCAGCTTCTAGATCTACTGATGATCAAACGAAATCTTGTCCAAAGGAAACTTTGAACCGATTCCGTAAAGGTGATCCTAAGGAATAAAATTTTAAGTCACTTGACAGGAAACTCATACTTTTTCAAAAGATGGTGGTAAAAGTATTGAAAGAAGTTTCTTGTCTTAAAAAACTGAAAGATCACTCCTCAGTAGAAAGACAGAATTTATTCCACCCCGATAAGATCAACTCAAAGGAATCAAGTTCGAGAGTTGGTAATCGTTTCTGGAAATAGGTTCCTCCTCACCCATATTGAAACAGTTGTTTTGATGAGGAACGATTCCAGAAAAAGGGGAAAGAGAAATTCTCTGCCAAAGGAAACAATCAGGATTTTCCGATAATTGTTTCAAATGTTTGTGCTGATGAGCATAATAAAGAAATCCTTAGAATGAGAAAATCATATGAAAATCTCATTGATAGAATTAAGAGAGATTTATCTATCTCTGAAAATTCTACAACTTCTCCAGTTGATCATGACTTTAGATCAAGGAAGGATCACCTTCTAGGGAGAAAGTATATTGGGCAGAAAGTTCCAAAGAGAAACATGAACTATGTTTCTGATATTCGATGTAAGCCAGAAAAGGCTTACTCCAATACAACCTAGTTGTATGGAGATTGTGCAAACCCATCCTTTTTCGTGCTCATGATGGGAAAAAGCACATAAAACAAGAGCACGGTGTCGATTTATGTCGTATCAGAAAAATCGGTTGTATCCTATGGAAACCTGCAATTCCATGGCTGCCAAAAAAAATTGTTCATGATTATCATGATCTTCCAAAAATAGGTCATATTTGGAATTTTCGAATTTTAATAAACCTTCCAGTGTGGGAAGATTCGGACAATGGAAACAAAATATATTCTGTGTATATTTTTGGTATTCCTCAAGTTGGTCAGGTCCAAAACCGTGTTTCTTGCTGGAAATAATCTCTTTTCTGTATTCTGAAACCCTGAATAAATCCCTTTTAAATAACCGAGCATGCCTCCGATAACGCGCAGTGTTACAAAGTTCAATAAGGAGGAAGCTCAAAAAGTTAAGGATTGTCAACGAATCAATACAGAGAGGAGGAAGAAAAACTTATCAAAAATCATGTCTGATTATGATTCTGATAGTTCAATCGGATCTCAAGATGAGTCATGTATGTTGGCTTACAACCTTCAAAATCCAACCGAAACCAAGTGGATTCGTTCTAATAGTATGATTCACTATATCCAAGATTTTGAAGAACTGAGAACCAATCTCATTATGACGATTCAACATCAAGATTGGCTCAAAAATAGAATTGATGAAACAAGAGGTGTTCTTGCTGAACTTAATGCTCTTGTTCAAGATCTTGAGAAACAGGAAGTGGTTGCAGACAAGTCTCTTGAGACAATCTTCAAAAGTTTGAGTACTGATGAAACGTCAGTAAACAATAAGAGTACCACTAAAGATTAGGTCGTATACTGAAGACTTAATCCAAAATAATAGACTTCAGTTTTTTATTTCTTTCAATAATTGTAAAGTCTATTTTGAATAAAACTATCTTATTATGAATAAAATTATTATTTTATAATTTTTCTTGTGATAGTTTTCGGTTACATAGCCTATGCTTGAATGCTTTATTTTATTGCTATGTATGTTTATGGGATGTTTGATTTCAGTTTTATTACCTTAATATTCGATATCATAATGTGTGAACCCTTATGGTTTGGGTGACTTTTTGATTTAGCGGGATTAAGTTCTAGCCCATGTTGGTAGGCTTTATCAAAGGATCATGAGGGGTTCCTGTAGAAACAATATGTGAAAAAGTCACAATATGCTGAATCTTTTGGTTTAGCATAAAAGCATATGTGTTTCGAGGTTTCAACTTTTGCATCGCATAGTTAAAACCGGTTTTCAACCTTTCTCTGGAGGTTGCTCTTTGTTGTTGTTCTTTTGTTTTGGCGGGAGGATGACAAGTTTAATGGGGGAGAGTTCAAAGTGAACTTGCGCTTAATGACATATCTTAAGGGGAGAAGAGGATGAGGAATTTGAGGTAACAATCTTGTTAGTTAATTGTTTTCCTGTTTAAGAAAAGCATGATTTTATTGCATATATTCATTGCTTTTGCTTAACAAAATTTTCGGTACAATTGATGTTTATTCCATTATTTGTGTATGGATGTTTGATTGTGATTCAATTGTTTCCGGTTAAGAAAAACTATTGTTATCTTTCGTTATTGTTTGATATCAATTGTTTAGGCTTATAAAATTTCAGTGCAATTGCGGTGCTATAATGTCTATGTTTCTTTCAATTGCTTCCGGTTAAGATAAATGATTATGCAAGTTGATTTCTTTGGTTTGTATGGATTGTTTATGGCTTAAAAAAAGGTTTCGAGATCATTTGTTTAGTCCAAGTGATTTTCGGATAAGAGAAACTAAGTTTTTCAGATCTTAGTTAGACTTATCAAACGTGGAGGTTTCGGTTATTCAAGTCTAACCGAATGCCTTAACAAGAATTACTAGTTAACTAACCTAGTATTTGTCTTATTTAAAAGTGAAAGGTCTAAGTTATTATTGAGAATAATTAGAGCCTGATGAGAAAAATATAGTTAATTTTGATCTTTATTTTGGTCTTATCGAACAAGCGATTGTATTTGTACAATCGGTTTAGCAAAAGAACTAAGGTGTGTTGATGGTGGATTTTCGACAAAGGTGAAAATCGTAAAATCATTATACTGCATGTTTATGACCCAGCTTCAGGAACGCATGTGACGATTCATATTTTACGATCCGTGAACCGTTTCACGATCTATGATCGAGTTCCTCTCAGAGCCATGATGAATATGTTTCTCGAAAGGCCTCCCACAAGCTGAGCATTCGATGCTACGCATTTCATCGTGACCTCTACATAGAAGAATGATTGGGCGGTCCCCCTACATAATTGTTTGTTTAGAAGGCATAACGCCTTCAGGACGTCGGTGACACTCGTTGTTCCCTGACTATGTAGAGAGACCGTGTACAGATTCAGGCAGCTCTCCTACATAATTGTTTGTTGAGGGGGCTAAACGCCTTCAGGACACCAACACTCCACGTTGTTCTCTGACTATACACCTTTCAGAACGAGTATGATGCTTCAACTATCTCATATCTCGATTCTACAATAAATTAATTCTACCGTGACATTCGCCACTGAATTCCTAGAAAATAATCTATTATATCTCATTACCCCGTTCCATGGCTATCCCCGGCTGATTCCATGGATTAGTAATAGATAACCATCTTATCTCATTACTCTGTTCCTTGAATTCCCCGGCTGGATTCATGGATTAGTAATAGATACACAATTCATTTATTACTTCGTTTCATGAGTCATTCTCCGCTGAATTTCATGAATTAGTAATAAATATCCAACAATCGTGCATCTGGACTATCACCGAGTAAGCCCCAATAAAATGGTGCATGTGTACTCAACAATGATGCATGAACGAGCACCCAAATGCACGAACGAGCATTCGAAATATGGACAAACGAGGAATCCTACACAAAACAGGAGAGAGAAAATAATAATAATTTTTTTTTGAAAAGAGGCGCCTAGGTATCGGGCCTACCGGACGGCCGGTCATGCCGCCATGACCGGTCCCCCACGCCCTCTTCCTTTATTTTTCTTATTTTATTTATTTTCATGAACTCATGAAAACTCTTTAATTCAAGCAACTTTCCTTGTTTGAGCAAAACTCACGGTTTCTCCATATTTTCACGGTTTCATGAAAAATAATAAAAATAAGGAAAGGTGTCGTGGGACCGGGCTCCCTAGCCGGTCGGCCATGCCCTAGCCGTGGCCGGTCCCACACCTTGCAATCCCTTGATTTCATAATTATTATTTCCCTCATCTCATGAAACTCCTCCGTTTGAGCAAAAATCATGGTTTCTTCATATTTTCTCAAATATTGCTCAAACCATGAAAAAAAACCAAAAAGTCAATTGGTCTCATGACCGACTAGGCTTTTCACGAAAATATTAAAATAGTATTGTTATTTTAATATTCTCAAAATATTGATCAAACGAGCAAAGTCCTACTTGCTCATTCGAGCAAAATCAAATTTTTCAGTCAAAGATCAAACTCTTCTGAAATCCAAAATATTGCTCAAACGCGCATCAGAAAATACCAAAACTCTAAGGATTGAGATACGGACATTATGGTGACAAGGGCATGCTTCCTTGACCGACCAAGGCCGGCCCTAAGGCTCTCAAGGAGCCGGTCCCACACATCTCCATGATTTTGACCTAATTTGCTCAATTGCTCATATTGGGTCCAAACTCTTTCCAACCAACTTGGAATTTTCTCAAACGACCATCAGCTGGTCCCACGACCACCAAGGGACGGTTTCATGCCCTCTTGGTCGGTCCCTCACTTCTCCATAAATTAGGTTTTATTGCCTAATGCTCGGACGAGCACTATTTTAATAAATGATGAAACTGGCATTTGATCATTCTTTCACCAACCGGTCAACTAAGGACTCTGGTGCATGCTCACTCAAGCACTTGGGCACCACATGGTCATCCATCATCCCATGTGGTCGGTCTCTCCTTCACTCAGTAATCTATTTTCAGTAATTCATCAATTGACGAACAATTGATCAAAAATTAGGGTTTCGAACAAACGCTCCACAAATCATAATTCCGAGCAAGTTCAAACACTAATAATTTTATGTTGATCCAGCAATCAACATCCAGATTAATTATATAATATTTGGTAGACTACCAATATTTTAATTAATATTTTATTGGGTCACGCTACCAGTAATTCATCGAATTGAGCAATACTTGCTCTTGCTCGAATATTGTTCCAACTATCAATATTCAGTAATTCGTCGAATCGAGTAATACTTGCTCAGTTGATCGAATTTACAATATCTTCTCAGACGAGCAATATCAACATAAGAACTGTAGTCTCAATCATAAATCACTGAGCATTCGTCACTAATGCTCAATTCAACAAAACTTAGACTCACTGTCTAATAAGTCAATGACTGACTAATCAAATACACGTATGCTTTGCAGACTCCACGTTCGTGAGACATCAATCACGTCACATGGGAGGATATCAATTAGGGTTTTGGTCTGGCGGCCTACGGCACGTGTGTTCATCCACGACGAGAAATGTGAGTAAGTCGTGCAAACGGCTGAAGGAGTTAGCAAAGTAGTGGGTGCACGATCATTCAAGTCTCCACACGACATGAAACTGACTTTACCACGATCTCTCACTTTCCTACTCTATCACTCAAGAAACCGTCACACTTACTGGGGTCAATGTGTTCACTATTATGACAATATAAATAAGTCTCGGAATTTACGATTGAGATATATGCAAGAAGATACAAAAAATCCATGAGATATTGAACAGACAATCCATCGTCTAACCAAGAATCATCGTGTAAGCAACACTCTCTCAATCATTCGAAACTTATTTACACAAACTTGCAGAAACGTTCAACACATCCACAATCCTTGATCATCATTGATCCCAAAATTCTCAACTTCCCTCCTACAGATCAACCCATCTCCTCTTTGTGACCGAATTGACTCTGGAACGACCATTGACTTGGTTTAGGCCGGAGTCCAACAGATTGATCTCTCGAACTCAAAGCACTCCCGTGCAGTGCATCTGTGTGAGGTTAGGTAGTTTGCTCGGATGAGGAGTCTCGTTCGATCGGTCGTCTCTTCACTTTCCTAAAAAACCAGCAAATAGTTTTTCCCATCTACAAAGTGATTGGTCGATTTTTTAAGTGCCAAACTATTAGGGAAAATTGCTTCGGGCAATTGTTTCCTAGATAACATGTTAAAACCAAATTAGTTGTAGTTTCGGTTTTGATATTGGTTATCTAAAATGGTATGCAAAACCCACGTGCTCAACTCTTATATGTTTGCAAATTCTCTTTGTGAGATTTGTAAGATCCTTTCGGTTTGTCCTTTATTTTTTCGTTTCTTTGTCATTTTGTGACAAAAAGGGGGAGAAATATATGGAGTAAACAAGTGATATTGACTTGTTGTGAGTTGGTATCACTTAAGGAAAGTACATTTGTGCTAAAACGTTTATTCTAACGAAAAGAGTGAAAGCATAGACTAAGGGGGAGTCACATATCATATGATACGTAGTTATGAGGAACTACATGAAAATAACAAAGATGTGCGGATTGAAAATCTACCTATCTTACCTTTAGGGGGAGTATTAGCTTTGTTATTATAATGTCAGCAGCGGCATTTAAGGATTGAATTTAATGCAGGTTTTGTGCTGTTGAACTTGGAATCAAGCGTATGTGTATAATGAATTTTTGTAATTTGTTTATCCATATGATGTAAGAGTTTTGTCACTAAAATTGACAAAGGGGGGGATTGTTAGAGAATAGCTAGGTTGAACCCACCAAGCGTTGGTATGTCAAGTTTGGTTGTCATATTTTAGTGAATCAAAACTCTTTTAAAGAGTCGCTTGATTATATACTAGAGTCAACTTCGTATAGGTTAGCTTGAAAGTGTTAGGATATGAGACTTACAAGTATTACTTACATGAACACTTGATGAATGTGAAGAAGTATGGAGCTACAACGACAACATCATCCTTCCTCTTGAGGTTAGTAATATTTGACTTGAACAGTTTCATTCCCTAACGTATCTTTCAAGTCGTGCATATTGAAAACATAACTGCGAAGATGTTTGAATGATTATACTCTAGTTAGACATAGTATTAAGGAATACAATACGAGGTTTATTGCTTAACCATTAAACTTTGTATATAAGTCATCAACATGATCATATGAATGCTATTGTGATTATGTATATGTATGAGTGAAGATTTCATCCTAGGAAACAATGTTTTACATTCGTTTAAAGGAAGTAAGTTCATAAACTCGTTTTGTGAATCGAAAGGGAAATCGCTAGGCTTATTGGTATTGTTATTCATTGCAAATCTATTTTGAATTACCAATATGTATGTTTAGTATAACCGCTCATAAACTTGTTTATGTATCTTGGTAAAACTATTCACAAGGCCTGACTTATGTATTGGTATGACTTTTATTAGTGAAACCGATCTTAAGTAATCACTCAAAATGGTATGATCGATGCCTTGTAAATATTCTCTTTTATCTAGCCATTGGGGAACCGATCCTAGTAAGAGGTGAAAGAAATTTACAAGAGGGGAATCAATCCTTTTAATAGGTGCAACACGTTTTTAGAAGATGTGGGAACCGATCCTATGAACATGTGCAAAAAGTTTGTAGTTTTGGGGGAACCGATCCTATGGACATGTGCACCAAATACAGGTAGTTAACATAAGTTGTGGGGAACCGATCCTAGTACCTAGTCAACCTAGTTTTGGTAACTAGCGTGACTATGCACAGTACTCACATGGAGGTAGAACCGATTTTGTGTTTATCTCATATCTTTGAGAATATTCGGTTTTGGAAATTCCTTGGTGTCAAAACTTACTTGTCTATAAATTTTGAAGTTTGCATTTCTAGCAAACTAATCCTCAGAGCCAGCAAAACTACCTCAGTTGTGTTGTTACTGGTGGAGCCGCCTATCGGAGAGGAAAGTACCCTAATTAGGAGAAATCTCTTACGGCCGCTCGGTTTAAAGACTTCTTTGGGATTGAGAAGCTCTATTAGTACCGTTGGTGGGAAACTAGATAATTATAGTTTATTTTAGTTTTTGATTGATTTGATTGACTAACGGTTGTTGAACTTTGATTGCACCTAGTTTGTTTATGCTTGAGAATCTTCTCTTCTTATATAAGATTCACTCAAACTAGATCGAAGTTTCGACGGGGATCTTTAGACTGTTTGTAGATCTAAAGACATCTTGTGATAATCCAACGTTAACAGACTCCATTCTGTGTGTGATTGATCACAAGAGATTCAAATTGATTGTATGCAGGTGCTTATTGAAGATCAAAGAAGAAAAGAAGACTTTTTGGGTTCATAATCTTTAGTGTGCACAATACTTGTTTCGGCTGGAAAAGGATCCAACTATAATCGGTTTATCTTAGTGATAGATTGGATTGATTAGTTGAGTAGATCGGCATCCATACACTTCTTTGTGATTAATAGTATTGATTGCATAGTCTAACAATTACTTCGGTAGTTGTTGAAAGATTGATCTAAGGACCCGACAAAGGAGTTTATTGGTTAAACGGAAGAGCCTTTGTCAGACTCATATCACGTTGTTTGAAAAGAGTTGTTACCAAACAGATTTGTTGTTCCTTTACTGTTTGGAATACGAACCAAAGGAATTGTTCCAAGTGCGTGACTTACTGCAATTTGGAGGCGCAGGGATACTGAGGAAACTAGGTGAACTATAGGTTTAGTTGCTTGATCTCAACTATACGAAGTTGGTTTGATTTCTTATAGTGGCTTAATTCTTAGAGTATTCAATTCAGGACTAGGTCTCGGGGTTTTTCTGCATTTGCGGTTTCCTCGTTAAAAAAATCTTGCTGTGTCATTTACTTTTATTTTCCGCAATTATAATTGTGTTTATTATAATTTAAAGTAAATCGCACAAACGTTAATTCCTATTTTACTTGATAGACAATCCCTAGAGTTTGGTTAAGTCCGAACCTATTATCAAGTAAACATACTTCATTATTGTATTGTCTCGATCTCGTTCCCATAGACGATCACACGAAGTGTGAACCGATTAGTTGTATTGTCTCGACTCAGTCCATAGACAATCACTTTCTGAAAAGGACTTATAGGTGTAAAAGTTTTAGATTGATGTATATTTGGGTACCCTCGTCTTTTAAGTTCATATGGATAACTTCGGTTAACTATTGTTAGGCCAACAAAGGTGCACACGTTTGGGTACGGTTACTCATATCTAAATGAAGTCACTTTTCATTTGTTGTTAACAAGCTAAGTTCGATCTAACGGTTGAAAGATATTAGCGTGAGTCTAATCAGTTTTCATCTAACGGTGAATATTGAATGCTTTGTTACCAAGGTAACATTGATTGCAAACCCTGATTTGAAGACTATATAAAGGAAAACTCTAGCAATTGGGAAACCTAATCCCCACACCTCATGTGTGATACTAGTTGCGGCTAGAGTCGATTCTCCTTTAACCTTAGGTTTTTCATGAAACCCTGTAGGTTAACAACTTGAAGACTTCATTGGGATTGTGAAGCCAGACCCAACTATTTTCTTTGTAGTTGCGTGTTTTGATCTTGCTGTTTTCTATCGTGATTGAGTACTATCTTATCTAAGATTTGCTCGAGATTAATCTCCAATATGCAAGATATTAAGTAGTCACAAACATCTTCGTCTCATCGTTTGTGATTCCACAATTTCTTGTTTCGCTACCATACGATTAAGATTATTATGAGATCATTGATATTTCTAGGCTGTTCTTCGGGAATATAAGTCTGGTTTATCAATTGGTTCCTATTCACCTTGATTTATCAAAAGACGGAACAAAACTCATAAGTTTATCTGTGGGAGACAGATTTATCTATACAATAGACTTTTCTATGTGAGACATATTGTTTTTTCAAGTCTTCGACTTTGGGTCGTAGCAACTCTTAGTTGTGGGTTAGATTAGCTAAGGGAATCAAGTGCGTAGAGTCCTGCTTGGATTCAGAGACGTAAGGAACACAACTGTACCTTGATCAGTGTGAGATTGGTAAGGGTTCAACTACATTCCTGTCCGAAGTTAACTTGGAGTAGGCTAGTGTCTGTAGCGGCTTAATACAGTGTGGTGTTCAAATCTGGACTCTGTCCCGGGGGTTTTCTGCATTTGCGGTTTCCTCGTTAACAAAACTTATGGTGCTGTGTTATTTCTTTTATGCATTATATTTTCTATATAATTGAAATATCACAGGTTGTGCATAAGTTCAATCAATTGTGAATCCAACCTTTGGTTGTTGATTAAATTGATTGACACTTGGATATTGGTTTTTGATACCGTCCAAGTTATTTCTTATATTCAATCGGGCTCGCAAATTCCTATTTGTTTGATTCCGGATTGAATTGAGAAATTGAGATACAACTCTTTGATATACTTTTCTTAAGATTGAGTCTGACTATCTAGTTGATTCTCTTAAAAGTATATTGGAGTTAGTCCATACAGATTGCTAAGCGAAATATTGGGTGTGGTTGTTAGACCCCCATTTTTTCATGAATGATTGAAATGAGAGTTTAGAACAATTACCCATGTATGGATACAACACGGTATGCATACCTAGTATGCGAACTGTATTGTGATGATTTTGGTCCGGAACTCTTGTTTGTGTACCTAGTATGCGAACATATTTACCTGAGAAGGTCCGGAACTCTTGTTTGCGTGCCTAGTATGCGATCGGGTTTACCTAAGTTAGGTCCGAAATGGTTGTTCGCAAACCGGGTTTGCGAACGGCTTGACTAGGATAAGGTCCGGAGCTGTTGTTCGCATTCGCGTACCTAGTTTGCAAACACAGTGGTTAAGTTCTAAAATCGGTCATGTATGATTCTCATACTCATGCAAACCATGGCTTAATGTTCATGAATTGATTCTTGTATAAGTACTTTGTATGATTACGAATCAATTAGAATTTGTCTTAATTCGTTCATATATATTTCTATGAGATAGTGAACAGTTGAACAACTCTATTTGAAACACAATTAGATTCATTTGATTATCTTTCATGATTGATTGATCATCATGTTTGATCTAGAAGTGTTAGATGAATATGGTTAAGACAAAAGTGATCATATGGCTAACTTCGATTAACTGTTATTGAGCCAACAAAATATACACGTTTAGGTACGGTTATCAATATCTAAATATAAGTATATTTCATTTGTGTGTAACAATCTAAGACCATCTAAAGGTTGAGATTGATTGCTTAATTTCTAAGCAGACTTAGCTTGAATCTTAAATCAGGATTTTATCTGACGGTAAATATTGAATGCCTTGTTACTAAATTATCTTAACTTTGATTGTATGCAACCCTGATTTGAAAGGCTATATAAGGGTGAACTTTAGCAACTGGAAAAACTAATTCCGACACTTTCTTGTGTCCTAGTTGCAAACTAGAGTTGATTCTCCTTTAACCTAGGTTTTTCCAAAACCATTATTAGGTTAACGACTTGAAGACTTCGTTTGGGATTCGTGAAGCCATACCCAAATATTTTCTATGTAGTTGCGTATTCTTATCTTACTTGTTCTATCGTATTGAGTTTTATCTTCTCTAAGATTTACTCGAGATTTATCTCCGATAGGTAAGATATAAAAGGTTATCACAATAGTTCTTCATCTCAGACTCTTGTGATTCCGCAATAACTTCTTATGTTAATTAATTAGGTTATTGTGAGGTGACTGATATTTTTAGGATGCTCTTCGGGAGTATAAGACCGGATTATTAGTTGGTTCCTGATCACCTTGATCTTTGTATCAAAATACGAAACAAAAACAGTGAAAAGACGGGGGTACCCAAATATACCTCAATCTAAAACTTTTCCACCTATAAGTCCTTTCTCCGAAAGTGATTTCTATAGACCGAGTCGAGACAATACAACTAATCGGTTCACATTTCGTGTGATTGTCTATGGATACGAGATCGAGACAATACGACAACGAAGTATGTTTAATTGATAAATGGTTCGGACTTAACCAAACACAATAGGATTACTATCAAGTCAATAGGAATTAACGTTTTTGTATTTTACTTCTAATTATAATAAAAACAATTATAATTGCGGAAATAGAAAAGTAAAAGACATAGCAAGATTTTGTTAACGAGGAAACCGCAAATGCAGAAAAACCCCGGGACCTTGTCCAGAATTGAATACTCTCAGGATTAAGCCATTATACAAAATCAAACCAACTTCGTATAGTTGAGACCAAGCAACTAAACCTATAGTTCACCTAGTTCCATCTGTATCCCTGCGCCTCCAACTTGTTAATAAGTCACGCACTTGGAACAATTCCTTTGGTTCGTATTCCAAACAGTAAAGGAACAACAAATCTGTTTGGTAACAACTCTTTTCAATCAATTGATATGAGTCTGACAAAGGCTCTTCCGTTTAACTAATAAACTCCTTTGTCAGGTCCTTAGATCAATCTCTCAACAACCACCGAAGTAATTGCTAGACTATGCAATCAATACTATTAATCACAAAGAAGTGTATGGATGCCGATCTACTCAACTAATCAATCCAATCTATCACTAAGATAAACCGATTATAGTTGGATCCCTTTCCAGCCGAAACAAGTATTGTGCACACTAAAGATTATGAACCCAAAAAGTCTTCTTTTCTTCTTTGATCTTCAATAAGCACCTGCATACAATCAATTTGAATCTCTTGTGATCAATCACACACAGAATGGAGTCTGTTAACGTCGGATTATCACAAGATGTCTTTAGATCTACAAACAGTCTAAAGATCCCCGTCGAAACTTTGATCTAGTTTGAGTGAATCTTATATAAGAAGAGAAGATTCTCAAGCATAAACAAACTAGGTGCAATCAAAGTTCAACAACCGTTAGTCAATCAAATCAATCAAAAACTAAAATAAACTATAATTATCTAGTTTCCCACCAACGGTACTAATAGAGCTTCTCAATCCCAAATAAGTCTTTAAACCGAGCGGCCGTAAGAGATTTCTCCTAATTAGGGTACTTTCCTCTCCGATAGGCGGCTCCACCAGTAACAATACAACTGAGGTAGTTTTGCTGGCTCTGAGGATTAGTTTGCTAGAAATGCAAACTTCAATATTTATAGACAAGGAAGGTTGGACACCAAGGAATTTCCAAAACCGAATATTCTCAAATATATGCAATAAACACAAATTCGGTTTTCATAATTCCTGGAAATGCACTGTCCAAATATTGACCGAAATCCTAATAGAAAAATCTATAATCAGTAAATGCACATTACTAATTATTATTTTCTAAAGATATGCATTTAATTGCTGGAAATTAAATAGCATATAAAAACTAAGAAACCTTAATTAAAAGATTCTCAATTTATTTCGATCCTGGGATTCTCCTTTAGCTATTAAGAAATATCTTTGAACAATTAATGATAAGAGTTACTGCACATGTTCAAAGTATGTCGACATCTTTACTTTGCAAGTCCTTTTTCATACTTACAATCTTGGAAACGATTTGCCACACTTCCAAACAAGTTTAGAATTGGTTCATCTGACTTCCAAGAACTATGTGATTGATTATCCTATCAAATCACCAATCATGGGTTTCACGATTCTACCAAAACAAGTTCGGTTCTACCTCCTTGTGAGTACTGTGCATAGTCACGCTAGTTACCAAAACTCGGTTGACTAGGTACTAGGATCGGTTCCCCACATACTTATGGTAACTACCTGTATTTGGTGCACATGCCCATAGGATCGGTTCCTCCATCTTCTAAGAACTTGTTGCACATGTTCATAGGATCGGTTCCCCCATCTACTAAAAACGTGTTGCACCTCTTACAAGGATCGATTCCCCTCTTGTAAATTTCTTGCACCTCTTACTAGGATCGGTTCCCCAATGGCTAGATAAAAGTTGTTATTTACAAGGCATCGATCATACCATCTTGAGTGATTACTTAAGATCGGTTTCACTAATAAAAGTCATACCAATACATAAGTCAGGCCTTGTGAATAGTTTTACCAAGATACATAAACAAGTTTATGAGAGGTTATACTAAACACACATATTGGTAATTCAAAATGGATTTGCAATGAATAACAATACCAATAAGCTTAGCGATTTCCCATTCGATTCACAAAACGAGTTTATGAACTTACTTCCTTTAAACGAATGTACAACATTGTTTCCTAGGATGAAATCTTCACTCATACCCATACATAATCACAATAGCATTCATATGATCATGTCGATGTCTTATATACAAAGTTAAATGGTTAAGCAATAAACCTCGTATTGTATTCCTTAATACTATGTCTAACTAGAGTATAATCATTCAAACATCTTCGCAGTTATGTTTTCAATATGCACGACTTGAAAGATACGTTAGGGAATGAAATGTTCAAGTCAAATATTACTAACCTCAAGACGAAGGATGATGTTATCGTTGTAGCTCCATACTTCTTCAAGTCTTCATGTAATACTTGTAAGTCTCATATCCTAACACTTTCAATCTTACCTATATGAAGTTGACTCTAGTATATAATCAAGCGACTCTTTAAATGAGTTTTGATTCACTAAAATATGACAACCAAACTTGACATACCAACGCTTGGTGGGTTCAACCGAGCTATGCTCTAACAAACAGAATAAAGAATAAACATATCTGTGGGAGGCAGATTTCTTTATAAGTCTTCGACTTTGGGTCGTAGTTACTCTTAGTTATGGGTTAGATCATCTAAGGGAATCAAGTGCGCAGAATCCAGCATGGTTCTAGAGGCGTAAGGAACGCGACTGTACCTTAATCGGTGTGAGACTTGGTTAGGGATCAACTACATTCCAGTTCGAAGTTAACTTGTAGTAGGCTAGTGTTTGTTAATAAAGTGTGGCTTTTAAAGATGGACTAGGTCCCAGGGGTTTTCTGCATTTACAGTTTCCTCGTTAACAAAATTTCTGCTGTCTGTGTTATTTCTTTTCAGCATTTTATTTGTTTATATAATTGAAATATCACAAGTTGTGCGTAGCTCAATAAGTTGATAAATCCGACCTTGATTGTTGGATACAACTTGATTGACACTTGGGCATTGGTCTTTGGTATCGTCCAAGTTATTTCTCATATCAATCAGGCTCACAGATTTCTATCAATTCGATTTGCTTATTGTATTGAGAAAGAGAGATGAAGCTCTTTGATATATTTCTTGATTGAGTCTCACTCTTAAGTTGGTGCTCTCAGAATTATATTGGAGTTTAGTTCATACAGATTGCCGAACGAATTATTGGGTGCGATTGTTGTACCCCCCACTTTTTCAATTGGTATCAGAGCAGGCAAACAAGTTAAGACCTCATAAGTCTGTGTTTGTAGCAATCTAACTCTATGGACGGAAGTGCTATCTCCATAAACGTACCGCCAGTCTTCGATGGCTCGAATTACTTATGATGGAAAATTTATATGCGTGTCTTTTGACAAGCGCATGGTTTTCAATCATGGGTTCGTGTTGTTAATGGCTATGATACTCCAATGGTTACAGTAGACGGTGTAACTGTTGCAAAGGATATTGGTAGATATACTGAAGTCGAGATTAGTGCTACAAAGCAAAATTATGACGGATTAAACACTATCATCCATGCCATTACCCCAGATCTTTAGCACCATGTGACTACGTGCACTCGGTCTAAAGATGCTTGGGATATCTTAGAAACTTTATTTGAATGAAATACCTCTGAAAAGGAAGCTAGGATTCAAAACCTAAATTCTGTTTGGGAAAACCTTCGTATGGCTGATGAAGATTCATTTGATGATTTTAATCACAAAGTGTCTGAAATTATAATGCATTTTTTTGCGTTGGGTAAGACTATTCCTGAAAAGGACATTGTGATGAAAATTCTCAAATCCCTGCCAGCTAGATACGATTCTAAGAAACATGCCATCGTTGAGGGAAATAACCTTGAAACTCTTTCCATAAACTCACTTGTTAGAAAGTTAATTAAAAATACTTGATCATGATCAGAACACAGGCAGAACATCTGCGTTCAATGCTGTGACCAATACAAGTGAATCTTCTAACTTGTCTTGGGATGATGAATGTTGTCCAAATCATGTTGATCTTGACAAGTCATTGATTACACAGAAGATCAAGGATATTATGAAGAGAAGCAAAAGATATGAGAAACGACACACTCTCTCTCCGATGCTTCAGATGATTCAATACAAGAAGTAAACTCGTGTCAGTTTGTCAAGAATATGCATACTTCTGAAGTTTGCATACAAAATTCTGCTCTCTCAGCAGAAACTTCTATTAACTCAAATTATGATTCAGAATACGAGTCTGACACTGAGATGTTGAAATTCTTGGATAAAAATGAAGAAATTCATCAAGAAAATCTCCAACTAAAGAATCTGTTGGAGAAACTTGAATCATCACTTCAGGTGAAAAATCTTGAGATTGATAACCTTAATGATGAATTCACCAGAACCCTATCTCTAAGGGAAAAAGAGGTTTATACTCTTAAGTGTGACTTGCAAAAGTTGTCTGGAAGCTCTAACAAGATCTCAGCAATGTTATTTGGCCAGAAGTCCTTTTGAAACACAAATGGTATAGGGTTCAAAAGCAAGACTGCGAGCATAAACAACTCCTTTGTTCCGGCCGGTTCTAGAAAGGTGGGTGTAGAATATTGTGATAAACATGAGGCCAATCGCCAAAACAAAAATTCCTCTCTGAATTGCTTGTTTTGTGGAAATGCAAATCATGTTCAAAGTAAGTGTTGGAAATTCAAGAAGAACAACAAAAGAATTTCCAAGTTTCAGAATGACATGCAAAGGATGAATCTGGCATTGAGTAACCAACAGGGAACCTCAGAATCCAAGAAGAAGTCTCGAAGAACCAGAGTCAGACGAGGTAAGAAGTCTGTTTATACAATAAACCTTGGTATGTCACCATGTGACACAAGACGTGAGCATTCTGCTCACTCTATTGCTACCTAATTGTAGTGACGTTTTCATCCTCATTATTAACTTGAGAATATGAGGATTGCATCAAGGTTGCTCAAGTCTTGTATAGTTGTTCATTTTTATCTTAAAATTTACATAAGGATATGTAAGTTAAGTTTTGCAAAGTGAATATTTTCTTATCAAAAATAGATAATGGATCGTGAACCGTGAAGACTTTTTCAGAATGCCTGTTGAAAAACTCTTTAGGGTTTGGTATATCCGGTGTTCTATTTATATTCCTTTGTGATCAAAATGCCCTTCACTCTTTTTTCTTTGAAAGATACAGAATCATGGCTCATGTACCAAGAGGTACCACAAAAAGGGATGTAGTAGAAGCAGTTAATGTGTATCTTTGTGAAGGAATCCAATCTTCAAGAAAGACAAGGGAGAGGTCTACAAATGATGAAAAAGGTTATTCCTCTAACTATTTTTTGTCTGTTTGTCAGCATGATAATAACTTTAGGGTTATGGTGAAGGATTTCATCAGCAAAAGAAATGATTTAAAATCTCAAATCATTTTATCTTTGGAAAAGATAGCTCACTACGAATGTTGTCTCTGACAAAAAACATCTTGTGTGAACTGAAAACAGAGCTTAGTGAGTTAACTGACATTTCTGAAGATCTTGAAGAATTGAATGATCCTATAATCAATGGATTTTTCAATAATGAAAAGGAATTTTCGGTAGACGCTCTGAGAAATCTCTAAGATGTCTAGGAAACTTCTTATGAGAATTTATTCTTATGTTTAAGAAGGATAATTAGGGTTTGGAATAGCAATTATTGTTATTACACATAGCTATTTCAACGATTTTCATCTTGCAATGTTTTTAGATTTATTTATTTAAATTCTAAAGTTATTTGGAAGATGATTTTTGCTGTATTTAATCTTTTTGATTATATATATTGCAATTGTTTATGAGATGCATGCCTTTACGTTCGTGAACTGTGCTATTATCTCATAATTGATCAAAAGTTAAGTCTATTATGTCTTTATGCAAATATTGATAAAAGATAGAATGAACTTTTGAAAAATTCCGCAATATTGATCTTTCCATGAAACCACTTCTATGTGAAAGTACTGTATGGCTCTGTAAGTTTTCTTATGTTGAGTGTTTCAGATTAAATTAATCAATAAGATCTTCTTGTGGTTTATTTATTCGAGTTTACTGGATACAAATCCATGTGATTTGTTAGCGTCCAAAGAAATCCTTTTTTTTTTGTAAAAGTAAGGTCGCTCATGTTGTTCACTTGGGAATGACATCAAATGGGGGATAGTTCTTAAATGAACTTGTGCTTAATTGCCATATCTTTATAGGGAGTACGGCTGTGGAATATTGTAGGAGTTATCTTGTATCTTTATAAACTCCTTGATGAACACACTAAGTTTCGACTATGTGAAATCATCGAAACAAAGTTGATATGTTCTCTTTTAGTCATGAATTATCTCTTTGAGAATTTCATTACGATCCCGTAGTTTTCATACCTTTGCCAATTTATATTGACAAAAAGGGGGAGAATTATTTGGTAGTTTACACTACATACATATATGGTTTACGGATCATTATGTAAGTGGGAGTGGTTTTCATTGTAAGATGGAAGTATTGATTGAGGGGGAGTGATACATATCACCATAGTATTATTTCAAAGTTGTGATTCAATTGGACTTTGATTCTGTATAATAATACTATGACACTGTATAGCAATGATTGAGAACATCTGTTTTCTTATTGTTATGGCTACAGATCTTCAACAACAATAATGCTGAGTTGAACACGTTCAAAATCGCTGGAGTACTTGGAGTAGCGAAGAATTCAAGGAAAGTTGAAGAACCAAGGATATCAAGCATGATGGATGAGAAGCTACAAAGTTTATTTATTTTGTAATCCATATGTATTGATAGTTTTGTCACTAAAATTGACAAAGGGGGAGTTTGTTAGAGCACTGCTCGGTCGAACTCGCAAGCGTTGCTATCTCAAGCTTGTTTGTCAAGTTTAGTTGATCAAAACTATAGACTTGATTTCTAGTCTACTTATACCTATTCTCGGATTGGGATAGAATGTGTAGTTGGGCTTTAGACTTCACGGCGTTCACTAATTGTAGAAGAAGATCTACTGAGGAGCTTGGAGGAACTTCATCAATAAAAGGTATGTGGAGACTAAAACTATCTATCACTCAGAAGTCTATTCTATTCTATCTTCTAATAAGACTAAGTCGTATAGCTATATAGACTTTTACATTATACACATTTGATATTTCGAGCCGAGTTTATCTCACTTATCTATTTCCCGAAATATCTGTTGGAAGCTTTTTTCTTTAGCTTTGTTCATCATATTTTTGATGAGTTTAGTTGGAAACAATTTATTTGTTGGAAACTAAATATTAAGTCAAAAGATGATCATGTGAAAATTTCCTTGAATATCCTATATGATTTGTGTGAGACAGTCATTTGATGTTAGATTGGGAAGTTTCGTATTGATCATTCGATCACTTGAAAATTACTTGAAGCTAATGGTATGTGTGAGATTACCGTTGTCGTCTTCTAAGGATGTTTCAATGATTGAAATGAGAGTTTAGAACAATTACCCATGTCTGGATACAACACGGTATGCATACCTAGTATGCGAACTGTATTGTGATGATTCGGGTCCGGAACTCTTGTTTCGTACCTAGTATGCGAACAGATTTACCTGAGAAGGTCTGAAAATCTTGTTTGCGTATCTAGTATTCAAACGGGTTTGCCTGAGTTAGGTATGGAACGGTTGTTCGCGAACCGCATTTGCGAACGGCTGGATTAGGCCAAGGTCCGGAGCTGCTGCAAACATAGTGGTTAAGTTCTAAAATCGGTCATGTATGATTATCATACTCATGAACTAAAACATTTATGATTTAAAGAATGCAAATTAACATTGCAAACCATGGCTCAATGTTCATGAATTGATTCTTGTATAAGTACTTTGTACGATTACGAATCAATCCGATTTTGTTTCAATTCGTTCATATATATATATTTCTATGAGAAAGTGAACAATTGAACAACTCTATTTGAAACATAATTAGATTCATTTGATTATCTTTCATGATTGATTGATCATCATATTTGATCTAGAAGTGTTAGATGAATATGGTTAAGACAAAAGTGTTCATATGGCTAACTTCGGTTAACTGTTATTGAGCCAACCCAATATACACGTTTAGGTACGGTAACCCATATCTAAATATAAATATATTTAATTTGTGTGTAACAAGCTAAGACCATCTAACAGTGGAGATTGATTGCTTAGTTTCTAAGCAGACTTAACTTGAATCTTAAATCAGGATTTCATCTGACGGTGAATATTGAATGCTTTGTTACTAAGCTATCTTAGATTTTATTTTAAGCAACCCTGATTTGAAAGGCTATATAAGGGAGAACTCTAGCAACTGGAAAAACTAATCTCGACAATTTCTTGTGTCCTAGTTGCAAACTAGAGTCGATTCTCCTTTAACCTAAGTTTTTCCAAAACCATTATTAGGTTAACGACTTGATGACTTCATTTGGGATTCGTGAAGCCAGATCCAACTATTTTCTCTGTAGTTGCATATTCTGATCTTACTTGTTCTATCGTATTGAGTTTTATCTTCTCTAAGATTTACTCGAGAGTTATCTTCGATAGGTAAGATATAAAAAGTAATCACAACAGTTCTTCGTCTCAGACTCTTGTGATTCAGCAATAACTTCTTCTGCTAATCAGTTAGGTTATTGTGAGATGACTATTATTTCCAGGCTTCTCTTCGGGAGTATAAGACTGGATTATTAGTTGGTTCCTGTTCACCTTGATCTTTGTATCAAAAGACAGAACAAAAACAGAATAAAGAATAGACATATCTGTGGGAGACAGATTTGTTTATAAGTCTTCGACTTTGGGTCATAGCAACTCTTACTTGTGGGTGAGATCAGCTAAGGGAATCAAGTGCGCAGAATCTGGCGTGGTTCTTGAGGCGTAAGGAACGCGACTGTACCTTAATCGGTGTGAGACTTGGTTAAGGCTCAACTACATTCCTATCCAAAGTTAAGTTGTAGTAGGCTAGTGTCTGTAGCGGCTTAATACAGTGTGGTGTTCAAAGCTCGACTAGGTCCCGGGGTTTTTTTGAATTTGTAATTTCCTCGTTAACAAAATTTCTGGTGTCTGAGTTATTCATTTTCCGCATTATATTTGTTTATATAATTGAAATATCACAGGTTGTGCGTAGTTCAATCAGTTGATAAATACGACCTTGATTGTTGGATAGAACTTGATTGACACTTGGGCATTGGTCTTTGGTATCGTCCAAGTTATCTCTCATATCAATCAGGCTCACGGATTTCTATCTGTTCGATTTGCTTATTGTATTAAGAAAGAGAAATAAAGATCTTTGATATATTTCTTGATTGAGTCTCACTCTTAAGTTGGTGCGCTCGGAATTATATTGGAATTTAGTCCATACAGATTGTCGAACGAATTATTGGGTGTGGTTGTTGTACCCCCGCTTTTTTCAGAAAACAACCTTACTTGAAGGATGAATACGATACCGAATATTCAAGATGAAATCTTTGGTAAATAGTTATGGAAATATTTTATCGATTTTAAAAAACAGGTCAAAAAGGAAACACACTTGTAAATGGGGATATACTTTTTCTCTCCTAATAATGCGCGAGAATATAGGAGGCAAGTTTTATTTTTGAAACTTTTGAACATGTAAATTTCTCGTTTGTGATTTTTGACGAGGATACTGGTCACATAATTAATCGAATCTTAAGTTAGCCATTTGAAGCTTTTAAATATTTCGGTGACACCTTTCTCAAAAGAACATCTAAAAAATATAGCGCCCTTCAACCGCTATTTCTCAATGTACATATTTGTCCCCCCAGCAAGAAATGTTCTCCTGCCATCACTAAAAACAGTAGAAGCTACGCCCCTGCCCTGAACATGCTTGTAAAGTAATCAATCAGAGTAAGCTTTATACATGAGCTAGAGATGAACACACATGATTATCAAAAAAAATTTTTATAAAAAATGAACACACATGATATTATCACGTGTCAGTGTCACCCCTGACCAAGCTCAATAACTTAATTGGCAAACTTATTCTTCCACACCGGTTACACCACATTCAACAGTGGTGCCTGTTAATATAATTTTTTTTTGATCCAAGGCAGGACACAACGAATCATAAACTAAAATTAGATGGGACACTTACGGTTTGAGAGAGTATCGGGCTTGGGAATGTGCAACGGCATCCATGTACGGTTGATAAACTTGGAATTCAATTAGGGGATTCAGTGGTGGAGCCAGGATTTCCAATTAGGGGGACAAAATTTTTTTTACAGTGAACCACTAATAGTAAACAAGACGGTCGAAGACCGTGTATGGGATGTCGTAGGATCAACAAATTAATAAAGATATTTGCCACTAATTAACTAGTAATATAGCGGTAGTAGGAGATCGTTCCCACAAAGAGCTGTGTAATTGATATGTTATATGAATCAGCAAAATAAAGTAAAAGACAAAAGGGGATTGGTTGTAAGATAAATAAAAAGATAATAATAAAGAAAAGAGATGATCAAGGAATCCTTCGCCGTTACCAAGCGTTTAACAGGATTAGAATACTTATTGATCTTCCGTTAGAACCATTCATCACCAACCGTAGAATAGCAGTTAGAGCAGTGTTATTCCCAAAGTTCCTTATGTAACCGGATACCGAAGCGCTCGCATATCAAGTTCTATCCAACCGAACAACCAAGCAGTAGCGCACTCAAGGTGTAACCCAATCGGAAGCTTTAAGTTATGTGAACTTAGATTGATCATAGCAGTTAGACTCTTAGCGCAAGGTCCACTTACTAGTGTTGTCTTCACACATGATTGCTCCACAAAATCCCTCTGAGAGGTCTCACGTCTCTACTTGTGTAAGGGTTATTCAACAATTACATGGATATCCTAACCCTTTACTAGCAATAGAATGATCAAAAGATTAATCCAATTGTACACTTGAACAATCTAGAAATCAATCATAAACCCTAAATATAGTGAAAACAAACGATGATGATTAAAACTCTAAATAGATTTGTATTAATAATAAAGCTTCACGCTTAAAACATTGAATTCATCCTTAATCAACAAAGGATTTAGCTACTCATATTACAAAGAAGATGAAGAATGCTGGTTTCCCTTTAAAGGGGTAAACCCTAGGTTTAGATGTCGAATAAACCCTAGCTTGTGATATGAGATTCTATATGATATGAAAGGCCTCCAAGTATTCTAGTCTCTCTTTTGTTTTCATAGTGAAAAAATGCAAAAAATAAAAAAGTAGAACTAAACTAGTGAAAATGGTGGACTAAATATATCAGATCCTTAAACTTTTCCTCTCCTGTTCTCTCTTCTTATTTTGCAAATGAAACCAAAAATGGATTTTTGCATTTGGGCTCTGGTGGACTAACTTAATGGATCCGATAGACTAACTAATAAATTTTACTCAACTAAGATTACCATAATGGATAATAGGGTTTTGTAAAAAAAAAGGGGTACAGCTAGGGTTAGCCCCCCTTTAGTTCCGATACCGGGATTACTGTTGAGGATAGGTGTGCTAGGGAGTGTACCGCGGTACTCCATGGATCTGCACGTTCCACATGCTCTTAGTTTCAACGAACATCTTAATGTCAACGAGCTAAAACCAAGGTGAGGAATTGTTAACGGCTAGTCTAAGTAAGTAACATTAATCAATTAAAATAGAGGAGGGATCCCCTCACACTTTTATTATCACATTATCTCACACGTTGGACGTTATTTTTGCGAATAAAAATCAAACCGTAATGGATATGAAGTTAATATTTTCGGGATATGTTACTATTACATTTCTCTACGTTCCTATAAAATATGAGCGTATTCCGAGACGTATAACACCACGATCTACTACTTTGAAAATGAACCGTTGAAAATCAACGAAATTCTGGACGTCGAAAATAAGACCGATAGATGGTGAGGTTTTATATTTCGGAATGTGGTCATTTTTGGTAGGCATGTAGAACTTGATAAGAGGAACATATCCTTAAAGTATTAGCTTAAAATCCATTATGGTTTGATTTTTATTCGCAAAAATGACATCCAACATGTGAGATAGTGTGATAATAAGAGATAATGTGATAATGGCCGGTATAAGTAAGTAACAGTAATCGATTAAAATAAACTCCTCTAATTAAGAGCAAGTGATAGAAATGAATGGTCCCCCTCCCGTATCAGCGGACATATGATATGATCACATTGGTTATGATTATAAGTAACTTAATTAACGAGATGAAATCTTGATTGTCGTGAGATACCCAAAACCGAAAGCATAAAGTAAACTTTGTGATGAGCTGATGAAACAAACCTAAGTTAAATAAAAACAAACTGTACAATCAAACTACCCTTTTCGGAGGCACGACGAATAAATAATTGCAGTCATTGTGGTAATTGAATAAATATCCCTTATTTTGATGGGTTTCACAATTATCCTTATCACATAATAAATATATCTCTCCATCTATGAACCCATCAAGGGGTCCACTAACGTTTTTTCTCCTTTCCACATTTATCCCTCCCTCTTTTAGATCGAATCATAGTTTTATTTCTTCTTCTTTCTCTTCTTCCCTTTCAACGTCTGCAGCTACCATCACCACCAACTCCTCCGTCGCCGCACCAACACGTCCTCCACTATAATCAGTTGATCTATCAATATGTTTATGTTCGATTTTCAACGTGCTAATTATTGTTCTTCATCTTCTTAGGTAAAAAATTGATTTTCCAGATTCAGGGATTGACAGACTTGTTTTTGGTTTTCGATTTCACAAGAAATTGATTTTTATTTTACACACAACCGAAAACCCTTGATAGGAATTATGTCCTTCTCTCACGTCTCAACTAACTGGGTACCAGTGAACCCTCAATTATAGTTGAATTGTCTCTTGGTCATTTCTTTCGATCTCATTAGGTAAAAGTTACAAACATTCTTCACAGATTGTACAATTTAAATGAAATGGAGAGTTTCAGTGCAAAAGATGTATCAACGATCGGTGGTATAACAACTGTTTCTCTTCTTCACTCCTTCATTCCGACTCATTGGTTGCCTTTCTCCATTGTTGGTCGTGCTCAGAAATGGACTCTCTCCAGGACTCTTTTCGTTAGTAAGTTTTCATTCACTGTGGCATTTGTTTTCAAGCCTTACATATATGTGTATGTTATTAAGTCCCAAATCAAAAAGGAAATATTAAAGAAATTGTAAATCTTGAAAAGGAAATATATGTGTATGTTATTTGTTGTTGACCCAATTTTTTATGGGATCAACTACGGTTGTTGATCCATTTATGGGATCCATTCTTGTTGTTGACCCAATTTTTTATGGGATCAACTACGGTTGTGGATCAACTCTTGTTATTGACCCAATTTTTTATGGGATCAACTACTGTTGTTGATCCTATCAACTCCTATTGTTGACAATATTTCCTTGGATAAGTATAATCATGCTTGTATTTTAAATCATGCTTGTAGTTTAAATCATGTAAATTTCTTCTAATGTTGAACTTGTGGTGCAATGGTAGCATGACTGACTCCATGTCAGATGATGCGAGTTCGACTCACGCCAAGTTCACTCCATTTACATGGATCAACTTTCATTGTTGATCCAATTTAGGGGATCAACTACCATTGGATTAACTTCTATTGTTGTATCTATTTTTATTTGGATCAACTACTGTTGTTGATACAAAAAAAATTCTAAACCAGTGGTGACGGCGGCGGCGACAGTGGCGGCGGCGGCGGACTAGTGGTGGTGGAGGACTGGTGGTGGTGTAATGGTGGTGGTGAAGGAGTGGTGGTGGTGGAATGGTAGTTGAATGTTGGTGGTGGTGGTGCTAGTGGTGGTGGTGAAATGGTAGAGTAAGAAATTTGATCCATTTTGAAATAAAGAAAAATATTATATGGATGAGGGTATTAAGATAATCTAATTTTAAATGATAAGGTTATTAAAAATAATGGATATATTTATTGTTGTATAAGGATATATTTATTGGGTGTCAAAAATAGGGACATATAAATAATGTACCTTGTAGCATTCGGATCAAAGAGATAATGTCCAAGTGTTCATGTACCATCATTTTTTATCGTAATCTTTTTGAAGTTTACAAATTATATTACAAGTTGCAAATAATTGTCCGTACGGACCTTGACACATAACATCTTGAGGCAGATTTACTTTGGATTGACACATGGAGTTTTGCATTTACCAAGTGTTATTTCCTTATTCTTCTGTATTATATATTACGAAGTACAGCCACGTTCTCTATTGTAATTTCGCGCGCACTAATTATTGACACAAAACCTAATACTAAGTATTTATGTTAAATTCTCGATTAAGTTCTGACTTTCTCCTTAATATGCAAGATATTTATATATTCGTAAGACTTGGTAAGTACGACACAAGACTGGAACCATACGAAAACCTCTTCCTAATATAACTCTGAATATCCTAAAATATAGTCTATTTCCTAATACCCTCCCTCAAGATGGAGCATAGAGATCACAAATGCCCATCTTGGATAAAAGAAACTGAAACTGAGCTTTTCCTAAGTCCTTTGTGAAGATATCATCTAATTGCACCGTTGTAGGAGTATAGGAGGGTGATATAATCTTCCTTATTATGGCATCTCTGACAAGATGATAGTCCACTTCTATATGTTTTGTTCGCTCATGAAATACTGGATTCTGAGCAATGTACAATGCTGATTGACTATCACAAAATAGATTCATCCCATGCATATGGTGAACTCCCAAATCACAAAGTAATTGTTTCAACCACTTCAATTCACATGTTACTGCTGCCATAGATCTGTATTCTGCTTCTGCTGAGGAAAGAGAGATTGTATGCTACTTCTTAGTCTTCCAAGACACAGGAGAAGAACCAAGAAGAACAAACCAACCTGTTAATGAACGTCGAGTTAATGGACAGCTTGCCCAATCTGAATCACACCATCCTTTTAAACTAAGACCACTATCAGAGCGCAGCAAAATTCCTTGTCCTGGACTCTTATTCAAATATCTAACCACGCTTCCCAATGCTCCACTCTTGGTTGTTGAATAAATTGTGATAAAATATGCACTGAGTAAGCAAGGTATGGTCTTGTGACTGACAAATAAATCAAACGACCTACCAATCTTCTATATTTTTCCACATCACCAAGTACATTTCCTTTTGCCAATGCCAGTTGATGATTCGTTTCCATTGGAAACTCTACAGGTTTTGCACCCAATAATCATGTTTCCATGATAATATCCAATGCATATTTCCTCTGGCATATGTATAAACCTTGTTTACTACGAGCCACTTCTAATCCTAAGAAATATTGCAACTTTCCCGGATCCTTCATCTTGAAACATTGTCCCAAGTTTTAAAATTATGAAGTCCAACTAGATCATTTCCTTCCACAATCAGATCATCAACATAAACTAAGACATTAAGCTGCATCTTTCCCTTTGTCACAGTAAAAAGAGAATAATCCGAATATGACTGTTTAAAAACATAATTCTTCAAGGGTGTTGATAACTTTGCAAACCAACATCTAGGCGCCTGTTTTAGGCCATACAATGATTTCTTCATTCTACAAACCATATTAGAATTTCCTTTGGCAAATCCCAGAGGTATCTTCATATATACTTCTTCTTCCAGATCACCATGAAGAAATGCACTATGGACATCCATTTAATGCACTTCCCAATTCTTAACTACTGCAACAGCTAGAAAAGTACGAACTGTTGTCATCTTTGCCACCGGTGCAAAGGTCTCATTATAATCCAATCCTTCAACTTGATGATTCCCAAATATTACCAATCTTGCCTTGAGACGTATAAAGTTTCCATTTTCATCACGCTTCTCTGTATAAATCTATTTGCTTCCTAATGCCTTCTTACCAGGTGGTAATTCCTCCAATTCCCATGTTCCTTGTTCCTCTAGAGCTATTATTTCTTCAGCCATGGCTTTTTGCCATCCTGGATGCTTCATAGCTTCTTTGAAGCTCTTGGGCTCATTTCCAGCCGTTATAGCTGCAAGATAATTTCTATGCGCTGCAGAAAAATGACCACAACTAACATAATATGTCAAAGGATAGGGTGTATATGAGGATGATGATTGTGTAGGTTGAGTGGAAGGTGAACTATTTTCTCGTACAGTATGCGTCACAAAACCCTTGAGTCTGCTAGAAGGAATTTTCTAACGTTTTCCTTTACCCATCTCGCTGCTGTTATTATCTACCACAACTTCAGCTGATGTATCACTAGATGAAGTATCCTGTTCATTCTCCTTAGGATGTTCTTGAATACTTCCATCTAATTCTTCTGTTTTACATTCAATATCAAGCTGTGGTTCTTCATTGCTTTGTTGTTGCTGTAACTTTGACTGTTTATATTCAATGACTTCACCAGGTAACTGTACTTCTTCCCTTTCCTCATCATCACTCCAACATGCTTCATTACTTGGTGGAGCAATATTATTTGACTGTCCAGCATTTGTTGTCATGTATGTAAACTGATGTTCATAGAATTCCACATCCCTTGATGATAGACGCATTTATGTGTCTAATATGTCTCAATTGTATATATTGTTAGTGCTCGATTTTGTATTTATTTTGTTATTTTATGTCTTTGTAGGTATTTATAGAGAAATAAGTTCTTGCGGCGAAATTGGCTCGAAAAGTGGTGTTTTACACCCCAGGATAGAGTACTAAAGGCACCTAAGAAATGCACCGGAAGCACCCCAAAAATGTGTCGGAGGAACCCCGGAAAAATTACTATCTACGCCCAAAAATTACTATTTGCACCCCATAAGACAAATGCTAAAGGGACACCCGTGCAGGATTAGGGGGAGGACATCTTCTTCTCAAATTCAAAAAATAAATTTTGGCGGGAAAACCACTTCTTCTCTGGCAGAATTTCGATCGGATGTTTGGACGTGATTTAGTGAGATTCAATCCCTGAAACTTAGTGGGTAGACGTGATATGACTATAGAAAGCTGGTATGGGTGTTCGTTTGGATCAGAATTGGCTGAATCGTGTCATGGAGCAAAACAGGGCAGCACGTGCATGAGAGAAATATTTCACGGGATTGCATGAGTTTTGGAGAATTTGAACGTGTTTTGAATGTGTATGATGACTAGAGCAACAGTTTGGAGCGTAAATAAGTTATAATTGGAGATTAATCCAGCTGCAAACGCGTGGAGAAGCTAAAACAGGAAATTATTGCCGTGAGAATAAAAATAATAAAGAGAAGATTTTTTTGAAGTTATGGAGGAGATTCGATGCATCTTTCGGGTATAAATAGGTTTCCTTAGTACCATACAAGGGGGACGGAAAGTTGGGAGCAGTTAGGAAGAACCAGAGAGTCGAGAAATCAAGTGGCAGAAAAACTCCATTTTCTGCTGTTGTGAAGAACACGAAGAACATAAGACGCACGCCGAACCGTCGTTTTCCAACAGTGACAACGAAAATTGCTTGTGGGTCGTATTGCTACAGAGACAACAACACTTCAGTTTTATCGTTCTATGTAACAACTCGGTTTGTAACAAATAAAAGTGTTACAAACTCGGTTTTATTGTTTTTCTCCCATTTCATTATTGTGAACACCATTTTTGAGCAATAAAGATGAATTTTGAGCGTGTTTCCCTGATGATGAGCTAATTCTCGCGTAACCAAGGCATGGAGGAAGCTATTTATGCATGAATAATTGATAACTATTCTAGTTTTCTCTAATTTGTATTTTATAATTCACTCAATCACTGCTTTGCAGAATTTTAATTGTTTGCATTATTTTCTTAATTAGTTGTGATTCAATTAGATAGGTTATACTTTGTTTAGATAATCTATGCTTAGGGAATACAATTAATGTTTGAGAATATGCCTGATTATTTGTGAATTAAGAAATAAGAGATTTAAAAGATAATTAGAGTTTTGGAATTTTTACCATCATTCATTCATGTGTAATAGTGGAATCTAGTGTCTTGGTTATTTTCAATCTTGAAATCAAATTTGGAATTAAATTTTCTCTATTTTTAGTTTAAATAAGTCTAAAATCAATTGCTTTCACAAGTCTCAACGAACCTTTTACTACAACAAAATTGAAATCACATCACTTGACACGAAAAATTGTTTTGTGTCTAAATCATAAACTTCCCTTGCCTTTTTACCAAATGAATAACCAAGAAATACACACCTTCTTCCTCGGCTTGCAAACTTATCCCCTTTACTGTTTTGATTATATACATAAAACAAACGCCCAAACACTTTCAACTGATCATATGGAGGCATCTTTCCAAAAATAATTTCATATGGAGTCTTGTTGTTAAGTAAAGGTGTTGGTGTTCGATTAATAAAGTATGCTGCAGTCAATGCACACTGACCCCAGAATTGTATTAGTAAATTAGCTTAAAATCTCAAAGCTCTTGCAACATTCATTATATGATGATGTTTTCTCTCAACTCTCCCATTTTGTTGGGGTGTACCAACACAAGATGTTTCAAATATTATCCCATTAGTCATAAAATATCCACGTAAAGTATTAAATTCTGTTCCATTATCACTTCTAACATTTTTGATTTCCTTGCCAAACTGACGTTTAATGAGAGCAATGAAGTTAAGAAATACCATTTCAACTTCAGTTTTAGTTTTGATCAAATAAATCCACACACCTCTTGAAAAATCATCAACTATTGTTAAAAAATAATGAGCTCCACAAGACGAAGGTGTCTTGTAAGGCCCCCATAAATCCAAATGAACCAATTCAAATATAGTGCTAGCTTTATTCTAACTATTAGGAAAACTATTTCTACGATGTTTTGCTCGTGGACAAATATCACAAACATTATTATTCTTCCTAGATAACGTACTCACAGCTGGTATCTTTTTCAATAGTTTCTCTGAAGGATGTCCCAATCTTTAATTCCACAGCTCGTACGAATCCCCACTAACTGCAAGCACTTTAACTGGAGGTACACCACAGAACAGATATTTTCCACCTTGTCTCTCACCCACTCCAATCACCTTCCTCGTCAACTGGTCATGTATAAGACATAAAATGTTAGTACATTGCACGACACAAGCTGTCTCATCGATCATCTGTGTGACCGAGATTAAGTTACATGTTATACGGAGTACATAAAGCAAGTTATGAAGCTTCAAACCACAAGGAAGAATCACAGTTCCAATGTTATCATAGTTCGCATACTTTCCATCTGGCAAACCTACTGAGCATGCCTTAATATCTTTTACTTATATCATGTCATCTATATTACATGTGACATGATTCGTAGCTCCTGTATCCACAATCCAGGAAGCACGATGTTGTTTACCTTGCAATTGAATTTTTGATTTATTTGAACTCAAAAACTCAAGTACTTGTTGAAGTTGGTTTACCATCACTCCATCCAAGCCAGCTCCATCTGTAGATGTCGTATTTGACTGCTGAGCTGCTGGTACATTCAAGTTATTTGCACGAACAGGATTGGTGCTGCCATATCCTATGCCACCTCTGCCAGATGTAAAACCACCTCGACCTCTACCACCAGCTCTGCCATATCCTCTACCACCACGAGGTCTATCTCCCTATCATTCAGGATAAAAAATTATTTGATAACACCCATCATCAGAGTGTCCTTCTCGATTACAATGTCTGCAAAACTTTGCAGCATCATAAGTATTTGTGTTTGCTCTCTGTTCAGGTTGCACCTTAAAAGCCATAACGTTTTCCTGCATGTCTTTAGATAAAAGAACATCTCCCATTCTCAAACGCTCAGAGTTAACTATAGTCTGGTATGCAGTATCAATAGATGGTAAAGGATCTCGCGCTAACAATTGTTCACGCAGTGACCCATACATACTAACGCGTAAACAAAACAGTCACCTGACTTGCAATATTACAGGTGTAATGACCACACTTCCATTGTGGTATTTTCATATATGTCACCAGTTCACCCCCACAGCTTGTTTAATCTCCCATAATAGACAGCTACACTTTCAGATTTCCCTTGTTTACACTCACTCAAAGATGATTTTAGTTGACAGATTCTTGTTCCACTGACAACAAAAAATCGCTTCTGCAAGTGTGTCCAGAGAAGAGCAGCATCATCATAATCCCCCAGTGTTGATCGTATGGAAGAGTCCAGGGTGTTGTTAATCCAGGAAACAACCATCGACTGAACAACAATCCATTCCTCCAACTGTTCAGGATCTTCAGGTTCCTTTATTGTGCCGTCAACAAAACCAAACTTACGCTTGGCTATTAATGATCTTCTAATGGATCTAGCCCATTCATCATAGTTAGTTCCTCTTAATACAATCGGGGTAGTCACAATACCAGGACCATCACTCGATCCTAGATGATACACCGGATTTTTCTTCGATGAATCATACTCCGGTGCTTTCCCTTTTTCTCCATCTTTTCCTTTTCCTCCGTCTTTTGATGACTCTGGTTCTCCCATCTCTGTTTAATGAAAAAATAATTTAGGATTTTAACCAGGCTCTCGATGCCATGTTAAATTCTCGATTAAGTTATGTCTTTCTCCTTAATATGCAAGATATTTATACATTCATAAGACTTGGTCAGTACGACACAAGACTGGAACCATACGAAAACCTCTTCCTAATATAACTCTGAATATCCTAAAATATAGTCTATTTCCTAATAATTTACTTATAATGTATCCCTTGATTGAATCGCACTTTGATTTCTATTTCTATACCATAGAAAATGGATCAATCTCCGGGATAAAAACAAAGACGATTCTAATATGTTTCTCTTGGCAAAGATTTCTAAGAATCAATTATACGGGCTTTAATGATACTACACTGAACTCTCTGAAGGCAGTTTTAGCAATCTATTCCGGCTGGTCTGGATAGGCAGTGAACTTCACTAAATCCTGTAAACATGTGAGTGAGAATGTTAAATATGAGGTGGTGGATTCACTCAGAGTTATAGGCTTAAAGTTATGTCCAAGAACGAATACTTGGGTATAATTATCGGAAAAAGTTTTGATCTCGCAGCTCTTTGACCATCGGATGATTAAGATATGACATCAGCAAATCGAGTATTTGACCCCAGTTAGCTACAGATTTTTTAAAACTAACTGTCGTATCTTTTTCCCTAATTTCGTATATTTTCGGGTAACAATCTCCGGGTAACAAATACCATGTTTCCTTCTTATTGGCCGACCATAGGGAGGCCTTCTATACGACGACTATCTGTATTTCTGTCGGTCACAAAATTTGTCCCAAAAAAAAAAATCAGTTTACAATTTTACAAAATCGAGATACATAATCAAACAAATTGATAACAAACTTACTTCATATACAACCTAGCAAACATATAGCCCGTTCAAACTTATTTAAGAAATTCATTAGATTTAGCAAATGATTCGGATCTAAACAAATTACAGTAGTAGGGAAACGGATAAAGAAGATGAACCACTCGAATACGGACTTCACTGAGTCCGACCAATGGCCCATATTCGACCCACATTCAACAATAACAAAAAATGAACAGCGAACATGGCACATTCATCAAAATTTTTGAATTATTCACGTTCACCCATTTGCAAAATTCCCATAAAATCTTCCATTGAATCATTCCGACTTTAAGAAACTGATTAAAGAAAAAAAATATGAAAAAGATGAAGAACATTCCATCAATTGGTATTCACCCATTTTGCCAAATTCCTATTAGAACCAAAGAAGTTTCCACTTGGAGCAGAATCAGTAATCACCTTCTCTTTCATCAAGTACCCACTGGATTATGGCAAACCAAACCGACCAAAAAAAGAAAGACCCATGGCAACTATGCCGGTGGCCAACCATTTACAAACTTATGTGGCTAGCCGTTTTTGGGTACACAATAGAAGATTGTCGGACATATTCCGTTATTTTAGTGGTTCATCATTAAATCACGCACCTAGTAAATTACCACGTTTGAGAAAGACATTTTTTTGGTGTTACATGATGGACCCACTATTTCCATGTTATATGACAGGAATTTGTTTGTAAAATCCTACTCAATTGATATGTCATTTAAAAGTGTGAGTAATAGGCCTTTTTGGACTAGTGACCGGCCATTGACTTGCCGAGACTTCATCAACTGGTGCTCCTGGAATGAATCTGCAATCACTTGCAGCCCCATTGAAACACCATCCATGATATTTTCGAACATTGTATTCTCTTTTTCTTTTTCAATAAAATTTTAACCTTTTAACTTCAAAAAATCTGATATTGACAAACAAACACACTTCAAACTTCCCACTGATCAATTCTACCATTTTATGAAAGAGGAGTTAATATAAGAACAGATATAATTAAACAATTTCCATTACCTTCATTTCCGTCCACCACACTACAAATTCTAGACCCATTATTCTCTTTGCATGTGGAACTCTCTTGTCCAAACACGGTAAAATTTAATTGATTCAAGGGTTTGGCTACTCTTGCTAATCAAAGAACAACCGGTAAAATGAGAAGATATGTACAAGAAAAACATGAAACGAAAAATTGGAGAATACGAATCAAAGTTTTTCAAATTTATTTGGATTTTGAAATATGAAGCTTAAGAAAAAAGATACAGAGAAGAAATAAAAGAAAACATAGTCCTTATTATAGTAATTTGAAAAGTTAGAAGAAAAATAGGAAATGTTAGGATCTATGAGATATCTGTAAAAAATTTGATTTGTAGAGTTGGGTTACTTCGGTTGTCAATTATGTCTGTAAATTATAGAGGAAGAAATGAAGGAACGGTGCACGAGAGAAAGCCCGGTGACCACGTAAAGGCCATGCCCTTTAGCTGTACGCAGTGGAGTGAGGAGAATTGACGAGATGAGATCCTCTTTGTTAAAAAATGAAGTGTATGGCTATCTTTTAACGCCACAAGCTAGGCAGCTTAGCTAACTAGGCTGATAAGCGAAGAAGAAAAGAAGAAGAGAAAGATGCCGAGAAGAAAGTATAGGTTCAGGTTTGTTTTGTTTTATTACTTTCATACCAAAAACTATCTGAATTACCACATCACTACATCACTTACACTTGGTCCATGCATGTATTTTTGTAAATACGTGGAAGTATAAAAGACAATGAGACTTCCAGATACGAGAAAGCATAAAATAAAATGACACCCGCATGCATAAAATGTCAACACTGCATCTCAGGTCGACCTTTCACTGCTGCAGCAGTCATCTAGTTTACAGCGCATAGGAAACAAACTCGTATGTCTTCCGTATTTCGTTTCCATTACACTTGAACTACATCATCAACTTGTATACCAAGAATTTACATAGTTTTTCTCCTAGTCAGTAAGATCTACTAGTATATTAATGGAAGAAATCCTCTTCTTAGGTTGAGGATCTACTTGTCACATAATTTTGATTTGAGCCGCTTAAAGTGACATTTTATTATACCCATTCCATGAACAGACCAATTCATTGTAGGATCATATGACCATTGCTCCTATTACTACAATTCAACGAGGAACAACTACAATAGGAAGCTTATACTGAGCTTTGACAACTTTTGCCGGTTGCCTAGAGCTTTAGCTGCTTAGTTAATTATATGGGAAAATTGGGAAAATGCCCCAATACGAGGTGCAATGTTGAAAATCTGCCCCAACGTTAAAAATAGGTGGGAAAATGTTCCATTCTGTTAACATTACCATCCAACACAGTTAAGTCACATGTGTAAGGCCACCATCACCACCAGATTCACCACCAAAACTGCCGCCGCCACCACTTGAACCTTAGACACTGAACCCAAAACCCTGAACCCAAAACCCTGAATCTTGAATTCTGAACCCTGAACCTCGAATTCTGAAGGGTGTATTTGTCTTTTTTTTTTGCGTGTGTGGGCTCACACATGCGACTTAACTAGGTTTTTAACGGAATGGGGCATTTTTCCAAACTTTTATATGTTGGGGCAGATTTCCAACATTGCACCTCGTATTTGGGCATTTTCCCAATTTTTCCACATTAGCAATGGGTATTGCATATCGGAGAATATGCATTGAAATTGTATCACAAATGGAATGAATTTCCCGTGGAGAGTTCTAATCTCATAAGTCATGCAAAAAATATAGCAGATCATACAGGCCATGGTGGTGATCGAAATTCCCGAAGATAAAAGAAGAAATAATGTATCCGAAATCTTGTAAATATACGAAGTATTTGGTAAAGATACAATAGTTAGTTTAAGAAAATCTGTAACTAACCATAATTAACTCCATAGTTAAATGATGTCATATCTCAATCATCCGATGGTCAAGGAGCTGCTAGATCAAAAAAAAATCCATAATTATCCTTCAACCAGCAAATTTGTGCCCAATTTATGGGTTTCTAATTGAGAAAAATGGAGGCTAAACTCAGAGTATTTCCAAAACGAGTAATTAACATATTTACTCAAATTATTCGAGATTTCTGGTGGGAACATAGTCATGAGCCTAAGCAATTGCACTTTATAAACTGGAAGTGGTTTAACATTAGTAAAGAGAATGGTGGAATTTGTAAGAGCTCTGCTCGGTCAAACTCGCAAGCTTTGCTATCTAAAGATTGTTTGTCAAGTTTAGTGATCAAAACTATAATTCTTGATTTCTAGTCTACTTATAGCTATGTCTCGGACTAGGATAGATTGTGTAGTTGAGCTTTAGACTTCACGGCGTTCATCAATTGAAAACGAAGAAATACTAAGGAGAGCTTATGGAACTTCATCAACGAAAGGTATGTGGACTGAAACTCATCTATCACTCGGAAAGTCTATTTCTACTCTATCTCCTATATTGAGACAAAAGTCGTATAGCTATATAGTATTCGATTATACACATGTGATATTTCGAGCTGAGTTTAACTCGCTTACATATTTCTCGAAATATGTGTTGGTAATCTTTCGCTTTTACCAAGTTCATCTTATATTCTTGACAAAAGTCATATAAAAATCGCCTTGTAACATCTCATTTAATGTAAACTCGGAATGTTTCGTATTCATTATGTCAATCACTTGAAAATAACTTTGATGCTAATAGTTTGTGAAAATAACTATTGTCATCCTCTAAGAATGTTTCAATGATTTAAATAGAGTTTAAAATACTTAACCATAATTGGATTATAGATATAGTATGCGTACTTGCATATATGTTGATCCAAGACGTGTATAGTATGCATACCCGTATGCGTACTGGAGAGGTCAGGTAAAGTCCGGGAGCCTTGGTATGCGTACCCGTACGCATAATGGCGAATTCAGTTGAAGTCTGGGAACTATTGTATGCGTACAGTACTGAATTCAATTGATGTTTTGGATGTGTGATAGTATGCGTACCCGTTCGCGTACTGTCGGACACAGTCCAAGTCCGTCTACTTAAGTATGTGTACCCGTTTGCATACTTGAGTGGGTTAATTTCTAGAATCGGTTGTGCCATGAACTAATACATTTATATAATAAGGAATGCAATCTTTTGCAAATCGTGGCTATAATGTTCATGAATTGATTCGAGTGAATCAACCCGATTTTGCTTCAATTGTGTCTTATATACTTCTATGAGAATATAAACAATTGAACAACTCTATAACTAGTTTCATTTGAGTCATTTGAACTAGTTGTGGTTAAGATGAATAAGGTTGATATGAAAGTGTTCATATGGCTAACTTCAGTTAACTATTGTTGAGCCAACCTAGTGTACACGTTTAGGTACAGTTATCCATATCTAAATGAAGGTACATTTCATTTGTGTGTAACAAGCTAAGACCATCTAATGGTGGAGAGATATTTCTTTGGTTTCAAGCAAACTTAGCTTGGCTCTTAGATCAGGTTTCATCTAACGGTGAATATTGATTGCTTTGTTCCAAAGCTATCAAACCCTGATTTGAAGACTATATAAGGGACAACTCTAGCAACTGGGAAACCTAATCCCAGCACCTCCTGTGTGATATTAGTTGCGACTAGAGTCGATTCTCCTTTAACCTTAGGTTTATTCCAATACCCAGTAGGTTAACGACTTAAAGACTTTATTGGGATTGTGAAGCTAGACCCAACTATTTTTTATGTAGTTGCGTGTTCTGATCTTACTTATACTATCGTGATTGAGTATTATCTTTTCTAAGATTTGCTTGAGATTTATCTACGATAGGTAAGATTAAATGAAGTCACAAACATCTTCATCTCATCGTTTGTGATTCCATAATATCTTGTTTCGCTTCCATACGATTAGGATTATTGTGAGGTGATTGATAATACTTGGCTGTTCTTCGGGAATATAAGTCCGGTTTATCAGTTGGTTCCTGTGCACCTTGATTTATCATAAGACGCAACAAAACTCATAGGTATTGCTATAGGAGACAAATTTATCTATATCAATAGACTTTTCTGTGTGAGACAGATTGGTTTATCAAGTCTTCGACTTTGGGTCGTAGCAACTCTTAGTTGTGGGTGAGATCAGCTAAGGGAATCAAGTGCGTAGAATCCTGCTGGGGTTCAGAGACGTAAGGAGCGCAACTGTACCTTGATCAGTGTGAGATTGGTTAGGGGTCAACTACATTCCAGTCCGAAGTTCATCGGTAGTAGGCTAGTGTTTGTAGCGGATTAATACGGTGTGGTGTTCAAAGCTGGACTAGGTCCCGGGGTTTTTCTGCATTTGCGGTTTCCTCGTTAACCAAATTTCTTGTGTCTGTGTTATTTCTTTTCCACATTATATTTTTTTATATAATTGAAATATCATAGGTTGTGCGTTAAGTTCAATCAGTTCTTGAATCCGGCCTTTGGGTTGTTGATTGAATTGATTGACACTTGGATATTGGTTTGTGATACCGTCCAAGTTATTTCTCTTATTCAATCGGGATCACAAATTCCTATTTGTTTGATTGCAGATTGAATATATATATAACCCTTTGATATGCTTTTTGAAAGATTGAGTCTGACTGTCTAGTTGATTCTCTTGAAAGTATATTGGAGTTAGTCCATTCAGATTGCCGAACGAAATATTGGGTGTTGTTGTTATACCCCCGCTTTTTCAATTGGTATCAGAGCGGGCAAACACGTGTAAGACCTCATAAGTCTTTGTTTGTAGCAATCTGACTCTATGGACAGAAGTGATATCTCTGATAAACGCATCACCATAAACAAAATTTTTGTTTCTATGAAATCTATGAAAGAGAAATATTTGCCAATCTCGAATATAGATGAACCTAGCGTTCCAACGAAACAGACTTGCATTGACATATGTTACCCTGATTACCTTACTGACGAGTTTGACTCTGAAGTAGAAAGGGAAGCATCCAAAGAGAGTGCAGTGATTTTAAATTTTGTTAGAATCCAGGCTGATAAAATCAATCAGTTACAACACAAAGTCAATGTTCTTGTTGGTATGGTAAATGAGCGTGACTCTCAATTAAAGGTCATTCGAGAGGAAAAAGCCTCAGTTTGTTCTTCACGAACTCTACTTGAGGAAAAACTCAAAGAGGATTCTTTGGATATTAAACGCCTTTCGAGTAAACTCTCTATTCAAGGATGTTCTAAAGAGTCCACTATACCAACTGCTTCTGATTTATCTGTTATAAATTCAGTCCCAGAAGCTAAATCGAAATCCCTTCCTATTGGAAAAGATGTGCTTGTGTCTTCCCCTAATCAAGGAATATACACATCACATGGAAGGAAGAAATCTCCCAACAATGGTGTTAAGTATGTTCTCTCTAATCACTCGGGTGATCAGAAAGTGTGTCTCTTTTGTGATTCAAAAGGACATGATGAGCAAAAGAGGAAATCTAGGCTGAATGGCAATTCTATTGTTCGTCTTCAACACACCTTAGATTTAATTCTCAAAGGTGTAATTGACATTTGTATGTCTAAACCAATTGGTTTTAGTACTCACCCTGTGTACCCTACCAGGAAAGTCAGTTCGATGTGTTCCTCAAATGTTCAAGCGCGTAACAGTCTTCTTAACACAAATCGTTCTAAAAGGACTCATGGATCTTTTTCAGTTAAAAAGGGAGATAATGTTGTTCTTGATATGAAAAAGGTACAATAATAAGGAAGCAAAAATGGAGATATGGAAGACAACCTAAACCTGATAATTGAAGGATATAAAGAGATCATCAACAGGCTGTCAATTCCCTCTAGTCAAAATTATTCAGGTAAGAATTCATACTATGCGTCGTATTTTGATGATAGTAAGTTTTATGATAACTTTTCGCATCAAAACGGTTTTCCTCCAAAGATTAGAAGAAAGAGGTTTAACCGAAAACAACAATCATTTGATGAGCTCAAGGCTCATACTTGTGCTAATTAATCACAAGGTTGACATATCACTCAAAAAAATCCTAGTTGAGTGAGATATGATCAGGTATACTTGATGGCAAAATGTTTTCTGATTCTCTAGCTATTTTCTTATCGTTCTTAGCTGGATTATTATTCACAAACATTATTGCATAAGTAATTGTGTTTGGTCTTGTCAAGCTTTTGATTTTTAATTTCTTTTTGAAATTTTGTTATGTCAAAATGCTCTAAATTTTTCTCTGGTGAGAATGTAAAATTTATTGAGATAAATTTTGTGAAATTATTCACATAGAAAAACATTGTTGTATAAACAGTTTTCTTGTTTTACGTTTTTGCTGCTTGGGTATTTTCGGCTATGGGTCAATGATAGACGCATTTATGTGTCTATTTTCATCTCTTTTATGTATAGTGTTAGTACCCATTTTTGTACTAATTTTGGTATTTTATCCCTTGTAGGTGTATTTTGGAGGAATAGGCTTTTGCGGGAAAATTGGCTCGAAAAGTTGATAAAGGCTCCTGGGAGGACATTTGCTATTCGGACTCTCATTTTGGATAAGGGGTAACCCATTTCCAAGCAGCTGCTAAGTACAGACCGGGACTGGATAGGGGGAGGTCACATTTCTTCACGTTTTCAAAAACAGAATTTTGGCGGGAATTCGTTTTTTTTCACAGACGATTTTTGGATGGATTTTTGATCGATTTTTAGGGAGATTAGGGCTGAATTTGATTGGGTTTGTTCCTATGGACCTAAAAGGCGAGGTAAGGGTGTTGGAATGGATCCAAAGTGGCTAGAACTCGAATTGGAAGCGAAAAATGGTTAAAATATCACGTTCTATTTTTGGGAAGTTTCTTGGTTTATTTTTGGAAATTTACGTGAAGAAGTGGAAGGAAACTCTTCTTAAAGACTTGTTTCTATCAAGGGAGGAGTTTGGACAGCTTTGATTGATCGAATGCACGTGAAACAGAAAAAAAAAAAAAAAAAAAGGAAATAATGTAACGTGCTGTGGAGAAAAAAACCAAGTTTATTCTCGAATTTTCTTTGCTCTACTATGTATAAAAGGGTTGGTTAGGGTCCTAGGAAGGAGAGGAAGAAGTTAGGGGAAGTTTAGAGCCTTAGAGAAGCTAGAAAAACCATTGGAAGAAATCACGTTTCTGCTGGTGCAAGCCGTGGCCGGAGAAGAAGAAGAACATAAACAGCAGAAAAAGAAAGTCGCAGATTCTGTGACCGTAACTTTCAAACTTTAAACTTTTTGTAACAATTTTTGCAACAGTTATCTTCTGGTCGCAACAGTTTCTCGGTAGAAATAGGTTCTGTAACACTTATATTAGTTACAAAACCCGCTGTTTAGAACTTTTCACTCTTTTAATCAACTTTTGAACACCAAAGATGTATTTTGAGCAAGAGATTAATATGAGGAGCTAAACCCCTTAGCCGAGGCGACGGAGGAAGCCATTGTTCCATGAAAAGTGGTATAATTCTATTTTTATTATTTATTGCAATTATTTTACATGATTTTTTTGCATAGAATTTAAAAGAAAAATTGGTTTTTATTGAGTAGTTGTGAAGTGTTTTGATGGGACATGCTTAGTTTTAATACTTTTGATGTTTCATGCTTCGTGCTTACAATTATTACTTCAAGAACCATATTAGAGGCAAATATTAGAGTCAACTTAAAGAAAAATATTGCATGAATATTGATTAGAATTTATCAAATAATTGGTCAATGGTGGAATCCAAAGTCTCGGTGTCTTTTTTATAATTTGATACAATTTTATTTTAGTTAATTTGAGTCTAAAAGAATCCTTCACAAGTTCGAGAATCGAATCCTATTACCACCACTTTCACTACAATTAAAACTCACATCAGTCAAGTTTGTGTTCATATGGGTATCCATGTTACATGTCACGGACCAACTTTGGAAACCCTAAAATCTGTTTCCCTGAGAAACCCCTTAAATAACCAACCTTTTCTAGGAGAGTACGCATACTCCAGGTTATTTTTCTTGTCAAGAATGGCATCTCCTTCTGGCACTTGTAGTTTTGCAAAAGGTTTTCTTGATAAGGGCCTTGGTTTTGATCTCAAAGAGGAGGAGAAAAAGACACTTGTAGAAGTTGATGACACCTCTACTCAATTGCCTGATAATCATTCAGATATTGAGGACGATGAAGAGATTTCTGCTGAAGTTGTTCAAGATTTTATCTATCAGTTTAACGACGCAAAACTGCTGCTTGTTAATACTATGAAAGATCTTGATATGTTAAGAACTAAGTTGAAAAAGGTTAACTCTGACCTTGCTTTCATGAAGACACATGTTAAGGACCGTCTTAATGAGAATTCCTCCTCCAAATAAGCAATTGATGCTGTCTATCACAAGTTCAAAGGTCTTGAAACCCGTGAGGCTTTCGAACATGGGCTCTGATTCTAGCTTGTGATCGTTCTTTGTTTGTCTTAGAGTTGTTTGGTTTTCTTTATTTTTTGGTCTAGGAAACTTCTTATGAGAATTTATTCTTGTGTTTTTAAGAAGGATAACTAGGGTTTGCAATAGCAATTATTGTGATTACACATAGCTATTGCCAATGGTTTTCATCTTGCAATGTTTTTAGATTTATTTATTTAAATTCTAAAGTTTATTTGGAATATGTTTTTGCAGTATTAATCTTTATGCTTTTATATATTGCAACTTGTTATGGGATATGTGTGTTTGTGTCCGTGAACTATGATTGTCCCATATATGCTCAAAAGTTAAGTCTATTATATGTCATTATGCAAATATTGATAAAAGATAGAATGAACTTTTGAAAACATAAGTTAAGCCTATTATGTCATTATGCAAATAATTGATGGAAGATAGGATGAACTTTTGTTTACAAAGATTAAGTCTATTACATGTCTCTATGAAAATAGTGATAAAAGATAGAATGAATCTTTGATTAGTCCACAGTATTGGTCTTTCCCTGATACACATCTTTGTGAGTGTACTGTGTTGCTCCGTAAGTTTTCTTATGTTGAGCATGGCCAATTGAATTGATCATTTCCTTTGTGGTTAATTCAATTGAGATTTTTGGATACAAATTCATGTTTCATGTGATTTGATTATGTCCAAAGAAATCCTTCTTTTCTTGTAAAAGTAAGGTCTCTCTTGTTGTTCTTTCGATAATGACATTTTATGGAGGAGAGTTCTTAATTGAACTTGTGCTTAATTGCCATATCTTTGTAGGGAGTGCGGCTGTGGAATATTGTAGGAGTTTTCTTGTATCTTTATAAACTCCTTGATGAATACACTAAGTTTCGACTATGTGAAATCATCGAAACAAAGTTGATATGTTCTTTTTTGGTCATGAAGTATCTCTATGAACATTTCATTAGGATCCCACTAGTATTCGTACCTTTGCCAATTTATATTGACAAAAAGGAGGAGAATTAATGTGTAGTTCACACTACAAATACATATGGTTTACAGATCATTATGTAAGGGGGAGTGGTTTTCATTGTGAGATGAAGTATTGACTAAGGGGGAGTGATACATATCACCATAGTATTGTTGTCAAAGTTGTGATACAATTGGACTTTGATGCTGTGTAATAATACTATGACACTGTATAACAATGATTGAGAGCAACTGTTTTCTCATTATTATGGAAACGGATCTTTAACAACTATGATGCTGAGTTGAACACGTTCAGAATCACTGGAGTACTTGGAAGTAATGAAGATTTCGAGTAATGTTGAAGAACCAAGGAGATCAAGCATTTGGATGAGAAGCTACAAAGTTTATTTATTTTGTAATCCAACTAAAATTGACAAAGGGTGAGATTGTTAAAGCACTGCTCGGTCAAACTCGCAAGCGTTGCTATCTCAAGATTGTTTGTCAAGTTTAGTGATCAAAACTATAAGTCTTGATTTCTAGTTTACTTATAGCTATGTCTCGGACTAGGACAGATTGTATAGTTTAGCTTTAGACTTCACGGTGTTCATCAATTGAAGAGGAAGAACTACTAAGGAGAGCTTGTGGAACTTCATCAACAAAAGGTATGTGGAGACTGAAACTCATCTATCACTCGGAAAGTCTGTTTCTACTCTATCTCCTATATTGATACAAAAGTCGTATAGCTATATAGTATTTGATTATACACATTTGATATTTCGAGCTGAGTTTAACTCTCTTACATATTTCTCAAAATATGTGTTGGTAAGCTTTCGCTTTTACCAAGTTTATCTTCTATTCTTGACGAAAGTCAAAAGATGATCATATGAAAATAGCCTTTTAACATCTCATTTGATGTAGACTCGGAATGTTTCGTATTCATTATGTCAATCACTTCAAAATAGCTTTGATGCTAATAGTTTGTGAAAATAACTATTGTCATCCTCTAAGAATGTTTCAATGATTGAAATAGAGTTTAGAACACTTAACCATAATTGGATTATAGACATAATATGCGTACTTGAATATATGTTGATCCAAGACCGGTATAGTATGCATACCCATATGCGTACTGGCGAGGTCAGGTAAAGTCTGGGAGCCTTGGTATGGGTAACCGTACGCGTACTGGCGAACTCAGTTGAAGTCCGGGAACTATTGTATGCGTACCCGTACGCGTACTGAATTCAATTGATGTTTTGGATGTGTGATAGTATGCATACCCGTTTGCGTACTGTCGGAGACAGTCCAAGTCCGGCTACTTAAGTATACATACCCGTTTGCATACTTGAGTGGGTTAAGTTTTAGAATCGGTTGTTCCATGAACTAATACATTTATATAATAAGGAATGCAATCTTTAGCAAATCGTGGCTATAATGTTCATGAATTGATTCGAGTGAATCAAACCGATTTTGTTTCAATTGTGTCTTGTATACTTCTATGAGAATATAAACAATTGAACAACTCTATAACTAGTTTCATTTGAGTCATTTGAACTAGTTGTGGTAAAGATGAATAAGTTTGATATGAAAGTGTTCATATGGATAACTTCGGTTAACTATTGTTGAGCCAACCTAGTATACACGTTTAGGTACGGTTATTCATATCTAAATGAAGGTACATTTCATTTGTGTGTAACAAGCTAAGACCATCTAACGGTGGAGAGATATTGCTTTAGTTTCAAGCAAACTTAGCTTGGCTCTTAGATCAGGTTTCATTTAACGGTGAATATTGATTGCTTTGTTTCAAAGCTATCAAACCCTAATTTGAAGACTATATAAGGGATAACTCTAGTAACTGAGAAACCTAATCCCCACACCTCATGTGTGATACTAGTTGCGACTAGATTCGATTTTCCTTTAACCTTAGGTTTATTCCAAAACCCTGTAGGTTAACGACTTAAAGACTTCATTGGGATTGTGAAGCCAGAACCAACTATTTTCTCTGTAGTTGCGTGTTCTGATCTTACTTATACTATCGTGATTAAGTATTATCTTTTCTAATATTTGCTTGAGATTTATTTCCGATAGGTAAGATTAAATGAAGTCACAAACATCTTCGTCTCATCGTTTGTGATTCCATAATATCTTGTTTCGCTTCCATACGATTAAGATTATTGTGAGGTGATTGATAATACTTGGCTGTTCTTCGGGAATATAAGTCCGGTTTATCAATTGGTTCCTGTGCACCTTGATTTATCATAAGACTGAACAAAACTCATAGGTATTTCTGTGGGAGACAAATTTATCTATATCAATAGACTTTTCTGTGTGAGACAGATTGGTTTATCAAGTCTTCGACTTTGGGTCGTAGCAACTCTTAGTTGTGGGTGAGATCAGCTAAGGGAATCAAGTGCGTAGAATCCTGCTGGTGTTCAGAGACGTAAGGAGCGCAACTGTACCTTGATCAGTGTGAGATTGGTTAGGGGTCAACTACATTCCAGTCCGAAGTTCATTGGTAGTAGGCTAGTGTTTGTAGCGGCTTAATACGGTGTGGTGTTCAAAGCTGGACTAGGTCCCGGGGGTTTTCTGCATTTGCGGTTTCCTCGTTAACAAAATTTCTTGTGTCTGTGTTATTTCTTTTCCGCATTATATTTTTTTATATAATTGAAATATCACAGGTTGTGCGTTAAGTTCAATCAGTTCTTGAATCCGGCCTTTGGGTTGTTGATTGAATTGATTGACACTTGGATATTGGTTTGTGATACCGTCCTAGTTATTTCTCTTATTCAATCGGGCTTGCAAATTCCTATTAGTTTGATTGCGGATTGATTTGAGAAATTGAGATATAACTCTTTGATATACTTTTCGAAAGATTGAGTCTGACTGTCTAGTTGATTCTCTTGAAAGTATATTCGAGTTAGTCCATTCAGATTGCCGAACGAAATATTGGGTGTGATTGTTAGACCTCCGCTTTTTCAGAATTAACATTAGGTCTTTGGTTACATTGAATAGAGCTATAGTTCCCAAATTAGGTTGGCGGTTTTTTACGTAGCTTGAAGCTCCTTCGGTGTAGTTACTACACGCCAAATATCTCCGTAGCGGTTCTTTAAGGGATGTAAAAAAATAAATGACTCATTGAGTACTTGGAAAGCTATTCTCTCGATGCTGGAAGACCTACGTCGTGGTTGTGTTTGGTCAATTGGTGATGGGAAGAAGGTGAGCATTTATCAAGATCCGTGGGTGCCTGGTATTCAAAGGCTCAAGCCGGAAAAAGACAGAATAGGTACAGCAGGAATCTAAACAGTAGACGAACTCATTTCCAGCAATGCTACTGGCTGGAATATATCTATTTTGAACTCTTTATTCTGTCTATTAACAGTCAGCGTTATCACCAAAATTTATTTACTTGGCGATTCACTCCACTGGGGAGTTCAGTTCAAAGTCCTTTCATAAGCTCGTTGAATTTGAAATGGGACAAACGTCCATATCCTTGGAGATTATAATCCCTTGGAAGATGTTATAGAATGTGAAGAATATCTCTCCAAAGGTCCAGCTGTTCATCTGGAGACTAGCTCACAATGGCTTAGGTGGTCGAGCGAATATTGGTAAGAGTATAAAGGAAATTGATTCTAATTGCAGATATTTTCTGGAGGAAAAGGAAAATGTTAATCATCTTTTTTCTTCTATACCCTAGAACTAGAGCAATTCTGTTTGCTTCAAATCTTAACATTAATCTTGATCACAACACTGCTACTTCCATTATTGGTTTAGTATTAGGTTGGTTAATGGTGAAAGACAACTATAACACATTCTGATACGGAGCCAATGTCTTATGGAGCATATGGAGAGCTAGAAATCGTCTGATTTTCGACACAAACAACTACTTCCATCCAACATATTCTTTATGAGGTTGTTTCTCTATTCAGTAACTATTACCAGCTCGTTGAAGCGGATCAAGAGGTGACAGTCTCGTCCCCAGTGAGCCCCCCTGAAATTGGGTTAGCAAAGTTAAATTTGGATGGAGATGTTCGTGATTATAAATCTAGTGCTAAAGTAGTTGCTAGAGATAGTAACATATCAATACTGGCAGTTTCCTCCTCACTTTGTGCTCAAAATGACCCATTGGTGACAGAAACTAACGGAGCTCTATTAGATTTTCGTTCAAAAAAGGACTTGGGTTCACAAGATTGTTATCGATGGCGACTTTCAACAACTAGTCACTTTTTGCACCGTTGAGAATTCTGTAAATCCTTGAAAAATGAAGCGCCTTGATGAGGATATCCAAGCTCTCTCTCGAGACTTTACTGCGAATACATACTCTTTCATTCAACGAGATGCCAACGACATATCCCATAATCTCGCATAGTACACATTGCTAAATCATCTCTACATTGTGTGGACTCCTCAAAACCTCTCCCCCTACATGATTTCTCTTACAGCGAACTAGCCTAATGTTTTGATTTTGTTCCATTGTTTTCTTTTGGTTCTCTGGATATCAAAAATATAAATGAATTATATGGTCTTTAGTTTGAATAATAAAACGATAATAAAATTAGTAAATTGTTATACTTAGTATAGTGATCTTTATTACAACAATATTTGACATTAATATAATTCATTCGTTTATAACAACTCGAAATTATATGGATATCAAGTACATCAAGAATTAAAAAGAAACTAAAACTAAAACAATATGTTTATAATGGTATAAGACCGCAAATTCCGATAAGAAAATGAAAAGGAACTTCGTAAAACAAACCAATTAAATTGGAATGAAGATGGATCTGGACAAGAAAATAGAGGCTAGCTTTCTTTTTCTCTTCTAAGGGGAGAAGGGACAGACATAAATTTTATATTCATTACAATAACTAAGCAACAAAAATGTTTTAAAAATTAAAAATTTCATTCAATATATTAACTATTTTACTTTATTTAAAATAGGAGGTTATATTAAAATTTTAAAAGATATGTACAAAGAGGAAATATAACGGTCACAAAGAGAAAGACATAACTTACACCTCAATAACAACCTCTTATTTGAGGGAGACACGCAACTTATAATGTCCATTCTATTGAGGTCTGCATGATGATTGTTTGCATGACCTCTATTATTCAGTGCATCATAGTGATAATTAAATTGAGATTCTACCAGACAAATCTTACTAATAATATTTACCACCAAATGTTGTGCATGCAGTAATAGACGTTGGAAATCTTCATCACAACACACACAATCGGGAAGAAAATAATCTAACATCAGCTTCTCGTTCCATTCGTTGATACATATATCTTCTTGTGAATACTTCTCTTGGCTCTGGATCTCTAGTTATCTTCCCCGATGAATATAACTGCAGTACAATATTGGTCAATTCTCTATCTTCACCTGACTCGTTATCCATTGCCGCATCGCCTGAACGAACATCCACTGTTGTGACTCAAATCGATCCATATGAATACGCACATTTTCATCAGAAGAATCCATTGATTAATGAAATTGAAATAAGTAAATCGAGGATTAAGGTAGAAAGGAATAAGACGCTAGTTAATTGATAAAAAAAAACAAGGTGTAATTAATTTGAGTTCAATCGGGTGAATACGATAGTTAATTGATAAAAAAAAACAAGGTGTAATTAATTTGAGTTTAATTGGGAGAATATGTAGGGTAGGATTGGGAGAAATAGCCGTTAGATCATTTAATTCTTAAGTGAAGGGATCTCCACCGAGTAGTTTAGTCAAAACCG
>JAJJMB010002020.1:12305531-12475721 GCA_023531105.1 Papaver atlanticum | reverse complement strand
TAATTCTTAAGTGAAGGGATCTCCACCGAGTAGTTTAGTCAAAACCGTTCTATAAAAGCTCCATCTGATATAATTCTTAAGTGAAGGGATCTCCACCGAGTAGTTTAGTCAAAACCGTTCTATAAAAGCTCCATCACTTAACCTTGTTAGTGTAGTGGTGCGTCTAATTTGCCAGGCCACCTTGTCATGGCATCTGTATGAGTTTGCCACCCCCATAAGAACCAGCCTAATAGATGGATATTAGTGCCTAAATAGAAATGTCTGCCTCTGATAAAATCCTAGGGTGCTATGATAATGACGGTGCCCCTCTTACCTTGTTGCTGTTATTTGCTGTTATGCTTGATTTTGGTCATGAAAGAGAAACTAAGAGGGGTTTTAGAAGTTAATATAAAAATAGAAGGGGTTGTCTGTTTAATCTCTTATGATGCATGTGTTGATATCAATTCAAATTTTCCTGTCTTGAATTGATGAGTGTGAAATTGGATTTTTCTGCCGTAGTAACAAGGGTTGCGTGTCGTGGTTCTGATTGAGGTTTACAAAGGGCTAAGAGATGGAAAGATGGTACAAGTCTATGGCAGTTGGAAGAAAGTGTTTGCTACCATTGGTTAGTATACTGTTCATTTTGTTGTCAAGTATTTGAAATGTATTGCATGATAACCGTGATTCTTATCACTAGAAGAAGTTCATCATTTCTCCATTTAAAACATTGGTTTATGTACTTGATTTAATCTCTTGTTTGATATATTGATGAAATGATTGATTGTTGTCCGGATCGATTCGGTTCTGACTGTTGCTTAAATTCCGTGATTTTTCTTGTAGTGGCGCCTATAAATCAATTTTAAGATTGGGTTTCGGTGAATTTTGTGTTCTACTGTTTACAAGTTCATGACTTGTTTAGGCTCATAAGGTGCTTGTCCTATTGTCTCCTCCAAATTAATTTCTTATTTGTTATATGCTTGCGGCATAATCTATTATTTGTTATATGCTTGCGGCATATTTAGTGATATTACTGTAAATACATCCTGTTGGAGTTAATTGGTGATGTTCTTATATCTGTCACTTCGGATCAAGTGAGATCAAATTAATTGTGTTGGATTTGTAGTGTAAAACGTGCATATTTTCTCCAACTATACTAGCATGTCTGTTTTTTGTATTGTGCCTCAAGTATCATGAATTTTCCCCTTTAGCTTTACAAAGCTATCTAACTGATAAGGGAGGGGGAGATTGGTTCTTACAAACTTATAATAGCTCAGTTTCCCGTTTTGATCCCTATCTATCTAACTTCAAATGTTTTTGAACTGTGGTGTATATATATATAGATGATAAAACAAGGTGCTGAAGTTAAAGAGAATTGATTTTTGCTTTTATTGGAACGAACATATGTAACTTTACAAGTTTAATCATCCAAATGAGATTTATAAGTGACACCTAAGGTATAATTGACCATCTTTTGATTGTATCTTGTTTTTGTGCTTTAGAACTAGCTAAGCCAATTAACCTTCAGAACAACAAATTTAGTAGGACAAGATATATGGGAGTTGTTCCCTAGTTGAATTTTGGTGGTGATGCATTAAGGATATGTTCCGATACATTGATGTCGAGTTCGTATTAGGACATCTTCCGATAAGTTGGCAAGAGTTTGTAAATTTTAGAATACGTTCCGATACACTTGGTGATTATTAGTATGTACTAAGAAATGTTCCGGTGCATCGTTTGTGGGTAAGTACAAAATGTGTCTTACTTAGTGAGTTTCTATTGTTCTTGTTCTTATTTATTCTATAAGCAACACTAACTCCAAATCATTTTTTGTTTGATGCGTTTACTGTTTGTGTGCAGTTTACATAGTTAACGGATGCATAAAAGCATTTTCCAGAAGAGCATAAAGTAACTCTTGTGTTACTTGCTTTACACATACATTATCTTCTTTCTTCATAAGTGGCTCTAATATTTTGTTGGCTCTAGTATTAAGCTTGAATTAATGGAACCTTTATACGCCATTTGTTTTGCTAACAGTATGGAGATGAGTTTTGGGTGATGGAATCTAACAGAAACCACCGAGCCATTTTAAGGCAATTGGACTGGGAAACTCACTTCCGGTCTGGAGAGTTTGTGAAATGGGATAATGTTACTAGTTGTGTTTGGACTATAATATTTCTCTTGTTTTAATTAGTGGCGACATTTTTGCTTGTTGTGTTTTCTCTTTAACTGGACAATTTTGATTGTTAATATTTTCTCATGCCCGATATTCACATTCTCAGTTTTACAATTAAAAACAATATTTAATTGCCGTAGTACATCAAAGTTATTGTAGTTCAAATATTCAGTAACATGACGCGACTCTGATCAGAAAAAAAAAAAAAAAAAAAAAAAAAAAATGCCGTGATTCCTTATCTAAGTATTGGATAAATGATTGTGAGAAGTGGAGGCCTGGTAACATGTCTCCTTTCTGTGACCTGCAAATCGGGTTTATCATTTAAATTATGTCCCCCAAGAGTTGGCAGCCGGTAAGTTGGGGATAGTGGTTGCCATGCAATTCATATTATCCGTTTATAAGAGATGATTACTATCTAAGTGGGATTTTTTATAAATATTATCTAGTGAGAGATAGTTGTTACCATCGTGGGTACCATATTATCTAAAATGAACTACAGGCGTGCTTGATTTCTTCGAGCTACGGAGGCGGGTATGTAGGCAGCCGCTTTGTGGTTCAGCAAAACAATACGAGGTTGTTCACATTGTCGGAAAAGAATTGGTTACTACTTGGCACTTCATACCATTTATTCAGACACGATTTCAACCTTAGCAATAAGTTGGCAGGAGGTAGTTGCATTAATGGATTCATACTGCTTAGTGCAGAGATGATTGATATTTTCCAGCTCATATCATATGATAAACTGTGCAAAATGTGAGATAGAGATGATTGTTGCCTTTCTGGGTAGTTCAACCATTTGATGATTCTACTACCTCTTTTTTGAATTCTCGACCTGGATTTTCAGGTATTTTCGTTTCTTCGGGCTCTGTTGTCGGGATTTTTTCCGAGCTTGCTGCTAAGGAGCACAGTTCAGCAAGTTTTCTTTCTATCTTAGCTCTCCTCCCTAGCAGCTTTAATTGTTATCTTCTTCAACCTATGTTGGGGTCTTCTTGCTGTGCTAATGATAGAGCGACTACTTCTTTGGAAACAGCTTGATTACCCTTGATCACATATTCCCCTGAGCTGGTCATGAACTTTAACTTTTGATGATATGTGGATGGTACAACTTGCATAACGTGGAGCCAATCTCTCCCAAAGATTACATTGTAAGGTGACTTGGTATTCAATACCGGGAAAGCAACATTTGTCTTGATAGGTCCGACTTCCACTGTCAGAGTCGTAAGTCCTTGAACCGTTAAAACCCACAATAGCTGAGCTGTTAGCTCTTAGTGCCCCTTCTTTAGTGAGCTCCATCTTCTCTGTTGTTTGGAGGTATATAAGGTCACAAGTTGACCCTTGATCTATGAGGATTTTCCTGCAATCCCATCCGCCAATGACAAGTTCAACTACCAAGGCGTGTGAATGTGGAAAAGTTACCGGCTAAATTTTTGGCAGTGAACCTTATGTCATCAGGTGGGAGTAACAATTATTCACACCCAGGATGTAAGCAAGTGATGTTAACCTCACACAATTTCCTCTTTCTATCTGTTAGGTCGATGTAAGCATTAGGTCCAGATCGAGGCACATAATAGATCATGTTTACCAGCCACTTGACTTGTCTGGGTGGAGATCTATTGTTCTGAGCTAATGGTTCTTGCACAACGAACTCAGTCAGATGTCCTTTTTTCACCATATCATCAATGAATCTTAGCATATTTTTACAACCGTTTGTGTGGTGGCCAGTTGTTTCATTGTAAGCACATAACAATTTGTCTTTTCCTTCATTTCTCATCTTTCATGGATCTGGGAAATACGGCTTGTTCTTCATAATTCAGTATGACCTCTGAAGGTGCATTCAACTTTGAAAAGTTTTTGCTTTCCTCTAGACATTTTGTTGTTGTCTCGACTCTTTAATTTTTCTTTTTCAAGGATTGATTTGGCGATCCCAGGGAATATGGCTTTTTATCACCTGAATGTTGGCCAACTGAATAAACTTTGTGGTTTTCTGCTTCAGGTGACAGTTCTTGGTCATGTTTGTCTCCTGACCCATTTTCCAGCTTTTTGATAAACCTCCTCGAGAGATTCTAGCACTTTTCCAGAAAATGAGTCTCTGATTTTACCCTTCTGTAGAGCGGTCTTGAAAAATGCACAGAGAAATTTTTATTGAGATTTATTTACAGGTGCCGGTGCTGCTTTAAACCTTCTTAAGAGTCTGTGAAACTTTCATTTGGTTGTTGTGCAATTCTGAATACATTTTCTAAAACATTTGCTTGTTTTATATTGCAGGAATAGTTCGGTATAAAGAGAGTTCTGATGTCGTTGAAGCTATGAAATGAATTTGATGGCAAGCATCTGAACCATACTAGTGCATCGTCTTCTAAGATGCTTGGAAAGAAACGTTCCATGATGTTTGTGTTCTCAAGATTGAGAGCCATCTGTTGCTCATAGTGAAAGACGTGCTCATTTGGGTCGGTAGTCCCTTTGAATCCTTTGAAATGAGGTAAGTGAAACTTTTCAGGGAGTCGACACTCTCTGATCTCTCTTGACAATGGACAATCTTTAGAAGTATAGGTCGGGTCTGATCTTGGTTTATTAACGAGAACTTGAATATGTCCTCATGCTCTTTAAATATCCTTTCTAGTATATAATCAACTTATTCCTGGATAGTGTTTGTAGGGACCAGCAGATCTAATTCGGAGTTATCCTGTTTACTTGTTGACATATGCTGATTTGTGAGAGAGCTCTGGTTACTAAACCGTTGTCGTAGTTGTTCTTGATTAATCTGTCTTGTCCTTGGCGGATGAGTTATGTTAGCCGTTGAAGACAATGAAATAGGTGCTTGCCTATGTATTGTCATCTCAGATGCTGGTGGGTCATCTGATTGACCCTGTATGTTAAAGTTGAGATGGATTTCAGTATATCCTGAAACATTTCATATGGGATCTGTACCACAGGAGAGTTTCTCAGAGGTGGAACCCTTGGGAGGTTTCTCCTTGATACAAGTGTCACTGTTTGTCCTACCAAATCTGATATTGGCTGACCTTCTGGGCCCAACACAGTGGATGATGTGACTGGGATTTCACCTGGTGAGCTAGTTGGCTCAGGCCGAGGGTCGGCTGATGTATCTGAGGTATGGTAATTGGCGTCTGTGCCTCAAGTATTCTGCTTGTTGGGGGTGCCACCTCAGATGTTGGTGTCCGACCTGGGGAAGTTACTCTAGGTCATGGAGGTAATACTCTTATTGGTGTTGAACTCGTCATATGTTTGTAATACATAGAGTGACGTTTAACACGTGAGAGTTTGTACCATGACAAATCTTTCTTGAATTGGGGTAATTATTATTTTATACCCCAAACTAGAAGATTCTTTTAGGACACAGTAGTCAGATTTATTGTTTTGGCAGTTAGATCTATGATGATCAAACGGTCAAGTGAATTAGATGAAAATCGATAATTCACGACATGATTTTCAGATGTGAAGATATTCATCTTTCATAGATTTTATTCTTCTTTTAGATGCAAGAAAATATCTTGACTTCCTGTGATTTTGATTTCGACTTTCGACAATATATCATATCGTTATTATGCTCAATCATAAATCACATATTCGTAAAATATTCGAACATCGATTATTCTTTGTAAATGTAGATAGAAAATAACATGAGAACAATTATTCATAGATCTTCTTCTTGTAAAATCATTTTTATATCAGAGATCGCATCAATTTGTGAATATAATGCTTTGAAAATGGAATCATATGAATATTTATACATGTACAAAATCAAAATGATGAGATAAATCTAGATTTGTATAAATTATGACATCTATGTACCGAATCATTTAAAGTTGAACTCAGATCATGTTTTTTTACGTTTTCTTGATGAGAAAAAGATAAGGAAAGACCATATTTATATGATTCTTGACTAATATGCTTCAATTTTGAGGTGATAAAGCTTAGATAATATAAGATAACATATAAGGGATATAAAAATGCTCAAAATGCATCATTAACAAGATTTAAAACAGATCGAAGTAGTAATTCTCAAAACATTCATCATTAACAAGATTCAAAACAGATCAAAGTAGTGATGCATCATTACGATAAGGATGCAAGATTGGATGTGATTCGTGCATATCATGTTCAGATATGTATTAAGGTGCTTATAATGCAGATTATTCATGTTAATTATCATGATAAACTTAAAATTAATACATTTTATCCATAACAGAGCTTAGATCTACGTTTTCAGATCAAGAAATCGTACACATATGGCAATTTTTCAAGAAAATCACATTTTCTCCCAAATTAGGGTTTTCCGAACATCCAGATTACGATTTATCATGCTTTTTCATAATTCAATCATAATTTAGATGTTAAAAGTTGTTTCTAGCGCCAATGAAGATGAATATTTTGTGTCATAGGAGTAGAGACTTCGTATACGTACCTACACAGAGTTATGATCTGATGATTCGTATGTTGATCACCAATCCTGATCAATTACGGTACTTTTACAGGTGATTATCTCGATTCAGATTGGTAAAGGTAGATTACAATTATCTTCCTTGTTAGTCAGATTGTCAGTTCAGAAAGTATCAAGCGAGAGAATTATTAAAAAGTATTTATTATTCATCAGTAAAAGTTGTGTACATTGTACTTGGTTTACAAGCATAGCCTTTCTGGCTATTTGTACTAGCGTAGCTATCACGCATGAAGCATATCTAATTTGAAACCTTCTTAATCTAGGTGGAGATGATGTCATTATCCACTATTTCCTTCTCGAATGATCTCCTCGACCTGCGTAGCACTCCTTGTCACGAGAATCTTACTCCAGGTCGTGGGCTCTCAGTCTTGACTTCTAGCTGTGTCTTTGGTCTGTATCTTCGTTGGGGGCTCCAGAACTCAGATCGTGCACGTGGTTTGGTCTTCTTCTTCAAGTCATGATTATGAAAGTATGGTGTCCTCTAATTATTTCACGTATTAAAGACTCGTCTTCCCGACCTAGACCTAGGTTCTCTCTTAGCACTCTAGCTTGTAGGACCTATACAACCGTTAATATTAGGTAGATGTTGTATTTTGTCATCTACAATCTTTGGTATTTGTGATTGGTAGTGAGTGGTTAGCAAACAGTTCGGTTCCTTGATGTTTGTAAGATGTCTTAAAGAAATTGGGTTACAGAAGTCTTCACAGAGGTGGAACAACTCTTGACAGTGGTGTTGAGAAATTCACGTGCGTAGGCCATCTTGGTTGTAGGCGCATGGATAATGAGAAAAATGAGTAACTAGGGGTAGTTTATTCGTCCTCAACTACACGAGGTTATGATAGGAATTTATGTAGCGGCTTAATTTCAACAACATTCAAAACTGGACTAGTTCCCGGCTTTTTTCTGCCAAGCAGTTTCCCTTATTAACAAAATCTTATGTGTCGTGTGGTTTACTTTATATTTCCGCATTATAATCAACACCTTTGGTCTATCATTATAGTCAATTTCTTGATCGGAGTTTAAATTATATACGAGATATCTTTGTCTAGATAGTCTTCGGTCTTTGTAATATCAATAAGATTATACAAGTTGTGTCTAGGTTATTGCAAAAGAATTGGTTATGCAATCGAAACACTCGTTTTTTCAATAACGTCTTGATTTTTATTTAAAATACATGGTACATTAATATACACGGTGTATTAAATTCAAGTCCAAATTTCTCCACCTCTAATATATCGGGATGCACTCTCTGGCTTGTCAAATTGGTTTAAAATTGGTTCACCTGGTTTCCAGTTTTATCATTTTACACTTTAATTTTAATTTTATAATATCTAAAGTAGGAAAACTTAAAATTTGCGCCCGATTTGGAAGATTTCCATCAACACCTTTTTAAAAAAAAAAACTATATTCCTTCTTTCTCATCCCAATAACGAAGAGGAAAACAAAAGGCTGACTAAATCTCCTAAACTTTTCAAAAACTCTAGCAATAAAGTACTGTCACAGAATTTTTATGAAGTCAATGGTGATGTTGTTTGATCTTACCAAGGTTCAGTAATGAAGGTAAAATTTTATGATTTTTTTTCCTTTTGTTTTCTATGGGTTTTTTGTTTACTCTTTAATACTTGCAGTCATGTAAATCTGTAAATAGTTTTTACTAGTCTAGATAAGTAGGTCGCGTAAAATTAATGCTATGAAAGATGAAGATGAGACTGGTGGTAAATGTTGGAAAAAATAAAATAAAAAAGTTTGAGATTCGCAAGTAATTATTGAAAAAGCGGGGGTCTAACAACCACACCCAATATTTCGTTCGGCAATCTGTATGGACTAACTCTAATATAATTCCAAGAGAATCAACTAGACAGTCAGACTCAATCAATGGAAAGATATCCAAGAGTTATATCTCTTTCTCAAATCAATCAGCAAATCAACAGGATGGAATCCGTGAAATGATTGGTATGAGAATAACTTGAACGGTACCAAAGACCAATGTTCAAGTGCCAATCAATTTCTATCAACAACCAAATGTTGGATTTACTAATTGATTGAAATACGCATAACCTGTGATATTTCAATTATACAAACAAATATAATGCGGAAAAGAAATAACACAGCACCAGAAATTTTGTTAACGAGGAAACCGCAAATGCTGAAAAACTTCAGGACCTAGTCCAGATTTGAACACCACACTATATTAAGCCGCTACAAACACTATCCTACTACAAATTAACTTCGGACTTGAACGTAGTATATCCCTAACCAAGTCTCACACCGATTAAGGTACAGTCGCGTTCCTTACGTCTCTGAATCCTAGAAGGACTCTACGCACTTGATTCCCTTAGCTGATCTCACCCAAACCTAAGAGTTGCTACGACCCAAAGTCGAAGACTTATAAACAAATCTGTCTCCCACAGATAAGTTTATTCTGATAGATAAATCTGTCTCCCACAGATATACCTATAAAGTTTTGTTCCGTTTTTTGATAAATCAAGGTGAACAAGAACCAATTGATAATCCGGTTTTATATTCCCGAAGAACGGCTTGGAAATATCAATCACCTCACAATAACTTAACTATATGGTAGTAGAAGAACTTATTGTTGAATCACAAAGAATGAGACGAAGAGCTTTGTGATTACTTTTTATATCTTACCAATCGGAGATAAATCTCGAGCAAATATTAGAGAAGAAAGTACTCAATACGATAGAACAAGTAAGATCAGAACACGCAACTACAAAGAAAATAGTTGGGTCTGGCTTCAGAATCCCAATGAAGTCTTTAAGTCGTTAACCTATAATGGTTTTAGGAAAAACCTAAGTTAAAGGAGAATCGACTCTAGTCGCAACTAGTATCACACAGAAGTGTGGGAATTAGGTTTTCCAGTTGCTAGAGTTCTCCCTTATATAGTCTTCAAATCAGGGTTTGATAGCATAGAAACAAAGCAATCAATATTCATGGTTAGATGAAAACCTGATTTAAGATTCAAGCTAAGTTTGCATAAAACCAAAGCAATATCTCTCCACCGTTAGATGGTCTTATCTTGTTACACACAAATGAAATATACCTTCATATAGATATGAGTAACCGTACCTAAATGTGTATATTGAGTTGGCTCAACAATAGTTAACCGAAGTTACCCATATGAACACTTTTGTATTAACCACATTCATCTAACACTTCTAAATCAAATATGATGATCAATCAAACATGAAAGATAATCAAATGAATCTAATTGTGTTACTCATAGAGTTGTTCAATTGTTTATATCTCATAAAAGTATATAAGAAACAATTGAAGCAAAATCGTATTTGATTCGTGATTTTACAAAGTACTTATACAAGAATCAATTCATGAACATTAAGCCACGGTTTGCAAAGATTGCATTCCTTAATTTATAAATGTATTTGTTCATGAGTATGAGATCATACTAAACCGATTTTAGAATTTTAACCACTTACTTTGCAAACGGGTACGCAAAATTAAGTTTCGGACTTTGGTTTTGTCCAGCAGTTCGCAAACTGGTATGCATACAGCCGTCCCGGACCGTAACTCAGGTAGCACAGTTCGCATACTGGTATGCATACTTGGTTCCCGGACTTTAACAATTAAAACCGTTCGCATACTGGTATGCAAACTAGGTTTCCGGACCTGAATCATACCAAAACATTTTGCATACTGGTATGCATACTGTGTTATATCCAGACAAAGGTTAATTGTTCTAAACTCCCATTTCAATCATTGAAACATCCTTAGAAGACGACAATAGCTGTCTCACACAAACTATTAGCTTATAAGTAATTTTCAAGTGATCGAATGATCAATACGAAACATTCCTGGTCGACATCAAATGACTGTCTCTGACAAATCATGTAAGATGTTTCAAGGCAATTTTCACATGATCATCTTTTGACTTATTATTTAGTTTCCAACAAATAAATTGTTTCCAACTAAACTCGTCAAGAATAATGATGAACGTAGCTAAAGCAAAAAGCTTCCAATACATATTTCGAGAAATATATAAGCGAGTTAAACTCAGCTCGAAATATCATGTATAATACAAAAGTCTATATAGCTATACGACTTAGTCTCAATATGAGATTAGATAAAATAGACTTCTGGGTGATAGATAAGTTTTAGTCTCCACATACCTTTTATTGATGAAGTTCCTCCGAGCTCTCCTCAGTAGATCTTCGTCTTCATCGATGAACGCCGTGAAGTCTAAAGCTCAACTACACATTCTATCCGAATCCGAGACGTAGCTATAAGTAGACTAGAAATCAAAACTTATAGTTTTGATTACCTAAACTTGACAAACTAGCTTGAGATAGCAATGCTTGCGAGTTCGACCGAGCAGTTCTCTAACAATCTCCCCCTTTGTCAATTTTAGTGACAAAACTATCAATACATATGGATTACAAAATAAATAAACTTTGTAGCTTCTCATCCAACATGCTTGATTTCCTTGGTTCTTCAACATTCCTTGAATTCTTCGTCACTCCAAGTACTCCAGTGATTCTGAACGTGTTCAACTCAGCATCATTGTTGTTGAAGATCCGTAGCCATAACAATAAGAAAACTAGAGCATTGCTCGGTCGAATTCGCAAGCGTTGCTATCTCAAGCTTGTTTGTCAAGTTTAGTTGCCAAAACTATAAGTCTTGATTTCTAGTCTACTTATAGCTAAGTCTCGGACTAGGATAGTAAGTGTAGTTGAGCTCTAGACTCCACGGCGTTCATCGAATGAAGACGAAGAACTACTCAAGGGAACTTATGGAACTTCATCAACAAAAGATATGTGGAGACTTAAACTTATCTATCACTCAAAAGTCTATCTATTCAATCTCCTATTTTGAGACAAAAGTCGTATTGCTATATATACTTCAATTATACACATTTGCTATTTCGAGCCCAGTTTATCTCGCTTATCTATATCTCGAAATATGTGTTGATAAGCTTTCGCTTTAGCCAAGTTCATCTTTACTCGTGACTAAAGTAAAGATAAAACCCAGGGTTGTCAATGGGTCCGGGTCCTCCCGGGTACCATACTACCCAGAACCGGACCCGGTAATTTTTCTTGGTTCCGGGTCTTCATGGTTCCAGTTCCGGTTACTAAATAAGTTGATCCAGAACCGGACCCGATTAAACAGCCGGGTATCTTCCGGTTCCGGGTATTAAACGGGTATTTATAGTTCAGTAATGCTACCCCATTTTGATTCATCTGTAGGTCGTTACCTAATAAACTCATGTAGATTATGTGGAAAAGATGTTGGATGTTGCCGCATAGGAAAAAAAAGTGTACAATTCGAAACCACATTTAAACCAAATTCAGTATCGTTTCCTTCTGGAATTTGATAGAATTGACGCCATCATGCCGTCAGGATCCTTCTTCCCAAGCTTCCTTTCTCCAGGATTGACCATATACAATGAAGTTCTCCTTCTACTGCGGAATTGAATTGATACGTGGAGCAACAAAATCAGTAGAATTGAATTGATACGTGGAAAAACAAAATCAGTGCATAAGTAATTCTTGAGTGATATCTTAGAACATATCCCGCAGTACCTTCAATAGATTCCAAAAGCATTTTTCAATAGAAATCTAAGTGGTCTACACGAATCTTAATTCTTTGATTGTTCGCCCTCCAAGCTTAAATACACCAGTTCCTATACCACTAATTAGATCCCTACGCCCTTTCTTTTCCCTGTCTATAAACAACCGCCGACTCGCCGTCATCATCCATGACCAGTAGAACCATCTCCATCCATCTCCACACTTAAAAATAGATCGAACACAACACCATCACCATGGCCATCAAGATGCAGCAATTAGTTAAGAAGAACTACCGATTGAGGATGAGTACAAGGTATTTAATCAATAAGTAAATAGTCACCAACAATTTCAAAAACTAAACAGAGAATTTATTATAATCTGTCAAATTCCTCTAATTGATTAAGAAATCAAAGAGATACATTTATATATCATGACAAAGAAGAAATTTGCAGTACACAAGTACGAATAAGAATGAAAAACACGAATCTAAGTGGAGCTTGGAAGAGAGGATGAAAGAAAGATGCGGCCAGTTTAGGTTAGGTTTGTCTGCAATTGTGAACACCGTTTATATATAACCCTTCATATGACGAAACTAACCCTTAGAAAACTAAAAGTTACAATACCCGACTACCCGACGGGTAGGACCCGGATGGAACAGTTTATTATCGGGTCTACCCGGTTATGACCCGATTTCACTAATGGGTCCAGTTTAGGGACCCAGACCCGGACCCAATTCACGTGGTTCCGGGTATTTGGGTATCCATTGAAAGCCCTAATAACAACTATTATAACATCCTCTAAGAAAGTTTCAATGGTTGAAATGAGAGTTTAGATCAAGTAACCATGTTTGGATATAAACATAGTGTGTTCTCACATTTGTGTAAAAGTCCAAAACCGAGAACCTAAAGTATGCGTACCAGTACGCGTACTGGCGGTTGTTGGAAATTCGGGTAAGTATGCGTACCAGTACGCATACTGGCGGAAAGTTCACGTCCGTGAATTTCTGCTGGAGTTTGGAAGTGGAAACAAACTCAATCCGGTCACTTAAGTATGCGTACCGTTTGCATACCTAAGAAGGTTACTTTCTAAAATCGGTTTGTTCATAAACTAAAACATTTATATAATAAGGAATGCAATCTTTGCAAACCGTGGCTATAATGTTCATGAATTGATTCGAGTGAATCAAAATTGATTTTGCTTCGATTGTGTCTTATATACTTTTATGATATCTAAGCAATTGAACAACTCTCTAACTAGTTCATTTGAGTCACTTGAACTAGTTATGGTGAAGATGAATAAGGTTGATATGAAAGTGCGCATATGGCTAACCATTGGTTAACTATTGTTGAACCAACTAAATGTAGACGTTTAGGTACGGTTACCCAAACCTAAATGAAGGTGCATTTCGTTTGTGTATAACAAGCTAAGTTCGATCTAACGGTTGAAAGATATTAGCTTGAATCTAATTAGGTTTTCATCTAACGGTGAATATTGAATGCTTTGTAATCAAGGTAACTTAGATTGCAAACCCTAATTTGAAGACTATATAACGGAGAACTCTAGCAACTGGGAAACCTAATCCCCACACCTCCTGTGTGATACTAGTTGCATAAGCTAGAGTCGATTCTCCTTTAACCTTGGGTTTTTCACGAAACCCTGTAGGTTACGACTTAAAGACTTCATTGGGATTGTGAAGCCAGGCCCAACTATTTTCTATGTAGTTGCATGATCTGATCTTGCTATTTTTTATCGTGATTGAGTACAATTGTAAGACTGGCTTGAGATTTATATCTCCGATAGGCAAGATAAAAAAAGTAGTCACAAACACCTTCATCTCATCGTTTGTGATTCCACAATATCTTGTTTCGTTAATCGATTAAGATTATTGTGAGATGATTGATAATACTAGGCTGTTCTTCGGGAATATAAGTCCGGGTTATCAATTGGTTCCTGTTCACCTTGATTTATCAAAAGACGGAACAAAAACTCGTAGGTATATCTGTGGGAGACAGATTTATCTATTAAATAGACTTTTTTTTGTGAGATAGATTTGTTTATCAAGTCTTCGACTTTGGGTCGTAGCAACTCTTAGTTGTGTGTGAGACCAGCTAAGGGAATCAAGTGCGTAGTATCCTGCTGGAATCAGAGATGTAAGGAACGCAACTGTACCTTGAATCAGTGTGTCATTGATTAAGGTTCAACTACAGTCCACACCGAAGTTAGTTTTTTAGTAGGCTAGTGTCTGTGGCGGCTTAATACAGTGTGGTGTTTAAATCTGGACTATGTCCTGGGGGTTTTATGCATTCTGGGTTTCCTTAACAAAACTTCTGGTGTCTGTGTTATTTCTTTCCGCATTATACTTTGTTATATAATTGAAATATCACAGGTTGTGCGTTGAATCGATCAATTGGTAAATCCAACCTTTGGTTGTTGATTGTAATTGATTGATCCTTGGACATTGGTCTTTGGTACCATTCAAGTTATTTCTCTTATATTCAATCAGGCTCGCAAATTCTTATTTGTTTGATTGCGGATTGAATCGAGAGATTGAGATATAACTCTTTGATATACTTTTTCTTCAGATTGAGTCTGACTGTCTAGTTGATTCTCTTGAAAGTATATTGGAGTTAGTCCATACAGATTGCTAAGCGAAATATTGGGTGAGGTTGTTGTACCCCCTCTTTTTCTATTGGTTTCAGAGCAGGCAAACACGTTTAAGACCTCATAAGTCTGTGTTTGTAGCGATCTGACTATATAGACAGAAATTCTATCTCCATAAAAGTACCACTAGTCTTCGATGGCTCAAACTACTCATGGTGGAAAATCGTTATGCGTGCTTTTCTTCAAGCTCGTGATTTTCAAACATGGGTACGTGTTGTTAATGGCTATGATCCTCCGGTTAATACAGAAGGCGATGTATCTATACCTAAGGATATTGGTAGATATAGTCCAGAAGAAATCCTTGCTGCGAAGCAAAATTCTGACGGCTTAAGTGCTATCATACATGCTATTAACCCAGATCTTCAGCATCATGTGACTACTTGCACAAAGTCTAAAGAAGCCTGGGATATCTTAGAAACCGTATTTGAAAGGAATACCTGTGAAAAAGAAGATAGGCTTCAAAACCTAAATTCTAATTGGGAAAACCTTTGTATGGCAGATGAAGATTCATTTGATGAGTTTAATCACAAAGTGTCTGCAATTGTTAATGCATCTTTTGCATTGGGTAAGACTATTCCTGAAAAGGACATTGTGATGAAGATTCTCAGATCCCTGCCATTTAGATACGATTCTAAGAAGCATGTCATCGTTGAAGGAAATAATCTCGCAACTCTTTCCATAAATACTCTGGTTGGGAAGTTAAAGATCTTTGATCATGAACATACATCCAAATCCGGAAAGGATGTTTCTTTTAAAGCACAAAAGAACACTAAATTACTTGACAAAAGTAAAAGTGTTTGCATCTCTGAAGATGATCTTTCTGAGGCTGATTCATCAGATGAAGATCTTGACAAGTCAGTCTCCTTGATCACAAGACAGTTTAGGGATCTTCTCTTGAAGAGAAGTAAACGGTTCTCCAGAGATAAACCCAGGTCATCAGTTAAACCTCATAATCGTGTTCCTCCTAAAAACAGGGATAATGATGAAACTGATGACGAGGATATGCCACAGTGCTTCAAGTGTAAAGGTTTTGGTCATTTTGCAAATGAGTGTCCAAATCGTAGAAAGTACACTTGAAACAAAGGTCTTGCTGCAACTCTTGATGAAATGTCTGACCATTATGATTCTAATGAAGACGAAAATCAAATGTTGTACTCTTCTGTGAAAATACTGATTTTGATAATTGTAGCAATACGTTCATCAATCTTGATATTCTTCCATAAGAAACTTCAACCATCTTGGAGGATAATATGGATTTCTCTTTGCCCACTGGAAATTCTTCTTCTGTTTTTGCAGGTTCCACCATGTGTCTAGCAGCCTGCACAACTGTGATGTATGAACCCTCCTCCAGTTTGACATGTGCTTATTATACTCTCAAAGGTCATGAGTTATCAAAACAAGTACAAACATAAGATAAGATATGTCAACAAACTTCAACGAAGAGCAAATCGATTAGCTAACAAACTGAAACTTGTTCAGAAATCGACTGAGGTGTGTAATCATATCTCTTCTCTAAAGAAGTTAATTTCCAAAGATGTTTCTATACCATTAGAAAGGTTTCGGTCTGAACAGTCTGGGAAACAGAGAACTAGGAATTTCATTCAAGAAAAGTATGGTGGACAGATTATTGTTCACCCCAGCACAACGTATTGTGTTGGTTAAGCGTCTTGTCTCATGTGCCTGGTTCAAAAAAGACAAGAGTTGGGACTTCACAGGCTTTAAAAGAAGAAAAAAATGTGTGTTTTCTTTTGCTTTTGAATTGTTTTGGAATCCTTCCATCTTTTCTTATCTGATTGATTTTGAAAAGATTTTTCTCTGTTATATCAATAAAAAGAGGGGTATTATAGACAATTCTGCCTTTTTTGGGGTATGAGTTGTGCGTACGTGAATCCTTTATCATAAGTTTGCTTGTAGAGCTTGCTTTGAGAAATGCCTCTCACAAACTCATATTGTTATGGAGACTCCAAGCATCATAACTTCTGATGGAAAAGATGTTAACATGATTGTTAAGCCATCAATCATGAAGGAAAAAGACATTCCTCCTGTTCACTCAAATTTGAAAAGAAAAAGGAGGAATGTGAGAAAACCAAGAGTTGTCCCTTCAAATCTTCAGAAATTTTCTGGTGTTCTTGAAGAATTGGAGGAATTAAGAAATGAAGTGCAGCAAATAAAGGCTTTTGCGTTTAGGACTCTTGAGATTCATAAGGCCCTGGTTCGGTATCATTCAAGAAGGTTTATTGATATCAACTCATATCTTCATGAACCTTATGTCCCAATGGCTGTTGACGACAAGGAGTTCGGGAACGATAAAGAATTTTTCAAAGGTCTTAATGTCTAGGAAACTTCTTATGAGAATTTATTCTTATGTTTTAAGAAGGATAACTAGGGTTTGGAATAGCAATTATTGTGAGTACACATAGCTATTTCCAACGATTTTCATCTTGCAATGTTTTTAGATTTATTTATTTAAATTCTAAAGTTTATTTGGAAGATGATTTTGCAGTATCAATCGTTATGGTTTTATATTGCAACTTGTTATGGGATATGTGTGTTTGCGTCCGTGAACTATGATTGTCCCATACGTGGTCAAAAGTTAAGTCTTTCATATGTCAGTATGCAAGTTTTGATTAAAGATTGAATGAGCTTTCGACAAACAAAAGTTAAGCCCATTATGTCTTTATGCAAATATTGATGAAAGATAGGATGAACTTTTTTTTACAAAGATTAAAAGTCTATTATATGTCATTGTGCAAATAGTGATGAAAAATAGAATGAATCTTTGTGTATTCCGCAGTATTGATCTTCCCTGATCCATATCGTTATGTAACTACTGTGCGGCTCCGTAAGTTTTCTTATGTGAGCATTTTCGATTAATTTAATCATGGTTTCTCTTGTGATTAATTTAATTGACATTTTTTGGATACAAATTCATGTTTCGTGTGATTTGTTAATATCCAAAGAAATCCTTCTTTTCTTGTAAAAGTAAGGTCGCTCTTGTTGTTCTTTCGGGAATGACATTTTATTGGGGAGAGTTCTAAATTGAACTTGTGCTTAATTGTCAAAACTTTGTGGGGAGTGCGGATGTGGAATATTATAGGGGTTATCTTGTATCTTTATAAACTCCTTGATGAATGCATTTAGTTTCGGCTATATGCTTGCATCTAAACAAGTTGATATGTATTTTTCTTTTGGTCATGAAGTGTCTCTATGGAAATTTCATTAGGATCCCACTAATTTTCGTACCTTTGCCAATTTTATTGATAAAAAAGGGGAGAATTAATATGTAGTTCACACTACAAATACATATGGTTTTCGGATCATTATGTAAGGGGGAGTGGTTTTCAAGTGAGATGGAGTATTGATTAAGGGGGAGTGATACATATCACCATAGTATTGTTGTCAAAGTTGTGATACAATTGAACTTTGATGTTGTGTAATAATACTATGACACTGTATAACAATGATTGAGAGCTATTGTTTTCTCATTGTTATAGCTACGGATCTTCAACAACAATGATGCAGAGTTGAACACATTTGGAATCATTGAAGTACTTGGAAGTGATGAAGATTTCAAGTAATGTTGAAGAACCAAGGAGATCAAGCATTTGGAAGAGAATCTACAAAGTTTATTTATTTTGTATTCCATATGTATTGATAGTTTTGTCACTAAAATTGAAAAAGGGGGAGATTGTTAGAGAATTGCTCGTTCGAACTCACAAGCGTTGTTATCTCAAGCTTGTTTGTCGAGTTTAGTTTCCAAAACTATAAGTCTTGATTTCTAGTCTACTTATAGCTAAGTCTCGGACTAGGATAGTAAGTGTAGTTGAGCTCTAGACTCCACGGCATTCATCGAATGGAGACGAAGAACTACTCAAGGGAACTTGTGGAACTTCATCAACAAAAGGTATGTGGAGACTTGAACTTATCTATCACTCAAAAGTCTATCTATTATATCTCCTATTTTGAGACAAAAGTCGTATTGCTATATAGACTTCAATTATACACATTTGCTATTTCGAGCCGGGGTTATCTCGCTTATCTATTTTTTCGAAATATGTGCTGGTAAGCTTTCGCTTTAGCCAAGTTTATCTTTACTCGTGACGAAAGTCATGTTGATTATTTCAATAACTTGAAAATCGCTTTGATGGAAATAGTTTGTGGATAACAACTATTAAAACATCCTCTAAGAAAGTTTCAATGATTGAAATGAGAGTTTAGATCAAGTAACCATGTTTTGATATAAACATAGTGTGTTCTCACATTTGTGTAAAAGTCCAAAACCAAGAACCTAAAGTATGCGTACCCATACGCATACTGGCGGTTGTTGGAAATTCGGGTAAGTACTCGTACCCATACGCATACTGGCAGATAATTCACGTCCGTGAATTTCTGCTGGAGTTTGGAAGTGAAAACAAACTCAATCCGGTCACTTAAGTATGCGTACCCGTTTCCATACCTAAGAAGGTTACTTTCTAAAATCGGTTTGTTCATGAACTAAAACATTTATATAATAAGGAATGCAATCTTTGCAAACCGTGGCTATAATGTTCATGAATTGATTCGAGTGAATCAAAATCGATTTTGCTTTGATTTTGTCTTTTATAATTCTATGAGATCAAATCTGGACTAGGTCTCGGGGTTTTTCTGCATTTGCGGTTTCCTCGTTAACAAAATTTCTGGTGTCTGTGCTATTTCTTTTCCGCATTATATTTTGTTATATAATTGAAATATCACGGTTTGTGCGTTGAATCAATCAATTGGTAAATCCAGCCTTTGGTTGTTGATTGAAATTGATTGATCCTTGAACATTGGTCTTTGGTACCATTCAAGTTATTTCTCTTGTATTCAATCAGGCTCGCAAATTCCTATTTGTTTGATTGCGGATTGAATCGATAAATTGAGATATAACTCTTTGATATACTTTTTCTTAAGATTGAGTCTGACTGTCTAGTTGATTCCCTCTAAAGTATATTGGAGTTAGTCCATACAGATTGCTAAGCGAAATATTGGGTGAGGTTGTTGTACCCCCGTTTTTTCACAGTGTCATAGTATTATTACACAGCATCAAGTTCAATTGTATCACAACTTTGACAATAATAATACGGTGATATGTATCACTCCCCCTTAGTCAATACTTCATCTCACAATGAAAACCACTCCCCCTTACATAATGATCCGTAAACCATATGTATGTACTGTGAATTACAAAATAATTTTCCCTTTTTTTTCAATATAAATTGGCAAAGGTACGAAAACTAGCGGGATCCTAGTGAAATTTCCAAAGAAATTATTCATGACTAAAAGAGAACATATCAACTTGGTTTCAATGATTTCACATAGTCGAAACTTAGTGTATTCATCAAGGAATTTATAAAGATACAAGATAACTCCTACAATATTCCATAGCCGCACTCCCCACAAAGATTTGGCAACTAAGCACAAGTTCAATTAAGAACTCTCCCCCATAAAATGTTATTCCCGAAAGAACAACAAGAGCGACCTTACTTTTACAAGAAAAGAAGGATTTCTTTGGATATTAACAAATCACATGAAACATGAATTTGTATCCAGAAAACTCAAATAAATTAACCACAAGAAGACCTAAATGATTAATTTAATCGGAAATGCTCAACGTAAGAAAACTTACGGAGCCATAAAGTACTTTCACATAGAAGTGGATCAGGGAAAGATCAATACTGCGGAATATTCAAAAGTTCATTTTATCTTTTATCAATATTTGCATAATGACATAATAGACTTAACTTTCGACATATATGAGATAATCATAGTTCACGGACGTAAACACACATATCTCATAAAATATTTTTGCAATATATAAAACCAATAAAAATTAATACTGCAAAATCATCTTCCAAATAACTTAGAATTTAAATAAATAAATCTGAAACATTGCAAGATGAAAATCGTTGGCAATATATATGTATAATCATAATATTTGCTATTCCAAACCTAGTTATCCTTCTTAACACATAAGAATAAATTCTCATAAGAAGTTTCCTAAACATTGTAGAGCTTTCTCAGGGCATCTACCGAGAATTCCTTCTTATTATTGAAAAATCCATTGATTATGGGATCATTCAATTCCTCCAGATCTTCAGAAATGTCAGTTAACTCACTAAGTTCTCTTTTTAGTTCACACAAGGTGTTTTTTTGTTAGAGACAACATTTGTTCATAGTGAGCTATCTTTTCCAAGGAGAAAATGATTTGACATTTTAAATCATTTCTTTTGCTGATGAAATCCTTCACCATAGCCCTAAAGTTATTATCATTCTGACAAATAGACAAAAGACAGTTAGTGGAAGAACCTTTTTCATCATTTTCCTTTTTCTTCTTGAGAATTGGATTCCTTCACATAGATACACATTAACTACTTCTACTGCATCTCTTTTTGTGATACCTCTAGTTACAGGAGACATGATACTGTATCTTTCAAGGAAAAGAGAGTGAAGGGCATTTTGATTACAAATGAAAATAGAGCAACGGACAATACAAACCTTAATAGACTTTGAAAAAGTCTTCACGGTTCACGATCCATTATCTATTTTTGATAAGGAAATATTCAGTTGCAAAGCTTAACTCACATAACCTAAACAATTCAAGAAATTGACAACTATACATGACTTGAGCAACCTTGATATTTTAATTATATAAAAAAATATAATGCAGAAAACAAATAACCCAGACACCATAAATTTTGTAAACGAGGAAACCGCAAATGCAGAAAACCCCTGGGACCTAGTCCAGTTTTAAACGCCACACTGTATTAAGCCGCTACAGACACTAGCCTACTACAAGTTAACTTCAGACTGGAATGTAGTTGATCCCTAACCAAGTCTCACAACGATTAAGGTATAGTCGTGTTCCTTACGTCTCTGAATACCAGCAGGACTCTACACACTTGATTCCCTTAGTTGATCTCACCCACAATTAAGAGTTGCTACTACCCAAAGTCGAAGACTTATAAACAAATCTTACTGCAAAAGATAAGTCTATTATGATAGATAAATCTATCTCCCACAGATATACGTATGAAGTTTTGTTCCGTCTTTTGATAAATCAAGGTGAACATGAACCAATTGATAATACAGTCTTATATTCCCGAAGAACAACCTAGAAATATCAATCACCTCACAATAACTTAACTATATGGTAGTAGAAGAAGTTATTGTTAAATCACAAAGAATGAGACGAAGTGCTTTGTAATTACTTTTTATATCTTACCTATCGGAGATAAATCTCGAGCAAATATTAGAGAAGATAGTACTCAGTACGATAGAACAAGTAAGATCAGAACACGCAACTACAAAGAAAATAGTTGGGTTTGGCATCAGAATCCTAATGAAGTCTTTAAGTCGTTAACCTATAATGGTTTTAGGAAAAACCTAGGTTAAAGGGTAATCAACTCTAGTCGCAACTAGTATCACACAGAAGTGTGGGGATTAGGTTTTCCAGTTACTAGAGTTCTCCCTTATATATTCTTCAAATCAGGGTTTGATAGATTAGAAACAAAGCAATCAATATTCATCGTTAGATGAAAACCTAATTTAAGATTCAAGATAAGTTTGCTTAAAACCAAAGCAATATCTCTCCACATTTAGATGGTCTTAGATTGTTACACACAAATGAAATATACCTTCATTTAGATATGGGTAACCATACCTAAACGTGTATATTGAGTTGGCTTAACAATAGTTAACCGAAGTTAGCCATATGAACACTTTTGTATTAACCACATTCATCTAACACTTATAGATCAAATATGATAATCAATCAAACATGAATGATAATCAAATGAATTTAATTGTGTTACTCATAGAGTTGTTCAATTGTTTATATCTCATAGAAGTATACAAGAAACAATTGAAGCAAAATCGAATTTGATTCATGATTGTACAAAGTACTTATACAAGAATCAATTCATGAACATTAATCCACGGTTTGCAAAGATTGCATTCCTTAATTTATAACTGTATTTGTTCATGAGTATGAAATCATACTAAACCGATTTTAGAACTTTAACCACTTAGTTTGCAAATGGGTACGCAAACTTAAGTTCCAGACTTTGGTCTTGTCCAGCAGTTTGCAAACCGGTATGCATACTGTCGTCCCATACCGTAACTCAGGTAGAACCGTTCGCATACTGCTATGCATACTTGGTTCCCGGACTTTAACATTTAAAACCGTTCGCATACTAGTATGCAAACTAGGTTTCTGGACCTGAATCATACCATAACAGTTTGCATACTGGTATGCATACTGTGTTATATCCAGACAAAGGTTAATTTTTCTAAACTCCCATTTCAATCATTGAAACATCCTTAGAATATGACAATAGCTATCTTACATAAACTATTAGCTTATAAGTAATTTTTAAGTGATCGAATGATCAATACGAGACATCCCGAGTCGACATCAAATAACTGTCTCACAGAAATCATGTAAGATGTTTCATGGCAATTTTCACATGATCATCTTTTGACTTATTATTTAGTTTCCAACAAATAAATTGTTTCCAACTAAACTCGTCAAGAATAATGATGAACGTAGCTAAAGCAAAAAGCTTCCAACACATATTTCGAGAAATATACAAGTGAGTTAAACTCAGCTCAAAATATCAAATGTGTATAATGTAAAATTTTATATAGCTATACGACTAGGTATCAATAGGAGATAGAATAGAATATACTTCTGAGTGATAGATAAGTTTTAGTCTCCACATACCTTTTGTTTATGAAGTCCTCGAAGCTCTCCCCAGTAGATATTCTTCTTCAATCGATGAACTCCGTGAAGTCTAAATCTCAACTACACATTTTATCCTAATCCGAGACATAGCTATAAGTAGACTAGAAATCAAGACTTACAGTTTTGATCACCTAAACTTGACAAACAAGCTTGAGATAACAACGCTTGCGAGTTCGACCGAGCAGTGATCTAATAATTATTAAATGGTAATTAGGGGTGAAAAGGGTGGAAATCGTCAAATGGAAGAAATACATTCATATGGTATTGAAACTAAGATGGAAAAACAACCAAAGATTGAAATGATATTTGACACAAGAGATAACTCTTACGAGTATAACAACACATATGCAAGAAAGATTAGTTTTAATGTGTAGATACAAAAAATAGAAAGAAAGCTTATCGCCGCAAATTTCATCGACAACTTCTAGTAACTGTGAAGGTGTATATAAGAAGGTAAGAATACCTCAGAATAAAAGAGATGAGCAAAAATTTGGATGCAAAGTTAGGTTTGAGTTTAAACTTTATGATAGTAACAACTATGACGCAATCGATTTCTATGCAGATCATATACACAATCTAGTGACAAAATTAGGTTCCCATTATTTGAAGTCCCAAAGGATAATTGAGGTTTTGCAGCAGGGAATCATTAGTAAAAATGTATTATTTTGGGAAAAAAACTAGGAGAGATATACTCATATACGAGAGAAGAATTTAGTTGCATTAAAAATCTAAACTTTACTAGATTGATATAACGACTTTATACGGAGAATGAAAAAAGTTTAATTCTTTAAGAAAGGTGATTCACAATGTTTCTAAGATTATTTCAAGCAAAAGAAACAAGAAAATAATTATTTTTTCTACTGTTTTCGGAAAAAAAATGGAGAAATATGTTGTGTTTTCCTTTGTGATGCAAAGTCGAGAAGATATATTGCATCTTTTGGTGATGTTGTATGTTTTTTTTTTAATCGGTAAAGTATTTGATGCTAGCGAGTTTCAAACTCAGGTCATTGGTATTGTTAGAGCACTGCTCGGTCGAACTCGCAAGCATTGCTATCTCAAGCTTGTTTGTCAAGTTTAGGTGATCAAAACTATAAGTCTTGATTTCTAGTCTACTTATAGCTATGTCTCGGTTTAGGATAGAATGTGTAGTTGAGCTTTAGATTTCATGGCGTTCATCGATTGAAAACGAAGATCTACTGAGGAGATTTGGAGGAACTTCATCAACAAATGGTATGTGGAGACTAAAACTTACTTATCACTAAGAAGTCTATTCTATTCTATCTCATATTGAGGTTAAGTCGTATAGCTATATAGACTTTTACATTATACACATTTGATATTTCGAGCTGAGTTTAACTCGCTTATATCTTTCTCGAAATATGTGTTGGAAGCTATTTGCTTTAGCTACGTTCATCATTATTCTTGACGAGTTTAGTTGGAAAACAATTTATTTGTTGGAAACTGTTAGAGCACTGCTCGGTCGAACTCGCAAGCGTTCCTATCAAAAGCTTGTTTGTCAAGTTTAGATGCCAAAACTATAATTCTTGATTTCTAGTCTACTTATAGCTAAGTCTCAGACTAGGATAGTAAGTGTAGTTGAGCTCTAGACTCCACGACGTTCATCATGCGAAGACAAAGAACTACTTAAGGAACTTGTGGAACTTCATCGACAAAAAGGCATGTGGAGACTTGAACTTATCTATCACTCAAAAGTCTATCTATTCTATCTCCTATTTTGAGACAAAATTCGTTTTGCTATAAAGAATTCAATTATACACATGTGCATTTCGAGCCGAGTTTAACTCACTTATCTATGCCTCGAAATATGTGTTGGTAAGCTTTCGCTTTGTCCAAGTTCATCTTTACTAGCGACGAAAGTCATGTTGATTATTTCAAAAACTTGAAAATCGCTTTGATGAAAAATAGTTTGTGAATAACAACTATATAACATCCTCTAAGAAAGTTTCAATGATTGAAATGAGAGTTTAGAACATGTAACCATCTTTCGATATAAACATAGTGTGTTCTCACATTTGTGTAAAAGTCCAAAACAAGGAACCCAAAGTATGCGTACCCGTACGCGTACTGGCAGTTGTTTGAAATCCGGGTAAGTATGCGTACCCGTACGCATACTAGCCAAAAGTTCACGTCCGTGAATTTCTGCTAGAGTTTGAAAGTGAAAAACAAACTCAATCCGGTTACTTAAGTATGCGTACCTGTTCGCATACTTAGGTAGGTTACTTTCTAAAATCGGTTTGTTCATGAACTAAATTTTTTATAAAATAAGGAATGCAATCTTTGCAAACCGTGGCTATAATGTTCATGAATTGATTCGAGTGAATCAAAATCGATTTTGCTTCAATTGTGTCTTGTATACTTCTATGAGATCTAAGCAATTGAACAACTCTCTAACTAGTTCATTTGAGTAACTTAAACTAGTTATGGTGAAAATGAATAAGGTTGATATGAAAGTGCTCATATGGCTAACCATTGGTTAACTATTGTTAAACCAACTAAGTGTACATGTTTAGGTACGGTTACCTAAACCTAGATGAAGTTACATTTCATTTGTGTATAAAAAGCTAAGTTCGATCTAACGGTTGAAAGATATTAGCTTGAATCTAATCAGCTTTTCATCTAACGGTGAATATTGAATGCTTTGTTACCAAGGTAACTTAGATTGCAAACCCTGATTTGGAGACTATATAAAGGAGAACTCTAGCAACTGGGAAACCTAATCCCCACACCTCTTGTGTGATACTAGTTGCATAAACTAGAGTCGATTCTCCTTTAACCTTAGGTTTATCTCGACACCCTGTAGGTTAACGACTTAAAGACTTCATTGGGATTGTGAAGCCAGACCCAACTATTTTCTCTGTAGTTGCGTGATCTGATCTTCCCTTTTCTATCGTGATTGAGTGCATTCGTAAGATTGGCTTGAGATTTATATCTCCGATAGGCAAGATAGAAAAGTAGTCACAAACATCTTCGTCTCATCGTTTTTGATTCCACAATATCTTGTTTCGCTAGTCGATTAAGATTATTGTGAGGTGATTGATAATTCTAGGATGTTCTTCGGGAATATAAGTCCGAGTTATCGATTTGTTCTTATTCACCTTGATTTATCAAAAGACTGAACAAAACTCGTAGGTATTTCTGTGGGAGACAGATTTATTTATTCTTGTAGACTTTTCTGTGTGAGACAGATTTGTTTATTAAATTCTTCGACTTTGGGTCGTAGCAACTCTTAGTTGTGGGTGAGATCAGCTAAGGGAATCAAGTGCGTTGTATCCTGCTGGGATCAGAGACGTAAGAAGCGCAACTGTACCTTGAATCAGTGTGAGATTGATTGGGGTTCAGGTATAATCTAGACCGAAGTTAGTTTTTAGTAGGCTAATGTCTGTAGCGTCTTAATACTGTGTGGTGTTCAAATCTGGACTAGGTCCCGGGGTTTTTCTGTATTTGCGGTTTCCTCGTTAACAAAACTTCTGGTGTCTGTGTTATTTCTTTTTCCGTATTATATTTTGTTATATAATTGAAATATCACAGGTTATGCGTTGAATCGATCAATTGGTAAATCCAACCTTTGGTTGTTGATTGAAATTGATTGATCCTTGAACATTGGTCTTCGGTACCGTTCAAGTTATTTCTCTTGATTCAATCAGGCTCGCAAATTCCTATTTGTTTGAGTGTGGATTGAATCGAGAAATTGAGATATAACTATTTGATATAATTTTATTAAGATTGAGTCTGACTTTCAAGGTTATTCTCTTAAAAGTATATTGGAGTTAGTCCATACAGATTGCTAAGCGAAATATTGGGTGTGGTTGTTATACCCCCGCTTTTTCAATTGGTATCAGAGCAGGCAAAGACGTTCAAGACCTCATAAGTATGTTTTGGTAGCGATCTTATTCTATGGACAAAAGTCCTATCTCTGATAAACGCATCACCAGAAACAAAAGCTCTGTTTCTATAATGTCTATAAAAGAGAAAGATTTGTCAATCTCAAATATAGACGAACCTAGTGTTCTAATGAAACAGACCGACATTGACATATGTTTTCCTGATCATCTTTCAAATAAGTCCGACTTCGTTGATGAAAGGGTAGCAGCTCAAGAGTGTAATCTGATTTTAAATCTTGTTAGAATTCAGGCTGATAGATTCAATCGGTTGAAAAACAATGTCAATGTTCTTCTCGGTATAGTGAGAGATTGTGACTCTAAAGAAAAAGCTCTTTGCAAGGAAAACGATAAAGTTCGGTCATCACGTATCTTACTCGAGGCGAATCTCAAAAAGGATGCTTTGGAAATTGAACATCTTTTGAGTAAACTCTCTATTCAAAGATGTTCCAAAAAGTCTACTATACCATCTACTTCTATCACAACTGAAAGAGTTTCAGTTTTAGAAGTAAAATCAGAATCCCTTCCTATTGGAAAAGATGTGCTCGTAGCCTCCTCTAATCAAGGAAGTTCCACATCACATGGAAGGAAGAAATGTTCATACGATGATGTTAAGTCTGTGCTCTCTAATCACTCTTGTGATCAGAAAGTGTGTCTCTTTTGTGATTCAAAAGGGCATGTTAAGCAAAAGAGAAACACTAGGTTGAATAACAATTCTATTGTTCGACTTCAACACACCTTAGACTTAATCCTCAAAGGTGTAACTTACATTCGTATGTCTACACCAATTGGTTTTAGTACTCACCCTGTGTATTCTACATGGAAAGTCAGTTCGATGTGTTCCTCAAATGCTCAAAAGCATAACAGACTCCTTAACAGAAATCATCCAAGAAGAGCTCAAGAATTCTCTTCTGTCAAAAAGGGAGATAATGACGCTCTTGATGTGAATAAAGTATCAGAAGAAGGGAGCAAAAATGAGGAGATTAAAAACAACCTAAACGTGATAATTGAAGGATATAAAGAGATCGTTAATAAGCTGTCAATTCCCTCTAGTCAAAATTCTTCTTGTAAGAACTCAAACTATGTCTCGTATTTTGATGACAGTAAGTTTTATGATAATTTTTCACATCAAAAGAGATTCTTTCCTAGATTTGAAAGGAAAAAGAGACTCAACCGTGAACATCGTTCATTGAATGAGCTTAGGGCTCATTCTTGTGCTAATTAATCACAGGGGTTGAGAACTTACTCATAAAAAATCCTGTTGAGTAAGTTGTGTTAATAATCAGGTATACTTTTGGCAAAATTGCTTTCTATCTAGTTGAGCTATTTTCTTATCGTCCATAGCTAAACTATTGTCCGCAGTCAACTTTGCTTAATTAAGTATTGGTTGTGTCTGATAATGTTCTTCATTTTGTTTCCTTTTGTTTTAACTTCGAAGAAGTTTTTGCTGCAACTATGTTACTTGCTACTCTTGTGCTCTGAATAGTTTCTCTATGGAGATATGAAATTTATTGAGCAAAAATTTTGTGAAAATATTCACGTAGCAAAAATTCTGTCGTGACATAATTGTACAGCCTTTATGTGTGTTTTTGTCTTTGGGTCAAATTGTGTTCGTACGGGTACCCGTGTTACTGCCACGAATCAATTTTGGAAACCCTAAAAGTTATCTTCCCTAAGAAACCATTTAAATACCAAACCTTTTGAGTCACGTACGCATACTCTAGGTTATTTTGTTTTGTCAAGAATGTCTTCATCTTCTAGCTCTGGTGATTTTGCAAGAGGTTTTTTTGATAAAGGTATTGGTTTTGAGCCCAAAGGGAGGAAGAAAAGAACCCTAGTAGAAGATGATTGTCCTAATGCCTCATGCTACTATGCTTATTCACATCAGGATATTGAGAATGAGGATATGGTTTCTGCTGAAGTGGTTCATGATTTTCTTAAATACTTTGAGGAAGCAAAACTGCAACTTGTTGACACTATAAGAGTCTTGATGTGTTAAGAACTGAGTTGAAAAAGGTTCATTCTGACCTTGTTCTCATGAAGACACATGTTAAAGAACTTCTCAATGAGGATATCTTTTCTGAAGAAGCAGTGGATGCTGTTAATCACAAGATCAAAGATCTCAAGGCTCGTAAGAGTTCCGAAAAATCTATTTGACTTCAGTTCATGTTCGGTTCTGGTGGTTTAGGAGCGATTCTTTGTTCTTAGCTTGTCGATTCTTAATATCTAAGAAACTTCTTATGAGAATTTATTCTTGTGTTTTTTTAAGAAGGATAACTAGGGTTTGGAATAGCCATTATTGTGAGTACACATAACTATTTCCAACGATTTTCATCTTGCAATGTTTTTAGATTTATTTATTTAAATTCTAAAGTTTGTTTGGAAGATGATTTTGCAGTATTAATCTTTATGGTTTCATATATTGCAATTTGTTATGGGATATGTGTGTTTGCGTCCTTGAACTATGATTGTCCCATACGTGGTTAAAAGTTAAGTCCTTCATATGTCAGTATGCAAGTATTGATAAAAGATTGAATGAACTTTTGACAAACAAAAGTTAAGCCTTTTATATCATTATGCAAATATTGATGGAAGAAATGATGAACTATTGTTTACAAAGATTAAAGTAAATTATATGTCATTGTGCAAATAGTGATGAAGAATAGAATGAATCTTTGTTTATTCCGCAGTATTGATCTTCCCTGATCCATATTTTTATGTAAATACTGTGCGGCTCCGTAAGTTTACTTATGTGAGCATTTTCGATTAAATTAATCATGGGTTCTCTTGTGGTTAATTTAATTGATTTTTTTTTTTTGATACAAATTCATATTCTTATGTGATTTGTAAATGTCCAAAGAAATCCTTCTTTCCTTGTGAAAGTAAGGTCGCTCTTGTTGTTCTTTCGGGAATGACATTTTATGGGGGAGAGTTCTTAATTAAACTTGTGCTTAATTGCCAAACCTTTGTGGGGAGTGCGGCTGTGGAATATTATAGGGGTTATCTTGTATCTTTATAAATTCCTTGATGAATGCATTTAGTTTCGGCTATATGATTGCATCTAAAAAAGTTGATATGTGCTTTTCTTTTGGTCATGAAGTATCTCTATGGAAATTTCATTAGGATCCCACTAATTTTTGTACCTTTGCCAATTTTATTGACAAAAAGGGGGGAGAATTAATGTGTAGTTCACACTACAAATACATATGGTTTTCGGATCATTATGTAAGGGGGAGTGGTTTTCATGTGAGATGAAGTATTGACTAAGGGGGAGTGATACATATCACTATAGTATTGTTGTCGAAGTTGTGATACAATTGAACTTTGATGCTGTGTAATAATAAAATGACACTGTATAACAATAATTGAGAGCTATTGTTTTCTCATTGTTATGGCTACGGATCTTCAACAACGATGATGCTGAATTGAATACCTTTGGAATCATTGGAGTACTTGGAAGTGACGAAGATTTCGAGTAATGTTGAAGAACCAAGGAGATCAAGCATTTGGATGAGAAGCTATAAAGTGTATTTATTTTGTATTACATATGTATTGATAGTTTTGTCACTAAAATTGACAAAGGGGGAGATTGTTAGAGCACTGCTCGGTCGAACTCGCAAGCGTTGCTATCTCAAGCTTGTTTGTCAAGTTTAGTTGCCAAAACTATAAGTTTTGATTTTTAATCTACTTATAGCTAAGTCTCGGACTAGGATAGTAAGTGTAGTTGAGCTCTAGACTCCACGACGTTCATCATGCGAAGACGAAGAACTACTCAAGGAACTTGTGGAACTTCATCGACAAAAAGGTATGTGGAGACTTGAACTTATCTATCACTCAAAAGTCTATCTATTCTATCTCCTATTTTGAGACAAAAATCGTTTTGCTATATAGACTTCAATTATACACATGTGCTATTTCGAGCCGAGTTTAACTCACTTATCTATGCCTCAAAATATGTGTTAGTAAGCTTTCGCTTTGGCCAAGTTCATCTTTACTAGTGACGAAAGTCATGTTGATTATTTCAATAACTTGAAAATCGCTTTGATGAAAAATAGTTTGTGAATAACAACTATATAACATCATCTAAGAAAGTTTCAATGATTGAAATGAGAGTTTAGAACATGTAACCATCTTTGGATATAAACATAAAGTGTTCTCACATTTGTGTAAAAGTCCAAAACCGAACCCAAAGTATGCGTACCCGTACGCGTACTGGCGGTTGTTGAAAATCCGGGTAAGTATGCGTACCCGTACGCATACTGGCGGAAAGTTCACGTCCGTGAATTTCTGCCGGAGTTTGAAAGTGAAAAACAAACTCAATCCGGTTACTTAAGTACGCGTACCTGTTCGCATACTTAGGTAGGTTACTTTCTAAAATCGGTTTGTTCATGAACTAAAACATTTATAAAATAAGGAATGCAATCTTTGCGAACCGTGGCTATAATGTTCATGAATTGATTCGAGTGAATCAAAATCGATTTTGCTTCAATTGTGTCTTGTATACTTCTATGAGATCTAAGCAATTGAACAACTCTCTAGCTAGTTCATTTGAGTCACTTGAACTAGTTATGGTGAAGATGAATAAGGTTGATATGAAAGTGCTCATATGGCTAACTGATAAGCACGTAAGTGCGACATTTTTATACCCACATTTATACTAGCTAGGTCTAGATATTTAGCTAATAATATTGTTTTAAGTCATTTACAGGAATTACAAGTAAAATTCGTTCACTCGGAGAATAAATGGCTTAGAAGCTAAATTGGCTCTTTCGACTTGCTGTGCCAAAGGAGTCAGAGCTTAACTAGAGCTTGTGGGATAGCAAGCCAACAACTCATGGGCCGTGCCGCACCACCTTTCCATCTCAAGGCCTGGGAGTAGTCATACAATTACACAAAAAATTGTCTTTGTAAAGCCAAGCATGTGAGCCGCACTAGTGAAGAGGAAAGGGGAACGTGGCTTCATTACAGCCACAGTTCACGAGTGAAATGCTCACACCATCGAGCATATTCTTTTCATTACTTTACCTTTCTCATTCAAGCAGGTGAGGTGATGCTCATCTCAACAGGGAAATGAAGAGGAGGTTCATATGGACTGAAATGGAGTTTGTTTTGAGTAAAATTAGGTCGAAGAATCGATGTTACTGCTACGGGTGTTGTCATTGATTCTAGGCTGTGAACACAGGGGGTTGAATGGATTTTTAATCATTTCAATCCAGCAACAACAGTTGAAACTGAGTGGTTTAGATGGAATCCAAGATTGGGTTTAAACGAAAGTTTTCAATTGAGAACCAATACAGCAACATCAGTAGATTTCGGAGGAGTTTATACACGTCAGAGATTAGATCGAAATTGGATTTGTTCTTGAGCTGAAACGAGATGGAGATAGGTGCTGTGAGAAGAGATGGGCAATTTCTGTGGCCGGTTTTGATCTGAAATTGGTGTTGAATGCGAAGAACAATTGAGGCTGGTGATTACATTGAACGATTATGAGAAGATGGTGGCTGCCTGGAGAGAAAACAACAACAGAATTTGGGGGTTTTGTAGGTGGATTGAAACTGGGGTCTAATTAGAAGTTCCTGAGACAGTTTAGAGATGGTATTGAGATCTGTGGTGTTTTGGGGCTGGGATTCAAGCCAACTGTTCCAATTTCTCGCAACAGCAGTTGTTGAATTTGGGGTTCAAATGGAGATAGGTTTTAACCTAATTCTGGTGTTGGCTAATGGTGATTGTTGGGTAGTTCTGAGATGTAAATAAAGATGAAATCATGAGGACTTTGTGGAGCTAATCGATTGCTGAAAGTGGGGTTTGAATCATTGAAGATATGGGTCATATTTGGCTTGAATATACAGTGAAAATCAGTCTCAAAAGAGAACTGATTCCATGAGTTTGAATGGTGTTTTGGCAGTTAAGGATAACAGACCTGAGGGTTCATTCCATGAGTCCGATTGATGTCTTATTTAATGGAAAGCAGTGGTGGCTGTACTAGTTGTATTTGGGATTGGTGGCAGTGTGAGATGGATTGAATTTGGGAGTAATCGTCCAAGTTGTTACTGTCGGTGAAGGTGTTCAGATGGTCTGGGTGTAGTCTGATTTGGTTTTGCTGCAGAGGTACTTGATTGAGCTGGTATGGACCCTGTGGTTGGATTTAGGAAGCAGCTGGAGCTATTAACGGACTGGAATGAATTGGGCCTTGGCATATTGTTCTTTAGGTCTGAACTGGAAGCTACAACAGCATTTTATATACTTCAGTAGATACAGACTCAAGGGTAGGCCGTAATCAGGGAAGAAACTAGGTTTTGCTATTTTGCTTTCTTCATATGCTTAGCTTGTTATTTTCTTTATCATTTTTCTATGGCATTGAACAAAACTATGTCTATCTAAATCTATTGTTAGGGTAAAGGATGAACTTGTAGGTTTATATTACTTGTGTTCTTAAACGATGGTTTCAAAAGTAAAAGCTTAATTTCATGTTTGTGCTTCTCAAAAATGGGTTGTTTGTTTAATGAGTTTTTTATGTCTTATTCCATGTATATTTCATAGTTGAATTCTAGAGCAACATCCATATGAAACCTTACAACAATTGCTTTATGAATATTCTGTGACTATGTATGCCATGTATGCCTAGTACTTTGGATTTCTACCTTCTAGGTTGAGAACAAACATATTCTTTGATAATTATTCGGTAAATCTTAATTGTCACATCTTCCATGTATTAGCTAGGTTTGCTGTTAAACATGAGTTAAATGAGACCTTCGTGAAAGACATAAGTGAAGCTTTAGCCTACAACGGATTCCGTAGCCCTAATACTTCCACATCCTTGATTACAATTTCTTATAAATTTGCTTTATTCTACTTGTTAGCTTATTTTCTTAGTACCACAATCTTTGAAATATTGCATCTTGATTAGTTAGTTCTTGATATTGATTAGTAGTAGTTTTCACACTCCTTGAGGGAACGAACCATGCTTGCTATTGTGTGCAATTTGACACCGTGCACTTGTGATAAAACAAAGTCGGTCTACCGACCCATCACTAACCATTGGTTAACTATTGTTGAGCCAACTAAGTGTACACGTTTAGGTACGGTTACCCAAACCTAAATGAAGTTACATTTCATTTGTGTATAACAAGCTAAGTTCGATCTAACGGTTGAAAGATATTAGCTTGAATCTAATCAGGTTTTTATCTAACGGTGAATATTGAATGCTTTGTTACCAAAGTAACTTAGATTGCTAACCCTGATTTGGAGACTATATAAAGAAGAACTCTAGCAACTGGGAAACCTAATCCCCACACCTCCTATGTGATACTAGTTGCATAAGATAGAGTCGATTCTCCTTTAACCTTAGGTTTTTCACGAAACCCTGTAAGTTAACGACTTGAAGACTTCATTGGGATTGTGAAGCCAGACCCAACTATTTTCTCTGTAGTTGCGTGATCTGATCTTTCTTTTTCTATGGTGATTGAGTGCAATCATAAGATTGGCTTGAGATTTATATCTCCGATAGGCAAGATAGAAAAGTAGTCACAAACATCTTCGTCTCATCGTTTGTGATTCCACAATATCTTGTTTCGCTAGTCGATTAAGATTATTGTGAGGTGATTGATATTTCTAGGCTGTTCTTAAGTCCGGTATATCAATTGGTTCATGTTCACCTTGATTTATCAAAAGACGGAACAAAACTCGTAGGTATTTCTATGGGAGACAGATTTATCTATTCCTGTAGACTTTTCTGTGTGAGACAGATTTGTTTATTAAAGTCTTCGACTTTGGGTCATAGCAACTATTAGTTGTGGGTGAGATCAGCTAAGGGAATCAAGTGCGTAGTATCCTGCTAGGATCAGAGACGTAAGGAGCACAACTGTACCTTGAATCAGTGTGAGATTGATTGGGGTTCAACTACAGTCTAGACCGAAGTTAGTTTATAGTAGGCTAGTGTCTGTAGCGGCTTAATACTGTGTGGTGTTCAAATCTGGACTAGGTCCCGGGGTTTTTCTGTATTTGCGGTTTCCTCGTTAACAAAACTTCTGGTGTCTGTGTTATTTCTTTTCCGTATTATATTTTGTTATATAATTGAAATATCACAGGTTGTGCGTTGAATCGATCAATTGGTAAATCCAACCTTTGGTTGTTGATTGAAGTTGATTGATCCTTGAACATTGGTCTTTGGTACCGTTCAAGTTATTTCTCTTGTATTCAATCAGGCTCGCAAATTCCTATTTGTTTGAGTTTGGATTGAATCGTGAAATTGAGATATAACTCTTTGATATACTTTTGTTAAGATTGAGTCTGACTGTCTAGTTGATTCTCTTAAAAGTATATTGGAGTTAGTCCATACAAATTGCTAAGCGAAATATTGGGTGTGGTTGTTATACCCCGCTTTTTCAGAAACTAAATAATAAGTCAAAAGATGATCATGTTAAAATTGCCTTGAAACATCTTACATGATTTGTGTGAGACAGTCATTTGATGTCGACACGGAATGTTTCATATTGATCATTCTATCACTTGAAAATTACTTATAAGCTAATAGTTTGTGTGAGACAGCTATTGTCGTCTTCTAAGGATGTTTCAATGATTGAAATATGAGTTTTGAAAAATTAACCATTGTCTGGATATAGCACAGTATGCAAACTGTTGTGGTATGATTCAGGTCCGGAAACAAAGTTTGCATACCAGTATGCGAACGGTTTTAACTGTTAAAGTCCGGGAACCAAGTATGCATACCAGTATGCGAATGGTTTTACCTGAGTTAGGTCCAGAATGACAGTATGTGTACCCGTTTGTGAAATGTCGTACAAGACCAAAGTCCGGAACTTAAGTTGGCGTACCCGTTTGCCAACTGAGTTGGTTTAGTTCTAGAATTGGTTAAATATGATTTCATACTCATGAAAAAATACATTTATATATTAAGGAATGCAATCTTTGCAAATCGTGGCTTAATGTTCATGAATTGATTCTCTTGAATCAAATCCGATTTTACTTCAATTGTGTCTTGTATACATCTATGAGAATATAAAAAATTGAACACTCTATGAGTAACACAATTAGATTCATTTGATTATCATTTGATCTAGAAGTGTTAGATGAATGTGGTTAATACAAAAGTGTTCATATGGCTAACTTCGGTTAATTGTTATTGAGCAGACTTAATATACACGTTTAGGTATGGTTACCCATATCTAAATGAAGGTATATTTCATTTGTGTGACAAGCTAAGAGGCTAAGACCATCTAACGGTGGAGAGATATTTCTTTGGTTTTAAGCAAACTTAGCTTGAATCTTAAATCAGGTTTTCATATAACGGTTAATATTGATTGCTTTGTTTTAAAGCTATCAAACTGTGATTTGAAGACTGAAAAGACGAGGGTACCCAAATACACCACAATCTTTAATTTATCCACATATAAGTCCTCTTACCGAAAGTTATTGTCTATGGACAAAGTCGAGACAATACGATAAATCGGTATTCACGCTTTGTGTCATCGTCTATGGATACGGGATCGAGACAATACAACAATCAAAGTGTGATTACTTGATAATAGGTTCGGACTTAGCCAAACTCTATAAAATCACTATTAAGTAATACAGAGTTAACGTTTGTGTAATTTACTTTAAATTATAATAACAACAATTATAATTGTGGAAAAGAAAAGTAAATGACACAGCAAGATTTTGTTACCGCAAATGCAGAAAACCCCCGGGACCTAGTCCAGAATTAAATACCCTCAGAATTAAGCCGCTATACAAAATCTAAACCAACTTCGTATAGTTGAGACCAAGCAACTAAACCTAGTTCACTTAGTTTCTTCAGTATCTCTGCGCTTCCGACATTCAATAAGTGCACCACTGGAACAATTCCTTTGGATCGTATTCCAAACAGTAAAGGAACAACAAATTTGTTTGGTAACAACTCTCTTGATTCTTTCAGATGAAGATATCTCAAGTCATACGCAAAGGCTCTTCCGTTTAATCTAATAACTCCTTTGCCTGGTTAGATCAATCTATCCAACAACTACCGAAGTAGCAGAGTTTAGATTTGCAATTAATCAATATAGATTCCAACAAGAAAGTATAAGGTGATGCCGATCTTACACAACTAATCAATCGAATAAATCCGATTATAGTTGGATCCCAGCCGATCAAGGTTTGTGCACACCCAAAGATATAGAAACCAAATAAGAAATCTTCTTTGTCTTCAAATCTTCTTTAATCTTCAATAGACACCTACATAACACCAGTTGAATCTCTTGTGATCAATCACACACAGAACGGAGTCTGTTAACAATAGATTATCACAAGACGTCTTTAGATCTACAAACAAATCTGAAGATCCCGTCGACACTTCGATCTAGTTTAAGTGAATCTTATATCAGAAGAGAAGATTCTAAAGAATAAACAAACTAGGTGCAATCAAAGTTCAACAACTGTTAGTCAATCAAATCAATCGAAAACTAAAATAAACTTCAATTATCTAGTTTCCTACCAACGGTACTCGTAGAGCTTCTTGATCCCACAGAAGTCTTTAAACGAGCGGTCGTAAGAGATTTCACCTAATTAGGGTACTTTCCTCCACGGATAGACGGCTCCACCAGAAACAACAAAAAGATGAAGTTTGCCCAGCTCTTAGGATAGTTTGCTAGAAATGCAAACTTGGGTATTTATAGACCAAGGATGTTTGGACACCAAGGAATTTCCAAAACCGAATATTCTCAAGATATGCAATAAATGCCCAAATCGGTTTTCATAATTCTTGGAAATGCTTTGTCCAATATTTTCCGAAATCTCTCATTAGAAAATCTCCAATTAGTAAATGCACATTACCAATTTTTATTTTCTAGAGATATGCATTTAATTGCTGGTAATTAAAGCATATAAAACTAACAACCTTAATTAAAAGATTCTTAATTTATTTCGGACCGGATCTCCTTGAGTTATTAAGGAATATCTTTGAACAATAAAAGATAAGAGTTACTGTTCATGTTCAAAGTATGTTGACATCTTTTTCTTTGTAAATCCTCTTTCATATTTACAATCTTGGAATCGATTATACCACACTTCCAAACAAGATTAGAATTGGTTCATCTGTATTCCAAGACAACTATGTGATTGATCAAATATCAAATCACAATCATGGGTTCACGGTTCTACCAAACACAAGGATCGGTTCTACCTCAATATGTTTTGCTTGTGGTCGAACACACAAGTTACCAGGACCGGTTATATCAGTTACATGGATCGATTACGTCAATTACCAGGACCAGTTACCATATACTCATGGTATTACTTGTGAACGGTTACACAAGTCACTAGGATTGGTTACACCAATTACCAGGATCGGTTACACCAATTACAAGGATCGATTACACAACTCTTTTGCGATCGGTCACACAAATTACAAATATCGATCATACCATCTCAGGTGATTACTTAGGATCGGTTACACTAATAAAGTCATACCAAATCATAAGTCAAGCACTGTGATTAGTTATACCAAGATACATAACAAGTTATGATCGGTTATACTAACTCACACATATTGGTAATCCAAAGATATGAAATGAATAACAATACCAATAAGCCTAGCGATTTCCCTTTCGATTCATAAAACAAGTTCATGAATGTACTTCCTTTAAACAAATGTAAACATTGTTTCCTAGGATGGAATCTTCATCTTTACCCATACACATAATCACAATAGCATTCATACGATTATGTCGATGTCATATATACGAAGTTCAAAAGATAAGCGTTATACTTTGTAATCTAATTCCTTAACACTATGATCATGTGATCATGTCTCACTACTAGAGTATAATCATTCATAGCTTCGCAGTTATGTTTTCAATATAGCAAGACTTGAAAGATACGTGGAATGAAACAGTTCAAGTCAAATATTACTAACCTCAATAGGAAGGATGATGTCGTCGTTGTAGCTTGTTACTTCTTCACATTCTTCAGGTCTTCGAGTAATACTTATATGTCTCATAATCCTAGACTTTCTAGTCTAACCTATACAAAGTTTTCTCTAGTTACATAATCAAGCGACTCTTAAATGAGTTTTGATTCACTAAAATATGACAACCAAACTTGACATACCAACGCTTGGTGGGTTCAACCGAGCTATGCTCTAATAAAGACTATATAAGGGAGAACTCTATCAACTAGAAAACCTAATCCCCACACCTCCTGTGTGATACTAGTTGCGACTAGAGTCATTCTCCTTTAACCTAGGTTTTTCCTAAAACCATTATAGGTTAACAACTTAAAGACTTCATTGGGATTCTGAAGCCAGACCCAACTATTTTCTTTGTAGTTGCATGTTCTGATCTTGCTTGTTCTATCGTATTGAGTACTATCTAATCTAAGATTGGCTCGAGATTTATCTCCGATAGGTAAGATATAAAAAGTAATCACAAAGCTCTTCGTCTCATTCTTTGTGATTCCACAATAACTTGTTCTACTACCATATGGTTAAGTTATTGTGAGGTGATTGATATTTCTAGGTTGTTCTTCGGGAATATAAGACCGGATTATCAATTGGTTCCTGTTTACCTTGATTTATCAAAAGACGGAACAAAAACTTCATAGGTATTTCTGTGGGAGACAGATTTATCTATCAGAATAGACTTTTCTGTGGGAGACAGATTTGTTTATAAAGTCTTCGACTTTGGGTAGTTGCAACTCTTAGTTGTGGGTGAGATCAGCTAAGGGAATCAAGTGCGTAGAGTCCTGTTGGGATTCAGAGGCGTAAGGAACGCGACTGTACCTTAATCGGTGTGAGAATTGGTTAGGGATCAACTACATTCCAGTCTGAAGTAAACTTGTCGTAGGATAGTGTTTGTAGCGGCTTAATACAGTGTGGTGTTCAAATCTGGACTAGGTCCTGGAGTTTTTCTGCATTTGCGGTTTCCTCGTTAACAAAACTTATGGTGTCTGTGTTATTTCTTTTACACATTATATTTGTTTATATAATTGAAATATCACAGGTTGTGCGTAGTTCAATCAATTGGTAAATCCAACCTTTTGATAGACGCATTTATGTGTCTATTTTGTTCTCGATTTTTTATATTATTAGTGCTCGATTTTGTACTTATTTGGTTTTTTATGTCTTTGTAGGTGTTTTTGGAGAAATAAGTTTTTTCAGCAAAATTGGCTCAAAAATTGGTGTTTGGACTCCCGGGAGGAATCACTAAAGGCACCTCGGAGAAATGAAATTGGCACCCGAAAAATTTACTAAGATGACCCCAAGGACAAGTGCTAAAAGGACCCCAGTCTTGGCTAAGAGGCACTACACTATAAGGGGGAATCCCTTCTTTGTCTCCGTTAAAAACAAAAGTTGGCGGGAAAAGTTCATTTGAATTTCAGTTAAAGGCGACTTTGCTGTATTGAATTTAGACGAGTTTTTGATGGATTCTTTCACGGTCTTAGAGTAGTTTGGGCCTGTTTTTTTGAAACAGGAATGGTAATATTGTTGGAACTGCTAAAGAAGGGTTTCTATACTTTGTTCTCGACAAAACAGAGGATTGATTCTCGGTTATATCTGGAAACTACGTGAAGATTGGGAGAATATATTTTCCCAGGATATGATTTTACATAGTTTGGAAAGTTTGGATTGATCCAAATACGTGTAAACAGAGAAAGAAAAACTGTTTATTTGCGAAGATTTCTTAAAACAGAGACGAGGAAAATACCAAAGGGATTGTTGGCTGCATTCTTGGAAAGTACATGAAGTTTTAGTCAAGATAATATACTCTGAGATATTTAATAAGGTTAGGGAAGTTCGGATTAACAGAGAATAACCGCGTAAGAAGAAGAAGAAGAAGAAAATATTCCGTGACTTTGCTTGGAAGAAAATAGAAGAGATTTTCGGGATTTATTGGTCCTTTGGTGTATATATATCCTGGGTTTGAGTCACCGAAGGTTTATCGAGAGTTAGGGGAAAGAATAGAGAGGTTGCAGAGCAGAAATCACGAGTTGCAGTGCAACTTCTGCTGCTGTTGAAGAAGAACAAGGTGAAGAACAAAGACCTGCCAAAGTCTGTCGCAGAAGCAGTCTTATATTCAACAGCAAAAGTAATTTATCGTTTATTATCTTTACTTGCAAAAGACTTCCAACGACTCCAGCGTCTAGCTGTCTACCTTTAGTAACTGTTTTCAGCGACTGTTTGTTGTTTTTCTCCCTTTACACCTTTGTAAACACCTTTTTGATCCCTGGCCAAATTGGGGTATACCCAGATTTAAAGACCTAGTGCCCTTACAAAGGGGATGCCAAATATGGGTGAGTTTAATTTAATACCCTTGAAGTAATTAACCCTATAACTTAATCAGATAATCCTAAAATTAAAAACCTAAAAAGCTATTAATCTTCTCTTAATCTTCTGTTCTTCTTCTTCATCTACATCTTCCATCAAACTCAGAATAAAAAAATCTCTACAAATCGTCCAATTTGATTTTCCTGAAAAATGGTTGATTCCAAACGATCAAGTAGCAATACAGATTCAACAGGACATATCAACAGATCCAAATCAGAGAAAAAGGTAAGGAAAAAGTTGGAACTAGTGAAATCAGTAAACCCGAAAATCCAATCCCTGAGAATGTTGAAAAGAACCCTCCACCGGCGAAAAGAAGACTATAAGTGATTTCTAAACTCAAACCCATTATTGTTTTGTGTTTTTTAATTGTTATATTAGATTAGAAATCGAAAATGATGATTTTCAGGGTTTTTAGTCGGCATGGTTATTTGAAAAATAGGATGCCGTCCTTAGGATGTAAGTATTAGTCGGCAGGGTCGTAACATTAATATCATGCCGTCTTTTCATAACATCCATGGCGACTGTGAAACATTAACCAGGGCTGGCATGGTAATCAATAACCAACCCTGCATACTTTTATTTAGTCGGCATTTTCTTAGACTTGTACCGTTCCGACTTTAGGTCACAGAAACTTGATTTTCCTGAGTTAATAGTCGGCATTTTTCTTGAATAGGACCCTACCGACTGTGTATTAGTCGGCGTGGTAGATGATTACAACCCCTCCAACTAAATATTAGTCAGTAATGTTTAGATTATCGACCATGCCAACTGGGTGACCAGAACCATGTTTCAATGTGTAGAATTTTCATTTCTTTTATTTGTGTATTGTTTAGGTTCCCAGAGGAAAACATAGAAGATATCCCTTGTCTTGTTAACAATGCAGCAGAGCTATTAGAATTTATTGACAAGATTTATCCTTCTTTAGAAGATCCTAGTGATGAAACTGAAGAGAATTACCCTGTAAGAAAGATCCTGAAGAATTTATAAGCTTTATGAACAGTCCTAGCAATCCCCTCAACTATGAAGAATGCACATCATCAGAGGAGGAAAAAGAGGAGCTTGATCCAAGAACTTTTTTCAAGGCATCTGACTTTTCTGGAGTGAACCCCTATTACAATGAGGCTGGTGACTACATAGGTCATATGAAGGGAAAAGCAAAAGCTGATGTTGGTGAAAAAGATAGTGATGGTGAAAAAGCTAGTGATGTGGAGGAAGATAACAACAATGAGAAGGATCCATAAAACTCTTAAACTTATTATGTTTGCTTTATTATGTTTCACTTGGTTTAGAAACTTAGATTGTGTTTTGAACTCTTAGATTATGTTTTGAACTCTTAGATTATGTTTTAAAGGTTTTTAATTTTTTAACAATCATTGTATTCGAATTTAGTCGGAACTATACAAAATTCAAAGCGTGCCGACGGATGAATAGTCGGCACTTAACAGATTATTAAGCTTGCCGACGAACGTATAGTCGGCAGTTTATTTATATAATACAATGCCGACTATAATGTGTGAAGAACATCAAGGAACAACATTTTTTGTCTCTCTTGGTCGGCAAGGTTGTCCTTATAAACCCTGCCGATTACAAATTATTCGGCACTGTAGGAGGGCAATAACCTTGCCGACTGTCCCAGGCCTTTTTTCCTGTGTTGTCATGCATGTACAGTCGGCAACCTGACGAAATAAAAACCTGCCGACCCTAGGACGGTCGTCAAGGTCGTGTGATAAATACAATGCCGACCAAAGGAGTTGACACCAAAAAAACCACATCCATTTCATTCATTTGTAGTACTCCAAAGTACATTAACAAAACACGAATGCGATTACAAAAGTACTCCAAAAAGATTCCTTATTTCCTAATCATAATCACTCATCACTCAAATCTATTAGAGGGAGTTCATTCAAATCTATTGAACCTCCTTTCGTCAAATCTATGGGACATTCCTTAGACTCATCTAAAGCATTCCAAAGGTGTATGTTGTCCTCATAAAGTTTCATCCATTCCTTGCTCTTGTTGAATATGAACTTTTCCCAAAAACTAAACCTACAAAGAGGAGGTAATGGACATTCCTTATTTAGTTGTAGACCAATAAAATGATTATTATCCACCAAAGCCATAACAATTCTTCTATACTATAGCTGCTCCACACAAACCGCATGTTTCGGTGCAAATGCTACACTTAGTTCTTTACTAAAAAAATGTACTATGCATGACCACATATCCGCGAATAGATGGTCACACTCCGGCATTCTCAACCAATGCTCCCATTTGATCGGTGCATTTCCCTCCGGGCCTTTAACACTAGTAAGCAATTATTTAAAAGTCGTTTCTTTGTCCTCCATCGAACCTTCTAGCATCATTGAGATATAAAAATCCTTGTCTTTTTCTAGTCGGGCGGCCATCTTCTTTCTTATGTATTGACATTGAGTGAGATTCTCCTCAACCGCTCCACCTAGGTGTCCCATTTGTTGGGAGGCAACGTGAAACCCACAATTTCCATCCTTTGGGACGTCGTCGGTACCAATAATGAACTCTCGAATAATTTGAGGGAGTTGTACGCAATACTCTTCCAATACCGGTTTTACTACCTTTCTCGGACGACTTCTTTTCTTTACAACATCACCTTGACTTGCTTGACTCTCAAGAGGTGGAGTGTCATTTGGATTCAAGTTTGAAACCGTTGGTGTAGTTGTTTCTTTCCTCGGGCGACCCCTTTTCTTTACAACATCTTCCACACTGCTTGACTCTCAAGAGGTGGAGTGCTATTTGGATTCAAGTTTGAAACCGTTGGTGTAGTTGTTTCTTTCCTCGGACGACCCCTTTTCTTTACAACATCTTCCACACTTGCTTGACTCTCAAGAGGTGTAGTGATATTTGGATTCAAGTTTGAAACGATTGGTGTAGTTGTTTCTTTCCTCGGACGACCCCTTTTCTTTACAACATCTTCCACACTTGCTTGACTCTCAAGGGGTGGAGTTCTATTTGGATTCAAGTTTGAAACCGTTGGTGTAGTTGTTTCTTTCCTCGGACGACCCCTTTTTTTACAACATCTTCCACACTTGCTTGACTCTCAAGAGGTGTAGTGCTATTTGGATTCAAGTTTAAAACGGTTGGTGTAGTTGTTTCTTTTCTCGGACGACCTCTTTTCTTTACAACATCTTCCACACTTGCTTGACTCTTAAGGTGTGTAGTGCTATTTGGATTCAAGTTTGAAACGGTTGGTGTAGTTGTTTCTTTCCTCGGACGACCTATTTTATTTTTTCCCGGCTCCTCTTTGTATTCCGCCTCGGTATAATCATGTCTGGATGGATCGCATTTTGTACTCAAATACCATTTAATTTGTTGCCTTTCTTCCGCCCCTGTCTTTGTGGTAGGTGGTCTACCCGTTGAATCTTGTTTCCCCGGTTCTTGAAGTTCTTCTATAAAAGGGTAAATTATTGGCATCAACTTGTGCTTCATAGTTTGTTTGTCCAACCTATTCAACCTGGGGTACTTATCGAGGATTATTCTCTCAAGTTCCATGTCGCCAAACTCTTCACCGAGATCTTCTCTTGGAGCCGGTTTGAAAGATAGTTGCTTCCAATAAGGATCAATATCTTCAATCGGAATCGGAGTTTTATACCTACCAAGCATATGACGACATGGAAGTCTGATAGCCTTCATTATCCTACACTTACAAGGATTGCTCAGGTCGTCATACTTTTGATACAACTTGAGATGTTTCATCATAAAACGTATTGCCCAATGCGAGACATTGCAATGTATTCCAACAAGCAACCAATCATCCTCCTTAAACTCCTTCAACTTCCGGAACCTACTTTCTTCGAATTGCTTTCTTATCTTGTTGATATCATTATTAGTGTACTCGTGGATAGCATGTTGTGCCGTCACAATCCCATTTTGACTCGTGAAAAGTAGACCTTTTAGTCTCCCATGAGCTTGATCTACCATACTTGTGGACTCAAGTTTGAAATGTTTATAGTCGTAAGTAAAAGCATACACAAACCTCTCTTTGTGTGGCCTCAACCATTGTCTCTTGTAATATTCCACTACTTTGGGTTAATTAGTGCCCCAATCATCCTCGAACTCCTTCAAGTTTATCTCATATCTTGCCACACTCATTGACCAAACCAACTTATCCCACACTTTCATGAATAACCCAAATTTGATCTCACCTTCTTTCCATTCTTCGTCTTCTTTCTTTTTCTCTTCCTCTCTCTCCTCTTTAGTTAGTTTACTAAGACGTTCATCTTCTTCCTTTTCACGTTTAACACCTTTATTTGCCTTTGGCTTTTGGATATGATTCCTACATTTCTTTCTAAAATTACATTGTATATGCCAAGTGCAAAGAAAATTTTATGCCTTAGGAAAAACTATCCTCATGGCGTTCATTAATGCTTGCTATTTGTCGGTCACTACAACCCCGGGAGTCTCGTCTTCGTGGTAGAGAAGCTTTAAAGTTTCCGATGCCCAAATATAGCTATCATCCTTCTCACGATCCATAAAACACCATGCCACCGTGAACGATTGCTTATCCGAGGTTTGTCCTACAATGTTCAACAAAGGCATGTTGTACCTATTCGTCTTATAAGTACAATCCATGAACAAAACTTGGTAAAAGCACCGGGTAAATTGAATCATATCGGGATGCGCAAGAAAAATACGATCCACCTTCCCCTCCGATGACTCATGGTGTCTCACCGTGTAGTTGTATTTGTGTGCCAACCATTGTGATTCTTCCATTACCTTTCTTCTATCCCATTCAATTCTTTTGATAGTTGCCTTGGTCGCATAAATTATAGTCAATGAAGAAAGGTTATTCTTGTCATCCCTCTTGAACTTACTAAGGAGCTTGCTTGGTTTAATTCCCCAACTTGTTCGAACTCGTGCGGTTTCAACTTGGCAACTTGGGAGTGCCCAACAAGACTTTCCGGATCTCTATGGTTATGCCAACCAACATCAACTCTATTCATTCTCCACATGTTATCAATGTCTTTGTTCCTCCAAAAAATAATCTTGAATGGGCATCCACACTTCTTTGACTTCGTCTTGTACACCCTAGTCGTCTTCTTATCATACACATAACCCTTTCTCTTGTGACTTGCGTCCGGTACTACACTCGCATACTATTTCAAACCGCGAATCTTCTTGTTGGGTGTTTTTCACAAGAACGCACATCTTCTCTTTTGCTTTCTCAATAACCCACTTGACCGCGTCGTATTTTTCCTTCCATTCCAAATCATTAGCATAATGTGCGGAAGTATCAGGACCCCTAACACTGTGATCTTGAGGATGATCCGTCATCGGTACCAATGCAATCTACAAAATATCACAAGTTAGTTGATATGTACTACAATAGTCGGCAGGGTCGATATATAAAACAACAACGACTAAAGAACATCCGGCATGGTCGAAAAATGACATAGTGCCAACCAAACTATAGTCGGAAGGGTCGACGTAATCCCAACACTACCGGCTTAAACATTTTCAAATCACGTCTCCTGTGTTGCAAAAATCTTATAGTCGGCAGGGTTCAAATTTCCAACCTAACCGACTAAACACTGCTCATGAAAAGTCGGGGCATTTGGTAATATATACCATGCCGACGCTTACAGTCGGCAGGATCGATAATCGTCGACCTTGCCGATACCGGGCAGCAAAAGTCAAAAAAAAAAAAAATCGATCATTTGCATGGAAAAATCACAATCTTCACCACATAAGTTGTGTACCTGATTACTTGCAGCTCCCTTATCTTCTTATGGGTCATTCGATTCTACGTTTGGCTCAAGACATTCATCACTTCCATACCCATCTTGAGTTTGAGGAAAATAAAAGTGAGGATCATGCATATAATCCATTTGATCATGATTTGGTAGATCACCATACAAGTACTCATTTGTAGGAGGAAAATTAGAAGACTCCCCCACTTCAAAATCAGGATTAGAATCACTCATCTCACTCATATCACAAATTTATTAAAAACCCTAATTCCCCCCCCCCCCCCCCTAAAAATAAATAAATAAAAATTCCTCTACTACTTCATACTCTTTCTTACTCTCAATTATTTCCAAATCCGCTCATATAAATCAACTAACTAATCTAAATAATTTAACTAATCTAATCATATCAATTAAATTAGTGTTAATCATTGCAGGGGCAATTTAGCCATTTTGAAAATACAAGGTTAAGGGGTGGCTTCTTTTACTTCAAAATGACCTAGCTTTTGTCTCATTAGGTATACCCCAATTAATCTGGGTATACCCCAATTTGGCCAGGTTTTGAGCAATGGAAAAATATTTTGAGTGCATTTTCACCATGTGGAGCTAAATCCCATCACCGGGATGACGGAGGAAGCCAATTCTCATAACTGTTGTAACTTTATTTAATTCTTTTTATGACTTTTGCATTAATATAAATTGAATTATGATTTCAAATTAATTAGTTGTCATTTAGTTTGATGGGTTATGCTTAGCTTTAGTATTTTGATAACCCATGCTTACCATTTACAATTAATGTTTTATAAAATCTACCTTGGCAAAGATTAAGAGTTAATAATTATTGTTTTTGGAGCTATAATTGTCTAAGAATTAATATTGAACCATAGAATAAGAGTTTGGTGAAATCCTGATTCCTAGTAATCTCTTAATATTATCACTATCTTTTATTTTATTTGCTAGATTAATTTTATAATTTGAGTCTAAAATCTACTTCACAAGTCCAAAAATCAAACCCCTTTCTTACCACCGTAAAAACTACACCAGTTTTTGGCGCTACCGACGCGGACTTGCTTTTAGGTTAGGTTTTAGATTTTTATTTTTATTTCTTATTTTTTAGTCTTGTTTAGTTTAGTTTAATTAAATTAAATTAAATTTTATTTTCTTTGATTTTACTTGGGTATTTTTCTTATTTTTATTGTGCAGGTAATATTCTACATTTATTGTGGAGTTGCCTACCAAAAGAGGTAAGTAATAAAACTTAATTTTTGTTTATTCTTTTTGATTTTATTTCCTTTTGTATATATTTCTTTATTTATTTATGAAAAAAAAAAGTTTTAAAAAATACACGTTGCACACACCAATTGCATCGTCAGAATTACCGAATTTAGGCCGGTTCCTATGGGTGTGGAAAATCTATTGATTTGCCAGTTTTGCACCCACTATGGAGCTGGCAAACAAGCAAACTGGCCTGGCTAAGTGGCAAATTTGCCACTTAGCCAGGCCAGGTCAAGTTTCTACCGAGTGGTGGAGTCTCGACCCGCTCGGTGTGGCAAAAACCGGTAGGTCTACTTTCGACCGCCAGCGGTCTAGACTCGACCGCTTATATCATCTCATCTAACGGTCATCATTTCATCATCCTATAAATACAATATCAAATTTTATTTCAACTCACACCATTTCTTCAATCTCCATTCTTTCACTCCACAAATCCAACATGTCAGTTCGAGGTCGCAGATTTAGCATAGCTAAAGATGAATCCATTTGCAGGCATTATGATACATCTTTCATTTGTATGATGCATCTTTCATTTGTATAATGCATTTAGATGTAATAGAGATTTAAAGTTATTATCAAAGTTTAATTATTTGAAGATATTAATGAAAACTAGAGCATCTTTCATTAATCTAGATAATTTACATTAGTGTTTCTTTCATTAATCTAGATATAAACTAGACATAATTTACAATAAAGACTTTAAAAGTAAAAATTTGGAACTATGTTCTTCATCTTGTTTATCTTCTTCATTTCACCAAACTTCCAATCACTGCGCTCATGAACGGAATTTCCTTTGTTTATCTTCTTCTTTGCCTCCAAATTTTCCTTCCCTTGAAATTTTCTTTGTCTTTTCTTAGTTGGAGGTTTGATTTGGTTAATTTCCAAAACTTGTAGACTTCTTTGGTTTTTACTTATTTCTTTATAACCTTCACATATCTTACTAACGGAGGCTTCAAGCACCACTCCGGAAAAATCAAGTTGGGTAGCCAAGTCAAGTTGGGATTCAAACATTGCCATTTTGAAAGATAAGATAGATAAAGATGGAAAATTTTTGTGTAAAAAATTTGGTGTAATTTTTGTGTTTGAATGTCACATTTTTATAGCGGTGGAGAAAGAGTCGTTGGAGGTTTGAAATCAACCGAACGGTTGATACTACACCGATAGTGGTGCAGTTTCCACCATTCGGTTGAGATTCGATCGCTTAACATTTTTACCACAGTAGCGCGGCCAGTTTTCCAGGCCAGTTGGCATGGAAAATGGGTGGGTTTGCCACCCCCATAGGAACCGGCCTTAGGAAACCTGTGGAAAAGTACGCTAAACCCGTTCCTTGGGAGTTACCAGCCGAAATTCAACAAACCTCAGCCTCGTACCTTTAGGTATATTTTGCTGAGGTAGCCCAATCTTACCTAATTTAGTAAACCCAGCATTCGCATGTGCATGATTTCTTGCTGAACAATAGTGTTCTTGCTTGTGTATGCGCCGTTGGAAACGTATAGGAGATAGACTTGAGGAAAACGACCTTTTTAATTTGACCCCGACCCGTTACACCGATTTAGGCGGTACTTCTATTTTTTCCGAAATGGTTGATGGAAAGGATGCTGAGGTCCCAGTAAAAACCCTTACGGATCATTTGAACCCGTCTAGAGTATTGCGTGACCCAAGTGTAGTTCTACCAGCTTCAACAGTTCAATTTGATATTAAACCTGAGAAAATGGGCATGCTTCGTACCTTTAGGGGGTTAGAGAATGAGAACCCATATACCCACATAAGAGACTTTGAAATGATTTGTGACACAATGAACTATCCGAATGTCTCCAAAGATGTTCTTAGGTTACGTTTGTTTCACTTCTCTCTCGATGAGAAAGCCAAAGAGTGGTATCATTTTATTCCTTCTAAAACAATTACCACATGGGATGGTCTTGTAGAGGTATTTCTTAAGAAATTCTACCCACACCATAAGACTGCTACTATTCGGCAGTCTATCCAAACCTTTAAGCAGAAATTAGGTGAAAAACTTCATGATTATGTAAAAAGGTTTAGTGAATTGTTATACCAGTGTCCACATCACGGCTTTGAAAAAGCCCACATGGCCCAAATTTTATATGACAGCCTTGATAGTGAAACCCGTATGCAGGTAGAAACAATTAGTGGTGGAGAATTTACCCATCAAGACCCAGATGAATGTTTTGACGAGTTCATCGAGTTAGCTGAGATAACTAGGCAATATGCTTCAATGAGATAACCAGAAATACCTAGAAATCCTATCCATAGGTTCGATATAGTTGATTACGGGTCAGATATTCTTAGACGTCTAGAGGCCTTAGAAATGAATCAAGGGTCACACCATGGCAGATATGAAGAGCAAGCCCATGCTCTTTATAGCAACTCTAGGTTTGAAAACTGTCAGAGATTTGATCCATATTCTGAGACTTATAACCCTGGTTGGAGAGACCATCCTAATTTTTCATGGTTTAAGGGCCAGAATCAAGGCCAGTCTAGTAATCCTCAGGCTCCCTCGGCGTTTGGCTATATTAAGAATCATTTAGGACCGGCACAATTTCAGAGCCTTTTAGATAAGAAGATCATAAGTTTAGAAGAGTCTTTAACCATCTTATCTCATAACACTGCAGTGTTTAAGCAATCGGTTGAGAAAGGTTTACAGGAAAACTCTCAAGCTATTTCCGAGCTAAAAACCCAGGTTAGTCTAATTGCTGAATCTTTGCAAGAGAGAAAGAAAGAAAAGTTTCCCAATCAACCACTACCCAATCCTAGAGGAATTCATGAAGTATCCTCTAGAGAGAATGAGTTCAATCATGTGAACTCTATAACAACCCTTAGGAGTGTTAAAATGGTAGACAATAAGGTATAATGCCTGATGGTGGACATACTGTAGTTCCACCTTCTACTTCTGAAGAAGAGCCAATAGAAGAAGAGACTGATAGAGTCTCTAAAGAGTCCAATGCGGTCCCTGATAAGACTACCTTTGTTCCTAGAGCCCCATATCCACAATTGTTAGCTCCAACCAAGAGGGAATCGACTTTCAACGAAATAATGGAAATATTTAAAAAAGTGAACATTAACATTCCATTACCAGAAGCAATCAGGCAAATGCCTGCTTATGACAAGTTCCTTAAGGATCTCTGTACACGAAAGCGTAAGCTTAATGTCCATAATAAAGCCTTTTTAGCTGGTCAGGTAAGTTCAATCCTTCTTAACCAAACATCCCCTAAGTATAAAGACCTTTGATGCCCCACCGTATCTTGTACAATTGGTAATCACATGGTTGATAAGGCATAACTTGACTTAGGGGCTAGTGTTAACTTACTCCCATACCATGTGTACACCCAGCTAGGTCTTGGTAAGTTGAAACCGACAAAAATGACACTACAATTAGCTGATAGGTCTGTCAAAGTCCCTCGTGGTGTCATAGAGGATGTTCTGATTGAGGTTGATAAGTTCATTTATCCAGTAGATTTCATTATTCTAGACACCCAGCCAGTTCAGGACCCAAGTGCTCATATCCCGGTGATTTTAGGTCGCCCATTTTTAGCCACATCTAATGTTGTCATCAACTGTATGACCGTACTTATGAACATATCCTTTGGTAATATGACTACTGAGCTAAATGTATTTAATGTCATTAAGTCTTCCGAGATAGATGATCTAGAAGAGGTGAACATGATTAGCACATTGGTTCATGACCCTTTAGCCTGCACCGTGTTTAATAATCCATTATTTGATGAACCTTTTGGTGAATCGTAGGAAGTCGATGATCCTTTGCGAGAGACTTTCTTCGATAATCCATTATATGATTTTGACGATGGTGTTCATTTAGATGACCAATCCTCAAAGGAAGTTAGGCATTGTGTTGAGTATAAGGACCCTAGAATCCATCTAATAGGTTCTGGTCCATTTGAGGATATTGTTCACCCTAAGTTTAGGGGGTAATGATAATTATTGCGATTGTCAAGTATCCCTAATTGAAGTTCCTAACTTGGGACTCAAACTTTGTGCCTCTGAGCTATTACTTGAGTTTCTTCAAACTCTGCAACTTGATCCTCCTGATATTATCCTTGAGGAAATCCAACTTTTAGAGACCCGCCCTTCAGTTGAGCCAATTTTTATAGACACTCATATGGAGCCCAAAGGGGCACCCAAAATAAATCTAGTTGTCTTGAACAAAACCTTAGAAACCCTAGATAAGGTTGTGCTCAATTTGTTTATTCATCTAATCCAGTGCAGGTCTCTTATATTTGTGTCAGCTCTATTTGGTATTGTTGACCCACAGTTGTTTCGGCTATTGGTATATGATTATAAAAGGTGACTAGCCATTTTATGGTATTTAATGTCTGGCTGAGGACTTTAAACTTAGCACTTATTGGGAGGTAACCCATGCTCATGCAACACGGTAATATCTTTCCTTAACTCTTCTGCTTCAAATGGTAACACTTTGTCCTTGTTCATGTTGTTAATTTTATCTTTAGAACATTGAGGACAATGTTAGATTTTAGTTGCATTATTAAACTCCAGAGACTAGAAATTTGTGCCAATTTAGGATGACACTAACCAGTCTAAGTGGATGAAAACATCTTGGTTGTAGAAGTTGAGGAACCCAATAACAGAGTCTATTCATAAAAAGACAGAGTTCTGGTGTTAGAATGGAATCATCAGATTACGTTCTGTTTTTATTTATTTATTTTTGAAAAATTATATGTTTACCACTGCCGGGATGGAGTAGAGTGATTGAATTACTAAAATAATAAAGAGACCAGACCAATCAGGCCAAACGAAATATTTAAAAAAAAAGTTAACACTTGGATAGCAATATGTGTGTGTTCTCCCTGTCTCCGTCGCCTAAACAAGTGTGGAACGCATGATCCATGGGAACTATCATGTAATCTGCTAACAAGAAGCATGCGCTTGGATTGAAAAGATCAAATCATGCAGTTAAAAAAAATGAAAAATGAAGAGTTTATTATTGTTCAATAAAATCGACCGCTGGTTCCCTTGTATATGCTAGATGAGTTGATCTAGAATTAAGATTATCGACCGCTGGTTCCCTTGTATTTTCCAGCTATGTTGATATTAGTCCAGACCAGTATCTCAATCCATTAGGATTCATAGGTTCATCTTGGCGGAGGCCTTCAGACAGATATGGGAAACACAGTTCACCTTAGACAACATCGTTTTTGAACTATCAATCTCTATAATCCATCTTCTTAATCTATTCATTTGTGTGATTCCGATTATTGATGTCCATAGTGCGACTATCTGAGTAAAACTCTGTCACTTATATATATGAATATGATTCGCATCATGGTACTTTCTCTTGTGATCAATGAGAGTATGCCAACCAAGGAGATTCTTTAGTGTCGTTCCTGAATTCTTCACAGGTAGCTAGGGTTTGGAGTAAAAGGTTTTGTGGGTACACCTCTTGTAAAACCTCCCGAGACTATAACTCGGCCACTAGGGCCACCTAGGGGTTTAAAGGCTTGTTGCACACGCTAAGTGCAACAGTGATGCGACAGTGAGTTAGGATTTTATTTTGTAGATTTGATTTGCTCGGGACTAGCAAATAATAAGTTTGGGGGTATTTGATAGACGCATTTATGTGTCTAATTTGTTCTCGATTTTCTATATTGTTAGTACTCGATTTTGTACTTATTTAGTTTTTTTTTATGTCTTTGTAGGTGTTTTTGGAGAAATAAGCTTTTGCGGCACAATTGGCTCGAAAAGTGGTGTTTGGACTCCCGGGAGGAATCACTACAGGCACCTCGGAGAAATGAAATTGGCACCCGGAAAATTTACTTAGAGAACCCCAGGGACAAGTGCTACAAGGACCCCAGTCTTGGCTAAGAGGCACTACACTGATAAGGGGCACTCAAATTGCTATCTACACCCTGGTGTTGATAGGGGTATCCCTTCTTTGTCTCTGTTAAAAACAGAAGTTGGCGGGAAAAGTTCATTTGAATTTCAGTTACATGCGACTTTGCTGTATTGAATTTAGATGAGTTTTTGATGGATTCTTTCACGGACATAGAGTAGTTTGGGCCTGTTTTATTAAAACAGGAATGGTAATATAGTTGGAACCGCTAAAGAAGGGTTTCTATACTTTGTTCTCGACAAAACTGAGGATTGATTCTCGGTTATATCTGAAAACTACGTGAAGATTGGGAGAATATATTTTCCCAGGATATGATTTTACAGAGTTTGGAAAGTTTGGATTGATCTAAATACATGTAAACAGAGAAAGAAAAAGGGTTTATTTACGAAGATTTCCTAAAACAGAGATGAGGAAAATATCAAGGGATTGTTGGCTGCATTCTTGGAAAGTACATGAAGTTTTATTCAAGATAATATACTCTGAGATATTTAATAAGGTTAGGGAAGTTCGGATTAACAGAGAATAACCGCGTAAGAAGAAAAAGGAGAAGAAAATATTCCGTGACTTTGCTTGGAAGAAAAGAGAAGAGATTTTCGGTATTTATTGGTCCTTTGGTGTATATATATCCTAGGTTTGAGTCACCGAAGGTTTATCGAGAGTTAGGGGAAAGAATAGAGAGGTTGCAGAGCAGAAATCACGAGTTGCAGTGCCACTTCTACTGCTGCTGAAGAAGAACAAGGTGAAGAACAAAGACCTGCCAAAGTCTGTCGCAGAAGCAGTCTTATATTCAACAACAAAAGGAATGTATCGCTTATTATCTTTACTTGCAAAAGACTTCCAGCGACTCTAGCGTCTAGCTGTCTACCTTTGGTACCTGTTTTTAGCAACTGTTTGCTGTTTTTCTCCCTTTTCACCTTTGTAAACACCTTTATGAGCAATGGACAAATATTGTGAGTGTGTTTTCACCATGTGGAGCTAAACCCCATCAATGGGATGACAGAGGAAACCAATTATCATCACTGTGGTAACTTTATTTAATTCTTTTTATGACTTTTGCATTAATTAGTCGATGGGTTATGCTTACCTTTTGTGCTTTGATAACCCATGCTTACCATTTATAATTAATATTTTATAAAATCTACCTTGGAAAAGATTAAGAGTTAATAATTATTTTTTTTGGAGCTATAATTGTCTAAGAATTAATATTGAACCATAGAATAAGAGTTTGGTGAAATCCTGATTCCCAGTAATCTCTCAATATTATCACTATCTTTTATTTTATTTACTAGATTAGTTTTATAATTTGAGTCTAAAATCTACTTCACAAGTCCGAGAATCAAATCCGTTTCTTACCACTGTAAAAACTACATCACCTTTGGTTGTTGATTATCATAATAATCAGGCTCACGGATTCCTATTTGTTTGATTTGCTGATTACATTGAGAAACAGAGATATAACTCTTGGATATATTTCCTTGGTTGAGTCTGACTGTCTAGTTGATTATCTTGGAATTATATTGGAGTTAGTCCATACAGATTTCCGAACGAAATATTGGGTGTGGTTGTTAGACGCCCGCTTTTTCAATTGGTATCAGAGCAGGCAAACACGTTAAAGACCTCATTAGTCTGTGTTTGTAGCAATCTGACTAGATGAACAAAAGTGCTATCTCAAACAACGCATCACCAGTTCATAAACGTTCTGACTTGGTTCAAAGCTTTGTTTCTCATGAGAAATCTCTCACATTTTCTCAATTTTCTGAAACTGTGTATAACTGGGAAACACGCCTAGAAGAACAGTTTGATGATCTTTCGGATGAAAGTGATTCAGATGATGGAAACGATGTTGATGAGGAAGTCTCGCAATACATCAAGCTTTTTGACCATCTCATTAAGAAAAAGAAGTCAACATCTTGTTGGCCGAGTTTCTAATCCTCTCTGTCTAGAAAACAAGAAAATGAGAAAACTCTTTAAAGGTTACGATTATGGATATAATCTCTTATAATCCCTTCTTAAAGATCGTGAAGAAGATGTGCGTTCAAAGAATTCAGAATGTGAAAATCTTTGTAAAATCTCTTTATGTTGAAAGAAGAACTTGTTGAATCTGAAGCAAGATGTAGCTCTCAAAAAAGTTGTTTTAATGACAGAGATTTTTTTTTTCTCTCACGAGAAAAACAATTAGAGGATGACCTTTCTGCTGCTCAGAACAAGGTCAATATGTTGGAAGAAAACTTGAAAAAGTTTGACCTTAGTTTAATAAAATTATCCACTATGCTGGGAGCTTGTAAGAAACATCGTGATACACGAGGTTTGGGCTATGAAGGAATAAACGCTCCAAGTAGTAGCAAGATTGATTTTGTTTGTACTAATAGTAATTTCCAGCAGAAAAATTTCACTGATGGCAAAAATGAAAAATTACCTTCAGCGACAGAAGTTTCAAAGAATAAGGGCTGTCAACCTCCTAAGACTACTCCTATGAGAACGGTTAATAGCATTCCTTTCAGATTTTATTATTGCGGAAACAAGGATCACCTTGAAAGGAGATGTCGTTTTCGCTTGCGGAATGAAAAACTTCATAACATTCTTATATGGATGTCTAAAGAAGTAATCAAACCTGTTTCTCATGTTACTGGTTCTAAATGTCCAACCTTCAGACAAGGAAAGTGATGTGATGAGCCAATTCTTACCTGTAAGGATAACACAAAACCTTTTTAAAATTGTAAAAACAATAGTGTTATAAGGACAAATGACTGCTTTGTTGATCCAATGAGTAAGAAAAATTATTCTTTCGTGACTGAAGGAAGTTTTGGATCAAAAGCGTCAATCGTTCCTGAATATATTCATATCAATAATCGTGTTCCGTAACTCAAGACCAGTATAAATAGACTCAGGCGTAGCATTAAGAAGGCAAGGAAGGAAGCAGCTTCATGTATCTCTTGTCCTCCTTTTATTGATTCTCTTGAGATTAACTCTATTGACTTCTCTGATGTTGTTCAAGAAAGAAAAGTTGAGAATGTCAATACCTTTGATGAGCAATATGCCCATCGAATTACAACTTGACTGCTTACAGTCGTGCGTCCTCTTTGAGACCGTGTGAGGATGCACATAATTCTCAAGAAGACATCCTTTCCTTGACAAAGTGGTCTTTGTTGAATCTTTTTTTTTTATTTTAAATTAAAAGAATGACCATCTTACTGTTGAGCCTTGCTCCGATCAATTATTACTCTTTGTAATATAAATGATCAATAACTCTTGAGATAATTCCTTTTGTTGCTTAAATTTTTTGTCTTGTCTTTCTGTTAAGACAATTGGCTTGTTGTTTTTTAACAAATGTCTTGTGCTCTAAAATTATTTGAGCTAAGATACTCTTTCATTTGTTAAGAACTTGTTTTTGATATTTTATCAAAACATGCTTCTAAAACAGGCTCCATTGGCACCTTGGTTAATAACCATGAACCGTTCGTGCACCGGTTCCATATTTGAACGTATGGTTTCAATACTGGCATGATTGGAAAAGATGTTATGTAAGCCTAGGGTTTCTCCCTATGAAAAACATACATATCTATATATATATCTAAGATTGTTTTAGCTTCTTAGATATATGTAAGTTCCGTAACCTCAAGAATCCTCTTGTGATATCATGAACTGCACGAAGGATGGATCCAAAAAGGAAGACAAAGTTGAAGATGACAAAGTTATAGAGTTCCATGAGAATCCTCTCTTCATAACCTACTATCATGAAAATGATCTTCCAGTCCAGATGTCATCTCAATTGGTTGGAAATCTTCTTCGATATTTTGGGGTTGTGCGTGATCAACTTGCAATTGCAACAATGAATCTTGAGTTTCTGAAGACTGAACTGAAGAAAGCAACTGATGAACATGTTTTTGTTCTATCTCTGGTTGCTGATTATGTCTAAGTCTTTCAGTTTTTTATTAAGAGTTATTTTTTATTATGTCTAAGAAACTTCTTATGAGAATTTGTTCTTGTGTTTTAAGAAGGATAACTAGGGTTTGGAATAACAAATATTGTGATTACACATAGCTATTGCCAACGATTTTCATTTTGCAATTTTTTAGATTTATTTATTTAAATTCTAAGTTATTTGGAAGATGATTTTGCAGTATTAATCTTTATGGTTTTATATATTGCTAAAATATTATGGGATATGTGTGTTTACGTCCGTGAACTATGATTATCTCATATATGTCAAAAGTTAAGTCTATTGTGTCATTATGCAAATATTGATAAAAGATAGAATGGAATTTTGAATATTCCGCAGTATTGATCTTTCCCTAATCCACTTCTATGTGAAAGTACTGTACGGCTCCGTAAGTTTTCTTATGTTGAGCGTTTCTGATTAAATTAAGAATTAAGGTTCTCTTGAGGTTAATTTATTTGAGTTTTCTGGATACAAATTCATGTTGCATGTGATTTTTTAATGTCCAAAGAAATCCTTCTATTCTCTTAAAAGTAAGGTCGCTCTTGTTGTTCTTTCAGGAATGACATTTTATGAGGGAGAGTTCTTAATTGAACTTGTGCTTAATTGCCAAATCTTTGTAAGGAGTGCGGCTGTGGAATGTTGTAGGAGTTATCTTGTATCTTTATAAACTCATTGATGAATACACAAAGTTTCGACTATGTGAAATCATCGAAACAAGTTGATATGTTCTCATTTGGTCATGAATAATCTCTGAAAAAGCGGGGGTCTAACAACCTCACCCAATATTTCGTTTCGGCAATCTGTATGGAAAAACTCCAATATAATTCCAAGAGAATCAACTAGACAGTCAGACTCAATCAATGGAAATATATCCAAGAGTTGTATCTCTGTTTCACAATGTAATCAGCAAATCAAACAAATAAAAATCCGCAAGCCTGATTATTATGTGAAACAACTTGAACGGTACCAAAGACCAATGTTCAAGTGTCAATCAATTTATATCAACAACCAAAGGTTGGATTATCTAATTGATTGAACTACGCACAACCTGTGATATTTAAATTATATAAACAAATATAATGCGGAAAATAAATAACACAGACACCATAAATTTTGTTAACGAGGAAACCGCAAATGCATAAAAACCCCGGGACCTAGTCCAGATTTAAACACCACGCTATATTAAGCCGCTAAAGACACTAGCCTACTCCAAGTTAACTTCGAACTAGAATGTAGTTGAGCCCTAACCAATCTCACACTAATTAAGGTACAGTCGCGTTCCTTACGCCTTTGAATCCCAGCAGGACTCTACGCACTTGATTCCCTTAGATGATCTCACCCACAACTAAGGGTTGCTACGACCCAAAGTCGAAGACTTGATAAACCAACCTGTCTCACACAGAAAAGTCTATTGAATAGATAAATCTGTCTCCCACAGAAGTACCTATGAGTTTTGTTCCGTCTTTTGATAAATCAAGGTGAACAGGAACAAATTGATACACTGGACTTATATTACCGAAGAACAACCTAGTAATATCAATCACCTCACAATAATCTTAATTGTATGGTAGCGAAACAAGATATTGTGGAATCACAAACGATGAGATGAAGATGTTTGTGACTACTTTTTATCTTGCCTATTGGTCTCGAGAAAATCTTAGAGAAGAAAGTACTCAATCACGATAAAAAACAGCTAGATCAGAACACGCAACTACAGAGAAAATAGTTAGGTCTGGCTTCACAATCCCAATGAAGTCTTTAAGCCGTTAACCTATAATGGTTTTAGAAAAGCCTGGGTTAAAGGAAAATCGACTCTAGTCGCAACTAGTATCATACAAGAGGTGTGGGGATAAGGTTTCCCAGTTGCTAGAGTTCTCCATTATATAGTCTTCAAATCAGGGTTTGTAATCAATGTTACCTTGGTAACAAAGCATTCAATATTCACCGTTAGATGAAAACCTGATTAGACGCAAGCTAATATCTTTCAACCATTAGATCAAACTTAGCTTGTTACACAAAAATAAAAAGTGACTTCATTTAGATATGAGTAACCGTACGTAAATGTGTACACCTTGTTGGCTCAACAATAGTTAACCGAAGTTAGCCATATGAACACTTTCATATCAACCTTGTTCATCTTAACACAACTAGTTCAAATGACTCAAATAAAACTGGTTATAGAGTTGTTCAATTGTTTATATTCTCATAGAAGTATACAAGACACAATTGAATAAAAATCGATTTTGATTCACTCGAATCAATTCATGAACATTATAGCCACGGTTTGCAAAAGATTGCATTCCTTATTATATAAATGTATTAGTTCATGAACAAACCGATTTTAGAACATAACCTACTCAAGTATGCGAACGGGTATGCGTACCTAAGTAGCCGGACCAAGTTTGGGTTTCTCCAGTACGCGAACTGGTACGCATACAAAATCAATATCCAAACTCAGCAGAAATTCCCGTACATGAACCTTATGCCAGTACACGTACCGGTTTGCATACCAGGTTCCCGGACTTTCTCAAACCAACAAGTACGCATACGGGTATGCATACCATGGTTCCCAGACATGGATTACATATATGAAAGTACACATAATATGCTTAAATCCATTTTTTCTAAACTCTATTTAAATCATTGAAACATTCTTAGAGGATTACAATAGTTGTTTTCACTAACTATTAGCATCAAAGCCATTTTCAAGTGAATTACATAATCAATATGAAACATTCCGAGTCTACACCAAATGAGATGTTACAAGTCAATTTTCATATGATCATCTTTTGACTTTCGTCAAGAGTATAAGATGAACTTGGTTAAAGCAAAAGCTTACCAACACATATTTCGAGAAATATGTAAGCGAGTTAAACTTAGCTCGAAATATCAAATGTGCATAATAGAAGTCTATATATCTATACGACTTTTGTCTCAAACAGGATATAGAGTAGATATACTTTTGAGTAATAGATGAGTTCAAGTCTCCACATGCCTTTTGTTGATGAAGTTCCACAAGCTCCCCTTGATAGTACTTCGTCTTCAATCGATGAACGACGTGAAGTCTAAAGCTCAACTACACTTTCTATCCTTATCCGAGACTTAGCTATAAGTAGATTAGAAATCAATATTTATAGTTTTGGCAACTAAACTTGACAACAAGCTTGAGATAGCAACGTTTGCGAGTTCGACCAAGTAGTGCTCTAACAATCTCCTCCTTTGTCAATTTTAGTGACAAAACTATCAATACATATGGATTACAAAATAAATAAACTTTGTATCTTTTCATCCAAATGCTTTATATCCTTGGTTCTTCAACATTACTCGAAATTTTCGTCACTTCCAAGTACTCCAATGATTCTGAACGTGTTCAACTCAGCATCATAGTTGTTGAAGATCCGTAGCTATAACAATGAGAAAACACTTGCTCTCAATCACTGTTATACAGTGTCATAGTATTATTACGCAGCATCAAAGTTCAATTGTATCACAACTTTGATAACAATACTATGGTGATATGTTTCACTCCCCCTTAGTCAATACTTCATCTCACATGAAAACCACTCCCCCTTACATAATGATCCGTAAACCATATGTATTTGTAGTGTGAACTACACATTAATTCTCCCCATTTTTGTCAATAAAAATTGGCAAAGGTACGAAAATTAGTGGGATCCTAATGAAATTTCCATTGAGATACTTCATGACCTAAAGAGAACAACATATCAACTTGTTTAGATGCCATCATATAGCCGAAGCTAAATGTATTCATCAAGGAGTTTATAAAGATACAAGATAACTCCTATAATATTCCACAGCCGCACTCCCCACAAAGATTTGGCAATTAAGCCCAAGTTCAATTAAGAACTCTCCCCCATATAATGTCATTCCCGAAAGAACAACAAGAGCGACCTTACTTTCACAAGAAAAGAAGGATTTAAAAGAAAACTTTTATACCTAACAGAAATGTTATCTATGAAGAAACAAATACGAAATTGAAACAACACTACACTGACGTTTTAAGCCTTGATTTCCCGAAAGATATGAATGAGTCCAGGGGAAAAAGGCTAGAAACTAATGAACCAAAACAACACCAATAGACTGCCGTAAGTGTTGAAATGTAGTAGTATCTAAAGGTTTGGTGAGGATATCAGCCAATTGTTTTTCGGAAGGCACAAATTCCATATTGATGATACCATTTTCATAGAGATCTCTAATAAAATGATATCTTATATCAATGTGCTTAGTTCTTGAGTGCTCAACAGGATTCTCAGTGATGCGAATCGTACTTGAGTTATCACAAAAGATCTTCATTATTCCAGTGTCAATTCTATAATGAGCAAGCATTTGTTTCATCCATAGAAGTTGAGTACAACACGAACCAGCAGCAATGTATTTTGCTTCGCATGTAGACAGGGATTGTGAGTTTTGTTTCTTGTTATTCCAAGCCACAATATTCAACCCGACATAGTAAAATGCCCCCGAAGTACTCTTTCTGTCTTCCACACATCCTGCCCAATCTGCATATGAATAGGCAGTAAGATCAGTGTTAGTATCAAAAGTATAAGATAGACCATACCCGATAGTGTGTTGGATATATCGCATGATCCTCTTTGCAGCTGCAAGATGAGATTCCTTTGGATTCGCCTGAAATCTAGCACAACAACCAACACTAAACGCAATATCAGGTCTAGTAGCTGTAAGATATAAGATGCTTCCAATGATAGATCGATAAATCTTTTGATCCATAGTTACTCCTTTCTCATCTCGATGTAGTTTACCAGTAGTGGGCATAAGTGTCAGATTTGGATTTGACTTATCAAGACCGAAACTTGATACAAGATCCTTAGCATACTTTTGTTGAGATAAGTATATTTCATCCTTGTGTTGTTGAATTTGTAATCCTAAAAAGAACTTTAATTCACCAACATTGCTCATTTCAAATTCTTTTCCAAGAGAGACTTGAAAATCTTTTGCAAGTTTCTCAGAAGTTGAACCATAGATGATATCATCTATATAGACTTGAGCAATGACAACATCTTTCCCACTTCATTTGGTAAACAAGGTTTTATCAGCTCCACCTCTCGAAAAACCTTTCCTAAGAAGAGAAGTAGTAAGTTTTCCGAACCAGGCACGAGGTGCTTGTTTTAACCCATATAATGACTTTTTGAGCTTAAGGACATGATCTGGGAAATCAGGATTTTCAAAACCCTTAGGTTGAGCGACATAGACCTCTTTCTTTAAAGTTCCATTAAGGAACGCGAATTTTATGTCCATTTGAAACAGCTTAACCTTGAGAAAACAAGCATGAGCTAATAACAACCGAATGGACTCAAGGCGTGCCACAGGAGCAAAGGTTTCGTCAAAATCGATACCTTCAATCTGTGAATATCCCTGAGCGACAAGTCTAGCTTTATTTCTGACAATGGTGCCAAATTCATCAGACTTGTTCTTGAATATCCATTTGGTACCAACAATATTGATATTGGAAGGACAAGGTACGAGCTCCCATACATCTTGTCTTTGAAATTGAATTAACTCTTCATGCATTGCATTTCCCAAAAGGGATCAATAAGAGATTCATCAATATTTTTCGGTTCTACTTGCGATAGATAAAAACCAAAATTACAGATATTTTGAAGTTGTCCTCTCGTCTTAGCTGTAGAATCCTTTCCTTCAATAATACTGTTAGTATCATGATTCTTTTGAACCCAGAGGTGCCGTGGAGGAGCACGTTCTTGTTCAACAGGAGTAGCCTGATCAGAGCTCTTCTCCTCGTCACTGGAAATATCAGGATCAGTAACAGTTGGAACAACTTCAACTGATTCTGGGATTTCCTTGACTTTGTAAATTGTCTCAGTTGGAGGAAATTCAGCAGGGGGATTATCAGGGTGAAAATTGCTTAGATAAACAATGATGACATTAGCAGATTCCATCATAACTTGGGTTATGAGATTAAAGACTCGAAACCCACGACTATCAGAAGCATAGCCAAGAAAGATACCTTCATCGCTTTTAGTATCAAATTTCCCTCTCTGTTCTCGATCTTTCAGAATGTAGCACTTACTTCCAAACACTCTAAGATAATGTAAGTTAGGTTTCCAACCGTACCACAACTCATAAGGAGTGTTTAGGGTTTTCGACCGTAGGCAGACACGGTTGATAAAATAGCATATTGTGAGAACAACTTCTCCCCAAAATCTTAAAGGTAAGTTTTGTTATGGAGAATTACCCTGGCCATTTCCTGAATGTTCCTATTTTTTCTTTATGCAACTCCATTAGCTTGAGGAGTAATGGGAGGTGAGTATTGTTGGATAATCCCCAGATTGTCACAAAATTCAAACACCTTAGTGTCCTTGAATTCAGTTCCTCGGTCGCTTCTAATTTTCTTTAGTTTATGACCTTGTTCATTATGGATTCTATTAACAATAATCTTGAATTCATCAAGGGTTTCATTCTTATGAGCTAAAAATGCCACCTAAGTGAATCTGGTGTAATCATCTACCATAACTAAAGCATACTTCTTACACGCAACCATAGGTTGTTGAATAGGTCCGAAGAGATCCATATGAATTAAATCAAGTGGAGCTTTAGTGAGAATATCTCGAGATGATTTATGGTGAACTTTCGTTTGTTTACCCTTTTGGCATGCACCACAGACACCATCAATCTTTGCATTGATTTTGGGAATGCCTCTAACAAGTTCTTTGTTAATGATCTTAGTTAGAAGTCGAAAATTGATGTGACCAAAACGCTCATGAAAAAGATGTGTAGATTCCACCTTAGTCAAATTGCAACAATTACTAAACAGAGTATCAAGAAGATAACAATTATTTTTACCATGAGTTCCCTGAAAAATTACATTTTCAGTTTTGTCTACAATGTCACATCCATTCGCATTGAAGACAACTCTATGGACTTTGTCACAAATTTGACTAATAGAAAGAAGGTTTGCAGTCATACCTTTAACGTATACTACATCATGGATTTCAGGAACGCCGGGAAGTTTGATCGTCCCCTTCTTGCTTATGTAGCAACAACTCCCATCTCCGAATGTTATAGGACTTCCTTCAAAGTCTCTTGAATTCACAAACCACGAGAGATCACCAGTCATATGTCGGCTACATCCACTGTCAAGAAACCATTGAAGGGCGATGTTGATTTTAGAGAAAAAGCTCTCATACTAACACTACTATCCCGTTTAGGATTTCTTGTTAGCTTTGTACATCTTTTTAGAGAAGTAAGCAGTTGTTCAGCTTTCTTATAAAGATTACTCGCAACCTTTAAACTTTTCTTGAAAGATGTACATGTATGTTGAAAGTGATTGTGAGAGTCACAAAACATACATGGACTAACATCTTTAATCTTATTTGAGTAGTTCTGAGTCCTATCAGGTTTCACAAAGCCTAAACCTCGTTTATCACCTGACTTATGACCATTCTTCAAAGAAGAATTAAAGGAGTTATTCAAATCCATTGAAGAAACTTTGATAGACTTCAAATCCTTATACTTTGTAATTTCTGCAACATGATCAGAATTGATCCGGATTTGTTCATCCAACTTTTTCTGGAGAATAACTAGCTCTTTAGAACATTCTCTAATATCAGAGTTAACTCCTGGTGAAGCGTTTATCGAGACATAACTGTCCATAAAGACATATCGCTACAAACACAGACTTATGAGGTCTTAAACGTGTTTGCCATCTCTGATACCAATTGAAAAAGCGGGGGTCTAACAACCACACCCAATATTTCGCTTAGAAAATTGTATGGACAAACTCCAATATAATTCCAAGAGAATCAATTAGACAGTTAGACTCAATCATTGGAAATATATCCAAGAGTCGTATCTCTGTTTCACAATGTAATCAGAAAATCAAACAGATAGAAATACGTGAGCCTGATTATTATGTGAAACAACTTGAACAGTACCAAAGACCAATGTTCAAGTATCAATCAATATAATCAACAACCAAAGGTTGGATTCTCTAATTGATTGAACTATGCACAACCTGTGATATTTCAATTATATAAACAAATATAATGCGGAAAAGAAATAACACAGATACCAGAAATTTTGTTAACGAGGAAACTGCAAATGCAGAAACACCCCGGGACCTAGTCCAGATTTGAACACCACACTGTATTAAGCCGCTACAGACACTAACCTACTACAAGTTAACTTCGGACTAGAATGTAATTGAGCCCTAATCAATCTCACACTGATCAAGGTACAGTTGCGCTCCTTACGCCTCTGAATCCCAGTAGACTCTACGCACTTGATTCCCTTAGCTGATTTCACCCACAACTAAGAGTTTCTACGACCCAAATCGAAGACTTGATAAAAAAAATTGTCTCACACAGAAAAGTCTATTTGTATAGATAAATCTGTCTCCCACAGATAAACCTATGAGTTTTGTTCCGTCTTTTGATTAATCAAGGTGAACAGGAACCAATTGATATACCGAACTCATATTCCCAAAGAACAGCCTAGAAATATCAATCACCTCGCAATAATCTTAATCGTATGGTAGCGAAACAAGATATTGTAGAATCACAAACGATGATGAGACGAAGATGTTTGGTGATTACTTTTTATCTTGCCTATCGGAGAATAAATCTCGAGCCAATCTTAAAGAAGATAGTACTCAATACGATAGAAGATGCAAGATCAGATCACGCAACTACATAAAAAATAGTTGGGTCTGGCTTCACAATCCCAATGAAGTCTTTAAGTCATTAACCTACAGGGTTTCGTGAAAAACCTAAGGTTAAAGGAGAATCGACTCTAGTCGCAACTAGTATCACACAGAAGGTGTGGGGATTAGGTTTCCCAGTTGCTAGAGTTCTCATTTATATAGTCTTAAAATCATGGTTTGCAATCAATGTTACCTTGGTAACAAAGTATTCAATATTCATCGTTAGATGAAAACCTGATTAGACTCAAGTTAATATCTTTCAACCGTTAGATCGAACTTAGCTTGTTACACACAAATGAAATGCACCTTCATTTAGATATAAGTAACCGTACCAAAACATGTACACCTTGTTGGCTCAACAATAGTTAACCGAAGTTAGCCATATGAACACTTTCATATTAACCTTATTCATCTTAACCATAACTAGTTCAAATGATTCAAATGAAACTAGTTTTAGAGTTGTTCAATTGTTTATATTCTCATAGAAGTATACAAGACACAATTGAAGAAAAATCGATTTTGATTCACTCGAATGAAGTCATTAACATTATAGCCACGGTTTGCAAAAGATTGCATTCCTTATCATATAAATGCATAGTTCATGAGCAAACCGATTTTAGAACATCATCTACTTAGGTATGCGTACCTAAGTAGCCGGACCAAGTTTTGGTTTCACCAGTACGCGAACTAGTACGCATACCAAATCAATATCCAAACTCAACAGAAATTCCCGGACCTGAACCTTACGCCAGTACGCGTACCGGTTTGCATACCAGGTTCCCGGACTTTCTCAAACCAACAAGTACGCATAACGGGTATGCATACCATGGTTCCCAGACATAGATTACATATATGCAAGTACACATAGTATGCTTAAATCCATTTGTTCTAAACTCTATTTCAATCATTGAAACATTCTTATAGGATGACAATAGTTGTTTTCACTAACTATTAGCATAAAAGCCATTTTCAGGTGATTGACATAATCAATACGAAACATTCCGAGTCTACATCAAATAAGATGTTACAAGGAAATTTTCATATGATCATCTTTTGATTTTCGTCAAGAGTATAAGATGAACTTGTTTAAAGCGAAAGCTTACCAACACATATTTCGAGAAATATGTAAGCGAGTTAAACTCAGCTCGAAATATCAAATGTGCATAATAGAAGTTTATATAGCTATATGACTTTTTTCTCAAATAGGAGATAGAGTAAATAGACTTTTGAGTGATAGATGAGTTCAAGTTTTCATATACCTTTTTTTGATGAAGTTCCACAGGCTCCCCTTGATAATTCTTCGTCTTTAATCGATGAACTCCGTGAAGTCTAAAGCTTAACTACACTTTCTATCCTAATCCGAGACTTAGCTATAAGTAAACTAGAAATCAAGACTTATAATTTTGGCAACTAAACTTGACAACAAGCTTGAGATAGCAACGCTTGCGAGTTCGACCGAGCAGTGCTCTAACATATAAAACCAATAAAGATTAATACTGCAAAATCATTTTCCAAATAAACTTTAGAATTTATGTTTTCGCAATATGAAAATCGTTGCAAGATGAAAATCGTTGGCAATAGCTATGTGTACTCATAATAATTGTTATTCCAAACCCTAGTTATCCTTCTTAAAACACAACAATAAATTATCATAAGAAGTTTCCTAGATATTATCTAAGCAAGTAAAAACAAAAGAATCATTTCACTTACTTTGAAGACTCAATCTCGTCTTCGATTAGATCAATCTTGGATTCGAGACTATCTATCTTATCCTCAAGTCTTTTGGTTGAAGATTCCGGTTCACTCTTCAAGGCCCGTACTTGTTCTAAGATAAGATTCATAGTTAATGAGAGTTTTTCAAAATGAGAGACATTAGGATTCTCATCAGAATAGGAATCACGTTTGTCGTGACCAATCTCATTATCTGAGGAACCAAAACGAACTTTCTTAGAGGGAAAAAGAACAGTCCAGACATCATCTTATTTACTGGAAAGACTTGAAGATGACATGATGGAGAAAATGAAATGCTTGCTTAGAATTAGAAATCTTCCACTCTTAAAAAGAAGAAGATATAAAGCAAATTCCTAAAAAGACCTTTGACAAAAACCCTAACAGATTTCGGATAATCAAAAAGGAGCTTTATTAGGAAAACCGTTTAAGCACAGAAATGGTTATTGACTTTAGACACTAGAGGAAGGAGAAAAAAAAGAGACAAGACAAAAAAAAAATAATCTATTCACACCCTTCTCGAAGATTATAGTCCTTGTCCAGGGAAAAAAACAAGAACAATCTCAAAACCTATTACAGATTGTAATTTCTCCCATCTAATAAAGGATTGGGTGGATTCTTATGAGAAAAGGACGATTTTCTTATTCCTAGATCCTGATATCTTTTTGGACGATCACGATCAGGTGTCTTCCTTTCTTGCAGTGTACTGAAAGCCATGTTTATTGATTTTCGTAAACTATGAATGGTTCTAAAAATCTCTTCCGAAAGTGATGTAGATTTCTTATGGGATTTTCTTTTCTCCTTCTGGTAACGTGAATTATTGGAAGGAGAATTTTTTAGAACCTTTGTGAACACCAACTCTTAGTGATCATGGTTTTTATACAAAAGACACAATTGATTTGTTGTGACATTGTATTTAATGTTTTCCTCATTATAAGAGAGATTTGAGTCAGGAGTAATATGCTGATTTTGTTTAAGAGAGTTTATCGAAGTTGATCGATTATTCTTCTTGAAATCACGATTGCGAGATGTCGCATTCTCTTGTCTTAATTTTTTCAGTTGATTTTCCTGATTTTCAATCCTTTTAATCCATGCTTCCTTCTCCAATTGAAACATACTCTTCATTGAGTACAAATCATTGGTTAAAAGATCAATTTTGTTTTTTGGGGAGGGTAGATTGTTTATCATGGAACAATTAGAGCTGTTCGAGGAACAAGTGTGACAATCAGCAAAGTAAGTGAGAGAACATTCACGGGATTCTTCCTCAGGACAGTAGTCAAGAGTTGCCATCCATGCTATGGTTAACTCACTGACCTCCTTATTAAAAGAACCAGAGCATATGGAACAAGTTCCATTATCATAGTTTTTGTGAACTTTTCTATCCTTTTCATTGATTGGAGATAAATTATTTTGAGACTTTCTTTTTCTCTGTCTTAGAGTTTTCTTTAACTGTTGAACAATCAGTGAAAGGGTCGAATTAAAGCAATTCTCATCCCTTGTATCAATCAAATCGGGACAACGAGACTTTACTTCAGATGTAGTAAAATAATTACTAGACATGCGAATTTTTTCTCTTCTACTCAGTTCAAGATCAAAAAAAATTAGCTTTCCAACGAGTGTATTTCTGGAAAGAGTGTTAAGGTTATTTCCTTCAACGATGACATGTTTCTTAGAATCGTATTTGGGTGGCAAAGATATGAGAATTTTCATCACAATGTCCTTTTCAGGAATAGTCTTACCCAACGCAAAAGATGCATTAACAATTTCAGACACTTTGTGATTAAACTCATCAAATGGTTCTTCTTCTGCCATATGAAGGTTTTCCCAATCAGAATTTAGGTTTTGGAGCCTAGCTTCCTTTGCAAAGGTATTCCCTTCTAATACAGTTTCTAAGATATCCCACGCATCTTTAGACCGAGTGCACATAGTCACATGGTGTTGAAGATCTGGGGTAATGGCATGAATGATAACATTTAAACTATCAGAATTTTGCTTTGCAACAAGAATCTCGTTAGGTTCATATCTACTAATATCCTTTGCAATAGAGACACTGTCTACTGTAACCATTGGAGGATCATAGCTATTAACAACATAAACCCATGATTAAAAATCACGCGCTTGAAGAAAGGCACGCATAGCAATTTTCCACCATAAGTAATTTGAGCCATCGAAGACTGGTGGTACGTTTACAGAGATATCACTTATGTCCATAGATTCAGATCGCTACAAACACAGACTTATGAGGTCTTAAACGTGTTTGCCTGCTCTGATACCAATTGAAAAAGAGGGTGTCTAACAACCTCACCCAATATTTCGTTTCGGCAATCTATATGGACAAACTCCAATATAATTCCAAGAGAATCAACTAGACAATCAGACTCAATCAATGGAAATATATCCAAGAGTTGTATCTCTCTTTCACAATGTAATCAGCAAATCAAACAGATAGAAATCCGCGAGACTGATTATTATTAGAAACAACTTGAACGGTACCAAAGACCAATGTTCAAGTGTCAATCAATTTATATCAACAACCAAAGGTTGGATTATTTAATTGATTGAACTACGCACAACCTGTGATATTTCAATTATATAAACAAATATAATGCGGAAAAGAAATAACACAGACACCATAAATTTTGTTAACGAGGAAACCGCAAATGCAGAAACACACCGGGACCTAGTCCATATTTGAACACCATACTGTATTAATCCGCTACAGACACTAGCCTACTCCAAGTTAACTTCGGGATGGAATGTAGTTGATCCCTAACCAATCTTACACTGATTAAGGTACAGTCGCGTTCCTTACTCTTCTGGATCCAAGTATACTCTACGCACTTGATTCCCTTAGCTGATCTCACCCACAACTAAGAGTTGCTCCGACCCAAAGTCGAAGACTTGATAAACCAATTTGTTTCACACAGAAAAGTCTATTGAATAGATAAATCTTTCTCCCACAGAAATACCTATGAGTTTTGTTCCATATTTTGATAAATCAAGGTGAACAAGAACCAATTGATACACCGGACTTATATTCCCGAAGAAAAACCTAGTAATATCAATCACCTCACAATAATCTTAATCGTATGGTAGCGAAACAAGATATTGTGGAATGACAAACGATGAGACGAAGATGTTTGTGACTACTTTTTATCTTGCCTTTCGGAGATTAAATCTCGAGCAAATCTTAGAGAAGATAGTACTCAATCACGATAGAAAACAACAAGATCAGAACATACAACTACAGAGAAAATAGGTTGGTCTGGCTTCACAATCCTAATGAAGTCTTCGTTAACCTATAATGGTTTTAGAAAAACCTAGGTTAAAGGAAAATCGACTCTAGTCGCAACTAGTATCACACAAGAGGTGTGGGGATTATGTTTCCAAGTTTATAGAGTTCTCCCTTATATAGTCTTCAAATCAGGGTTTGTAATCAATGTTACCTTGGTAACAAAGCATTCAATATTCACCGTTAGATGAAAACCTGATAAGACGCAAGCTAATATATTTCAACCGTTAGATCGAACTTAGCTTGTTACACACAAATAAAAAGTGACTTCATTTAGATATGAGTAACCGTACCTAAATGTGTACACCTTGTTGGATCAATAATAGTTAACCGAAGTTAGCCATATGAACACTTTCATATCAACCTTGTTCATCTTAACACAACTAGTTCAAATGACTCAAATGAAACTAGTTTTAGAGTTGTTCAATTGTATATATTTTCATAGAAGTATACAAGACACAATTGAAGCAAAATCTATTTTTATTCACTCGAATCAATTCATGAACATTATAGCCACGGTTTGCAAAAGATTGCATTCCTTATTATATAAATGTATTAGGTCATGAACAAACCGATTTTAGCTATAAGTAGACTAGAAATCAAGACTTATAGTTTTTGCAACTAAACTTGACAAACAAGCTTCAGATAGCAACGCTTGCGAGTTCGACCAAGCAGTGCTCTAACAATCTCTTTGAGAATTTCATTATGATCCCGTTAGTTTTTGTAACTTTTCCAATTTATATTGACAAAAAGGGGGAGAATTATTTTGTATTTCACACTAATACATATGGTTTAGGGATCATTATGTAAGGGGGTGTGGTTTTCATTGTAAGATAAGGTATGGACTAAGGGGGAGTGATACATATCACCATAGTATTATTGTGAAAGTTGTGATACAATTGAACTTTGATGCTGTGTAATAAAACTATGACACTGTATGTTAGAGCATAGCACGATTGAACCCACCAAGCGTTGGTATGTCAAGTTTGGTTGTCATGTTTTAGTGAATCAAAACTCATCTAAGAGTCGCTTGATTATGTACTAGAGACAACTTCGTATAGGTTAGACTAGAAAGTCTAGGATTATGAGACATACAAGTACTCGAAGACCTGAAGAATGTGAAGAAGTAACGAGCTACAACGACGACATCATCCTTCCTCTTGAGGTTAGTAATATTGATTTGAACTGTTTCATTCCTAACGTATCTTTAAAGTCGTTCTTTATTGAAAACATAAATGCAAAGCTGTGAATGATTATACTCTAGTAGTGAGACATGATCACATGATCATAGTGTTAAAGAATTAAGATACAACGTATAACGCTTATGTTTTTGAAAATCGTATATATGACATCGACATAATCGTATGAATGCTATTGTGATTATGTATATGGGTAAATGTGAAGATTTCATCCTAGGAAACAATGTTTATATTTGTTTAAAGGAAGTACATTCATGAACTTGTATTATGAATCAAAAGGGAAATCGCTAGGCTTATTGGTATTGTTATTCATTGCATATCTTTGGATTACCAATATGTGTGAGTTAGTATAACCGATCATAACTTGTTATGTATCTTGGTATAACTAATCACAGTGCCTGACTTCTGATTTGGTATGACTTTATTAGTGTAACCGATCCTAAGTAATCACCTGAGATGGTATGATCAATATTTGTAATTGGTGTGACCGATCCTAGTAATTGGTGTGACCGATCACAAAAGATTTGTGTAATCGATCCTTGTAATTGGTATAACCGATCCTGGTAATTGGTGTAACCGATCCTGGTAACTGGTGTGACCGATCACAAGCAATACCATCAGTATATGGTAACCGATCCTTGTAACTGATGTAACCGGTCCTGGTAACTGATGTAACCGGTCCTGGTAACTTATGTGTTTGATCACAAGTAATCCATATTGAGCTAGAACCAATCCTAGTGATTGGTAGAACCGATTGAACCCATAATTGTGTTTTGATATTTGATCAATCACATAGTTGTCTTTGAATACAGATGAACCAATTCTAAACTTGTTTGGAAGTGTGGTATAATCGACTCCAAGATTGTAAATATGAAAGAGGATTTACAAAAGATGTCAACATACTTTGAACACGAACAGTAACTCTTATCTTTTATTGTTCAAAGATATTCCTTAATTACTCAAGGAGATGTCGGTCCAAAATAAATTAAGAATCTTTTAATTAAGGTTGTTAGTTTTATATGCTTTAATTACCAGCAATTAAATGCATATCTCTAGAGAATAAAAATTAGTAATGTGCATTTACTAATTGGAGAGTTTCTATTGAGATATTTCGGAAAATATTGGACAAAGCATTTCCAGGAATTATGAAAACTGATTTGGGCATTTATTGGATATCTTGATAAAATTCGGTTTTGGAAATTCCTTGGTGTCCAAACATCCTTGGTCTATAAGTACCTAAGTTTGCATTTCGAGCAAACTATCCTAAGAGCCACGCAAACTTCATCTTTTTGTTGTTTCTGGTGGAGCCGTCTATTTGGAGAGGAAAGTACCCTAATTAGGCGAAATCTCTTACGACCGCTCGTTTAAAGACTTCTGTGGGATCAAGAAGCTCTACGAGTACCGTTGGTAGGAAACTAGATAATTGCAGTTTATTAGTTTTCGATTGATTTGATTGACTAACGGTTGTTGAACTTTGATTGCACCTAGTTTGTTTATTCTTGAGAATCTTCTCTTCTGATATAAGATTCACTCAAACTAGATCGAAGTGTTGACGGGATCTTTAGAACTGTTTGTAGATCTAAAGACATCTTGTGATAATCCATTATTAACAGACTCCGTTCTGTGTGTGATTGATCACAATAGATTCAAGTGGTGTTGTGCAGGTTTAATTGAAGATTTGAAGACAAAGAAGATTTCTTATTGGTTTCTCATATCTTTGTGTAGCACAAACCTTGATCGGCTGGGATCCAACTAGAATCAGATTTATTCGATTTATTAGTTGCGTGAGATCGGCATCGCTTTATAGTTTCTTGTTGGGTTCTATATTAATTGATTACAAATCTAAACTCTGCTACTTCGGTAGTTGTTGGATAGATTGATCTTACCAGGCAAAGGAGTTTATTAGTTTAAACGGAAGAGCCTTTGCATATGACTTGAGATATCTTCATCTGAAAGAATCAAGAAAGTTGTTACTAAACAGATTTGTTGTTCCTTTACTGTTTGGAATACAATCCAAAGGAAATATTCCAATGCGTGCACTTATTGAATGTCGGAAGCGCAGGGATAGTGAAGAAACTAAGTGAACTAGGTTTAGTTGCTTGGTCTCAACTATACGAAGTTGGTTTAGATTTTATATAGCGGCTTAATTCTGAGAGTATTCAATTCTGGACTTGGTCCCGGGGTTTTTCTGCATTTACAGTTTCCTCGTTAACAAAATCTTGTTGTGTCTTTTACTTCTCTATTTCCGCAATTATAATTGTTTATTATAATTAAAAGTAAAATACACAAACGTTAACTCCGTATTACTTGATAGTGATCCTATAGAGTTTCGTTAAGTCCGAACCTATTATCAAGTAATCACGCTTTGATTGTTGTATTGTCTCGATCTCGTATCCATAGACGATCACACAAAGTGTGAATACCGATTTGTCGTATTGTCTCGACTTTGTCCATAGAAAATCACTTTCGCTAAGAGGACTTGTAGGTGGATAATTTAAAGATTGTGGTGTATTTGAGTACCCTCGTCTTTTCAATTGGTATCAGAGCAGGAAAACACGAAAAGATCTAACAATCTGTGTTTGGTGCGATCCAACCTATAAGAAATGAATCTATGTCTGATTCAGTTAACGTTATGCAAGAGTATGAATACTCAAATGTTGAAGATGTTACTACTTTGTTGACTCATGATCCAGGAGTTACGAAAACATCTGAGTCTATCTCTGATAGAAAAGAAGATACTGATAAAGAGTTGGTAAAACTCCTAAGGAAAATAAGATCTCTGTCTACACAGATGTTAATATTAAAGACATAATCTCATCTTATTAAGCATGAGATCAGAGAAAAAGACATTCAACTAAATATTCTATCCAAAGAGAATATGGATCTCACTGTCAAATTAGAAGCTCTTGGTAAATCTCTTACTCAAGATAAAAAGACTCATCCTATGACTCTGACTAATGATTCTGTTATAATTTCTTCAGATGAAGAAACAAAAAGTCCTTGTTTGACTTTTAGAGATTATGATAACAAAACCTGTTTGATCACATCTGAAACATATCATGATGATGGTAGTCTGCCTAACTACATCAAGTCAGAAGAGAATGAGAAACCATCTTCTACAACTACTGATGATCAAATGAAATCTTGTCCAAAAGAAACTTTGAATTGATTCCATGAAAAAATCTTGAGTACAACTTTCTGTCACTTGACAGGAAACTTATATTTCTTCAAAATACTGTGGTAAAAGTATTGAAAGATGTTTCTTGTCTTAAAAAACTGAAAGATCATTCCTCAGTAGGAACACAGAATATATCCCAAATTGATAACATCAACTCAAAAGACTCTGAAGTAAGAGTTGATAATCAGTTTTTGAAAAAGGTTCCTCCTCACTCATGTCGAAATAGTCCCTGTGTATATAAAAAACGATCCCAAAAGAAAGGGAAAGAGAGAATCTCTGCCAAAGGAAACAATCAGGAATTTCCGATAATTGTTTCAGATAATCATACTGATGTACATCATAAGGAAATTCTTAGAATGAGAAAATCTTATGAAAATCTCATTGACAGAATTAAGAGAGATTTATCTATCTCTGAAAATTCTCACATCAGTACTGTTTTTCCACATGATCATACCTTTAGATTAAGGAAGGATCATCTTCTTGGGAGAAAATACTTTGGGAAGAAATTTCCAAAGAGAAACATGAACTATGTTTCTGATACTCGTCGTAAGCAAGAAAAAGCTTACTCCGATACAACCTAGTTGTATGGAGATTGTGTATTCTCATCCTAGCTCGTGCTCAATTTTTGGATGAGAAAGCACATAAAATGAGAGCATAATTTTTTTCATTTGTGTTTTATCATAAAAATCTGTGAAAATCTTTGGATAGTTGCGAATCCATTTTTGTCTAAAAAAATGTTTATGTTTACCATGATCTTCCAAAAATAGGTTTTAATTGAAATTTTCGAATTTTAATAAACCTTCCAGCATGAGAAGTTCGGACATAGGAAACAAAATATATTCTGTGTATATTTTTGGAATTTCCTGAGTATTTTCGATCTGAAAGTTGTCTCTTCTTAAAAGAAATTATCTCTTGCTTGTATTGAGAAACCCTGATTAATTCTTATTTAAATCCCTGATCATGCCTCCAATAACTCGCAGTTTTACAAAGGTCAATAAGGAGGAAGCTCAAAAGTTTAAGGATTGTCAAGGAATCAATGCAGAAAGGAAGAAGAAAATCATATCGAAAATCATGTCTGATTATGATTTCGATAGTTCTACCGGATCTCAAGATGAGTCATGTCTGTTGGCTTATAACCTTCAAGATCCAAAAAAAACCAAGTGGATACCTTCTGATAGTATGATTGACTATATCCACTGTTTTGAAGAACTAAGAACCAATCTCATAATGACGGTTCTACATCAAGATTAGCTCAAGGATAGGATTGAGGAAACAAAAGATGATCTTGCAGACATGAAGGTTCAAGTTAAAAAGATTGAAAAACAGGAAGTGGTTGCAGACAAGTCTCTCGATACATGCTTCAAGAGTTTGAACACTGAAGAAACCTCAGTGAACAATAAGAGCACCACTAGGGATTAAGTTATATGATGTAATACTTAATCCAAGAAAAATAGACATCAGTTTTTGATTTATTTCGATTATTGTATAAGGTCTATTTTGAAATAAAACTATCAATTATTTATGAATAAAATTATAATTTTATAATTTTTCTTATGATAGTTTCAGATTACATAGCATGTGCTTAAATGTCTATATTATTGTTATGTATTTATGGGATGTTTGATTTTGGTTTTCATAACCTTAATATTCGATCTCATATGATGAGAACCCTTATGGTTTGTGTGACTTTTTGATTTAGCGGGATTAAGTTCTAGCCCAAGTTGGTAGGCTTTATTAAAGGATCATAAGGTGTTTCGATTGGACTCATATGTAAAAAGTCACAATGTGTTAAATCAATTTGTGTTCACATGAGTTGTGTTTAGCATAAACATATGTGTTTCGGGTTTTCAACTTTTTCTATTGGCACGCAAAAGTAAAAACCGATTCAACCATTCTCTGGTAAAGGTTGCTCTTGTTGTTGTTCTTTTGTTCTTGCGAGAGGATGACAACATACTGGGGGAGAGTTCTAACTTGAACTTGTGCTTAATGATATATATTTCTAGGGAGAAGAGGATGCGGAATCTGAGGTAACGAATTTGTTAGTTAATCATTTTCCTGTTTAAGAAAAGCCTGCGTATATTGCATATATTTTGCTTTTGCTTAACAAAATTTCGGTACAATTGATGTATATTCCATTATGTGTGTATGGATGTGTGTGTGTGTGATTCAATTGTTTCCGGTTAAGAAAAACTGTGTCAATTTATTTGGCTTATTGTTTGGTATCTTCTTTATTGTTTGATATCAAGTGTTTTTGTTTAACGAAATTTCGGTGCAATTGCGGTGTTATAATGTCTATGTTTGTTTCAATTGCTTCCGGTTAAGAGAAATAATTTTGCAAGTAAATTTATTTGGTTTGTATGTATTGTTTATGGCTTAACAAAATACGGGATCATTTGTTTAGTCCGATTCGATTTCGGATAAGAGAAACTAAGTTAATTCTTATCTTAGTTAGACTTATCAAATTGAAGGATTCGGTTATTCAATTCTAATCGAATGCCTTGACAAAAAATACTAGTTAACTAACCTAGTACTTGTCTTGAATAAAGTGAAAGGTCTAAGTTATTGTCTGAATAATTAGAACCTGATGAGAAAAATAAAGTTAATTCTGATCTTTATTTTGGTTTTATCGAAATAAGCGATTGTATGTGTACAATCGGTTTAGCAAGGGAACTAAGTTTCTTAGTCAATTTTTTAAACTATTAGGGAAAATTGCTTCGGGAAATATTTTCCTTGATAACATATTAAAACCAAATTACTTGTAGTTTCGATTTTGATATTGGTTATCAAAAGTGGTATGTGAAACCTTCGTGCTTAACTCTTATAGGTTGTACAAGTCTATTAGATTTGTAAGATCCTTTCGGTTTGACCTTTATTTTCTCGAACCTTTGTCATTTTGTGATAAAAAAGGGGAGAAATATATGGAGTATATAAGTGATTTGTAATCACTAAGGAAAGGACAATTGTGCTTAAACGTTATATCTAACGAAAGAGTAAAGCATTGACTAAGGAGGAGCAACATATCATATTGCTATTGTAGTTATTTGGACTGAAAAAGAGAAATAACAAAGATGTTCGGATTGAAAATCTACCTATATTACCTTTAGGGGGAGTATAAGCTTTGTTATTAAAATGTCAACATCGACATTTATTAATTGAATATATGCAGGTTATTGTGCTGTTGAAACTTGGAATCAAGCGTATGTTTAATGAATTCTTGTAATTTGTTTATCCATATGTATTAAGAGTTTTCTCACTAAAATTGACAAAGGGGGGGATTGTTAGAGCATAGATCGGTTGAACCCACCAAGCGTTTGTATGTCAAGTTTGGTTGTCATGTTTTAGTGAATCAAAACTCATCTAAGAGTGGCTTGATTATGTACTAGAGACAACTTCGTATAGGTTAGAATATAAAGTCTAGGATTATGAGACATGCAAGTATTACTCGAAGACCTGAAGAATGTGAAGAAGTAACGAGCTACAACGACGACATCATCCTTCCTCTTGAGGTTAGTAATATTGACTTGAACTGTTTCATTCCTAACGTATCTTTCAAGTCGTGCTATATTGAAAACATAACTGCGAAGCTGTGAATGATTATACTCTAGTAGTGAGACATGATCACATGATCATAGTGTTAAGGAATTAAGATACGAAGTATAACACTTATCTTTTTGAACTCCGTATATATGACATCGACATAATCGTATGAATGCTATGGTGATTATGTGTATGGGTAAGGGTGAAGATTTCATCCTAGGAAACAATGTTTACATTTGTTTAAAGGAAGTACATTCATGAACTTGTTTTATGAATCGAAAGGGAAATCGCTAGGCTTATTGGTATTGTTATTCATTGCATATCTTTGGATTACCAATATGTGTGAGTTAGTAGAACCGATCATAACTTGTTATGTATCTTGGTATAACTAATCACAGTGCCTGACTTATGATTTGGTATGACTTTATTAGTGTAACCGATCCTAAGTATTCACCTGAGATGGTATGATCGATATTTGTAATTGGTGTGACCGATCCTAGTAATTAGTGTGACCGATCACAAAAGAGTTGCGTAATCGATCCTTGTAATTGGTGTAACCGATCTTGGTAACTGGTGTGACCGATCACAAGCAATACCATCAGTATATGGTAACTGGTCCTTGTAATTGACGTAACCAATCCTGGTAATTGATGTAACCGGTCCTGGTAACTTGTGTGTTCGATCACAAGTAATCCATATTGAGGTAGAACCGATTGAACCTATGATTGTGTTTTGATATTTGATCAATCACATAGTTGTCTTGGAATACAGATGAACCAATTCTAAACTTGTTTGGGAGTGTGGTATAATCGATTCCAAGATTGTAAATATGAAAGAGGATTTACAAAATATGTCAACATACTTTGAACACGAACAATAACTCTTATCTTTTATTGCTCAAAGATATTCCTTAATTACTCAAGGAGATCCCGGTCCGAAATAAATTAAGAATCTTTTAATTAAGGTTGTTAGTTTTATATGCTTTAATTACCAGCAATTAAATGCATATCTCTAGAGAATAAAAATTAGTGATGTGCTTTTACTAATTGGAGATTTTCTATCGAGAGATTTCGGAAAATATTGGACAAAGCATTTCCAGGAATTATGAAAACCGATTTTGGCATTTATTGCATATCTTGAGAATATTCGGTTTTGGAAATTCTTTGGTATAAAAACATCCATGGTCTATAAATACCTAAGTTTTCATTTCGAGCAAACTATCCTAAGAGCCAGGCAAACTTCCTCTTTTTGTTGTTTCTGGTGGAGCCGTCTATTCGGAGAGGAAAGTACCCTAATTAGGTGAAATCTCTTACGACCACTCGTTTAAATACTTCCGTGGGACCAAGAAGCTCTACGAGTACCGTTGGTGGGAACTAGATAATTGCAGTTTATTAGTTTTCGATTGATTTGATTGACTAACGGTTGTTGAACTTTGATTGCACCTAGTTTGTTTATTCTTGAGAATCTTCTCTTCTGATATAAGATTCACTCAAACTAGATCGAAGTGTCGATGGGATCTTTAGAACTGTTTGTAGATCTAAATACATCTTGTGATAATCCATTTTTAACAGACTCCATTCTGTGCGTGATTGATCACAAGAGATTCAAGTGGTATTGTGCAGGTTTAATTGAAGATTAAAGAAGATTTGAAGACAAAGAAGATTTCTTATTGGTTTCTCATATCTTTGTGGTGCATAAACCTTGATCGGCTGGGATCCAACTAGAATCGGATTTATTCGATTGATTAGTTGCGTGAGATCGGCATCGCTTTATAGTTTCTTGTTGGATTCTATATTGATTGATTGCAAATCTAAACTCTTCTACTTCGGTAGTTGTTGGATAGATTGATCTAACCAGGCAAAGGAGTTTATTAGTTTAAATGGAAGAGCCTTTGCATATGACTTGAGATATCTTATCTGAAAGAATCAAGAGAGTTGTTACCAAATAGATTTGTTGTTCCTTTACTGTTTGGAATACGATCCAAAGGAAATGTTCCAGTGCGTGCACTTATTGAATGTCAGAAGCGCAGGGATACTGAAGAAACTAAGTGAACTAGGTTTAGTTACTTGGTCTCAACTATACGAAGTTGGTTTAGATTTTGTATAGCGGCTTAATTCCGAGAGTATTCAATTCTGGACTTGGTCCCGGGGTTTTTCTGCATTTGCGGTTTCCTCATTAACAAAATATTGTTGTTTCTTTTACTTTTTCTATTTCCGCAATTATAATTGTTTATTATAATTAAAAGTAAAATACACAAACGTTAACTCTGTATTACTTGATAGTGATCCTTTAGAGTTTGGTTAAGTCCAAACCTATTATCAAGTAATCACGCTTTGATTTGTCGTATTGTCTCGACTTTTTCCATAGACAATCACTTTCGGTAAGAGGACTTATAGGTGGATAATTTAAAGATTGTGGTGTATTTGGGTACCCTCGTCTTTTTACTGTATTACAATAATTGAGAACAATTGTTTTCTTATTGCTATGACTATGGATGTTCAACAACAATGATGCTGAGTTAAACACGTTCAGAATCACTGGAGTACTTGGAGTGAGGAAGAATTCAAGGAATGTTGAAGAACCAAGGAAATCAAGCATGTTGGATGAGAAGCTACAAAGTTTATTTATTTTGTAATCCATATGTATTGATAGTTTTGTCACTAAAATTGACAAAGGAGGAGATTGTTAGAGCACTGCTCGGTTGAACTTGCAAGCGTTGCCATCTCAAGCTTATATATTAAGGAATACAATCTTTGCAAACCGTGGCTTAATGTTCATGAATTGATTCTCTTGAATCAAATCCGATTTTGCTTCAATTGTGTATTGTATACTTCAATGCGAAGATAAACAATTGAACAACTCTATGAGTAGCACAATTAGATTCATTTGATTATCATTTGATCTAGAAGTGTTAAATGAATGTGGTTAATACAAAAGTTTTCATATGGCTAACTTCGGTTAACTGTTATTCAGCCAACTCAATAAACACGTTTGGGTACTGTTATCCATATCTAAATGAAGGTATATTTCATTTGTGTGTAACAAGCTAAGACCATCTAACGGTGAATATTGATTTATTTGTTTTAAATCTATCAAACCCTGATTTGAAGACTATATAAGGGAGAACTCTAGCAACTGGAAAGCCTAATCCCCACACCTCCTGTGTGATACTAGTTGTGACTAGAGTTGATTCTCCTTTAACCTAGGTTTTTCGTAAAAGCATTATAGTTTATCGACCTAAAGACTTCATTGGGATTCTGAAGCCAGACCCAACTGTTTTTTATGTAGTTGCGTGTTCTGATCTTACTTGTTCTATCGTATTGAGTACTATCTTCTCTAAGATTGGCTCGATATTTATCTCTGATATGTAAGATATAAAAAGTAATCACAAAGCTCTTCGTCTCATTCTTTGTGATTCCACAATAACTTGTTATACTACCATATGGTTAAGTTATTGTGAGGTGATTGATATTTCTAGGATGTTCTTCGGGAATATAAGACCGGATTATCAATTGGTTCCTGTTCACCTTGATTTATCAAAAGACGGAACAAAAACTTCATAGGTATTTCTGAGGGAGACAGATTTATCTATCAAAATAGACTTTTCTGTGGGAGACAGATTTGTTTATAAAGTCTTCGACTTTGGGTCGTAGCAACTCTTAGTTGTGGGTGAGATCAGCTAAGGGAATCAAGTGCATAGAGTCCTGCTAGGATTCAGAGGCGTAAGGAACGCAACTATACCTTAATCGGTGTGAGACTTTGTTAGGGCTCAACTACATTCCAGTCCGAAGTTAACTTGTAGTAGGCTAGTGTCTGTAACGTCTTAATACAGTGTGGTGTTCAAATATGGGCTAGGTCCCTGGGTTTTTCTGCATTTGCGGTTTCCTCGTTAACAAAACTTATATGTCTGTGTTATTTCTTTTCCGCATTATATTTGTTTATATAATTGAAATATCACAGGTTGTGCGTAGTTCAATCAATTGGTAAATTCAACCTTTGGTTGTTGATTGAAATTAATTGACACTTGAACATTAGTCTTTGGTACCGTTTAAGTTGTTTCTCATAATAATCAGGCTCACTGATTCCTATCTGTTTGATTTGCTGATTACATTGAGAAACAGAGATATAACTCTTGGAAATATTTCCTTTATTGAGTCTGACTGTCTAGTTGATTCTCTTGGAATTATATTGGATTTAGTCCATACAGATTGCCGAACGAAATATTGGGTGTGGTTGTTAGACCCCTGCTTTTTCAGGTATCATCGCCCAGTGACTTTACCACTATACTACAGTGGCGGTTATGTTCTGATATGACATTTCGAATAAAAAACTATAACATACTTTGTGTACCAGTTATGGGGATAAATAACCATCGGCAAACTACTCTTTTTGAATGTGGACTAATAGATTGTGAGTCATCTGATGTTGTGGGGTTTGTTTAAAACTTTTATGGAGGCTAGAGAAGAATATCGACCTACAAATATGAAAATGCGTGGGTACCGAAATACACCACCAACTTTTTCCTAGGCGATCTGTATGGACAAACTTAAACACAATTCCGAGAGTTCAACTTAATGAATCTTAATCGAGGAATAGTATTCAGAGTTATATCTCTTTCTCTCACAATTAGAAAGATTACAGAGACTAGTCCGTGAACTTGATTTGCGTGTGAGAGTATTTGGGTGATTCCGAAGATCAGTTTCCCAAGTAATCAATCAAGTCGTATCCAACAAACAAGGTTGGACTATCTGCTATGGTTGATTAACGCACAACCTGTGATATTCAATTATAAAGATAAACAATATAATGCGGAAAAAATAAAATAACACAGACACCAAGAATTTTGTTAACAAGGAAACCGCAAATACAGAAAAATACCGGGACCTAGTCCAGATTGAATACAAAACTGTATTAAGCCGCTACAAACACTAGCCTACTACTAATTAACTTTGGACTGGAATGTAGTTGAGACCGAATTAAACCCTTACAACAATTCAGTTACAGTCGCGTTCCTTGCGCCTCTTGAATCCCAGCAGGACTCCGCGCAATTGATTCCCTTAGCTGACGTCACACCAACTAAGAGTTGCTTCAACTCAATTGAATACTTTAAACCAATCTGCCTCCCACAGATAAACCTATATATGTGATTTCATTTTTGATCAAAGATCAAGGTGATGGAAATCGATAGCAATAGACAAAGTCTAGCTAACCTTAAAATCCAAACCTATGCAACCCAAAGTGCGGCCTAGATTATTATTCACCTCACAAGTATTAAACTTGTGGAATCAACAAAGTCTAAGACGAAGAGAACTTTGATGTTTAATATCTATCTTGATCAAGTGAGCAGCTCAACAATCGATCAAGATTAGGATACTCGAACCATCAGATAAACAATAGCTGGACATGGCTTCACGAATCCCTATGAAGTCTTTGTAGTCGCTAATCCCTAAAAGGGTTTTAGGAAGAGGACGACTCTAGTTTTACAACTAGGACACACCTAGAGAAGTAGTGTCAGGATTCAAAGATCCCAGTTGTTTGAGGTTCCCCTTATATAGACACTCAAAGCATAGGTTGCTTTGGGTTTAATCTAAGATATCTTTGGAACCAAGCAAACAATATTCACCGTTAGATGAATCTTTGAATCTGATTTACATAATCAATATATACATTCTGGTTAGGATGAACCGTAACCAAACCGTGTACATGACCACGCTCATGAATTGTTAGCCGAAGCTAGCCAACTGAACTATAAGCTTGAGCATTTTCATAAACACTTAAGACTTAACTCGAGTCATAATTATGTGATCAAATATGTCTATGGTGTTTTAATAAATAGAGAATATTCAAATGCTATTTATCTCGGAGAAATAATTTTATGTGCATATGAATTTAATCAACATGGTAAGGAGGCGTACAAGGTACAAGTACTTGACCTGTTCGTGAACAGTTATGTCATGGTACGTGTACCGGTATGTATACTTTATAACATAACCGAGTTCCAGAGTTCACAGAACTTTTTCAGTACGTGTACCGGTATGGATACCGTTTAAACATAACCAAGTTCCGAAGTTCGCAGAACTTTTCTGGTACGTGTACCGGTATGGATACCAAACCGGTTCCGTAACCAACAATTCCTTTTTTATACGCGTACTGGTTTGTGTACCGATCCGGATTCATGAGGTCACAGACTTTTAAGGTGTGCATACTAATATGCGTACCAAAAATCTGTTTATTGACATATAGCTACTCCGCTATGTGTACCGAGTAAATGTATTACGGCTTTAGACTTATAACAGTTTTACTAGTTTGTAAGACTGATATATACATTGTCTTGTATCTGAATTTATAGTAGTTCTATATTTTTCTCTAAATCGATCTGAAACATTCCCGAATAACATCAATGACACATATCACCGTTCCAGGCTATTTTTGAACGATAATCTTGAATCATGATTTTGATTGCGAACAATAAATTGTTCTTGAACGAAATTCACCATGTATGAAATGTTCATTAAGCTTAGTCATATTTCGAGGACTAATAACAAGAAGAATCTTGACTCGAAATTATTGATATGCTTACGATAGCCTAATTAGTTACGTGACAACGTCTCAAAGATAGAAATGTGAATATAACTTGAGAAATAGGTGGTTCATTCTTCACTTGATGTCCGTTTCTCAACTACATCTTTTATCCTAATCCGAGACTTAACTAGTTGTAGACTAGAAATCAAGATATAGTTTTGACAACTAAATTTGACAACAAGATTGAGATAACAACACTTATGAGTTCGACCGAGCAATGCTCTAACAAAATATATTTATTTATCAATCACCGAAAATTTTGAAAGTCGTTTAAGAAATATTTTCATATTCTCACCATGGATTGTGTTTGTAGTATGTAACCCAAAATGCAGCTAAATAATTAAGTACGTCATTTTCCGAGTTTAAATAATTTACACCGGATTTTAAATCTTGCGTATAAAAACTTGAAGAATTTGGAAAAATATGGAACATTGTTGGCCACTTCCGATCTGGCAAACAATATGCTAAGGAGTCTTATTCTCTATCATGGTGGGATAGCTGATTATCATTGTGATGGACATATTGTTTTTCATCTACCTATATGTTGCTTGGAGAATCCTAACGACACAACGAACGGTATGGTGAGCGACTAAGGGCACACCAGAGAGGAAGGATGGTGGAGCTCTTTGGTCTGTGTAGCTTCCATATGGACTAAAAATTAATTAGACCCTCTCGCTCACGCTAAAATTTTCTCCGGCTTCCATAATTTATCTTGACTTAAACAAAAGAATTATTGATTTTATATTATGAAGTCATGGGGTCTTTTTTTATTAGTTTATTTTGTGCATTTCTTCTTATATATAGTAAAATCTCTGTATAAGAATATCCCAGGGACCATAAAAATTTATTCTTATGCGAGGGTTATTCTTATATGGAGGTCTAACATGGATAGACCGAAAGAAAAAAAATCATATATGTACTTGCGAAAATACATACATATGCATTGGAAACACAAAAATGCATCTAGGTAAATATAAATACTAGTTAAATGGGGATCTTTTTTTACATGTATGTATATATGAAATTTGTTAGAACATAATCCACGTAAAACTCAACTTTGGCACCGAAAATTGACAAAGAAAATCATATGCATGAAAGATTTTTGTATTATTTGGGCACAAAAAATAAAAGAATCTACTTTAAAGCAAAATGATCTTGTAAAATGGTTACAAGAATCTCTTAATCTTAAACTTTGATGTATGACAAGACCTATATTATTTATATTATAATGTCAATTATTCTTATATGGAGATAGTTTCCTTAAGACGGGATCGAAAAAAGTTATGACGTATTACAATTTGGAGTTTATTCTTAAATATAACTGGTCCAAGTCATGACAAGAAATCTTTAGTCTCCTATACGAAGTATTCTTCCCACGAGGTTTTACTGTAGTTTTATTATATTATGTACATATAATGATTCATATTTTTTTTATTTTTTTTAGGATCAAGTGATCAACCACCATTTCCATATTTCATGTTTCTGCAATGTTGGAACAAAGACAATTAACTTAGTTTTCTTATTAGGAAAACGATTAACAGAAAAATAATCGTTACCGCACTTAGATAAGCCAAACTACAATCAGAACTCGATTTAGTTAATATCAGGAAAGAGATTATCATAAATATTTCTTCCCTCGATTTCCACAACCACACACCCTACAAAAATATACTCCCTCCGTCCCACAATTAGGTGACCTAATTCAAATTTACACAATTCGTAAGGCAAGTAGGAGAGAAGAGTATTTGTAAGTATTTTTTAAAATTATACCTTTATGGATAATAATTAGTAAAATTTAGAAATGATCTCTCAAACTATACCGCGGATATTCTTAAACTTTATTACCATTGATAAGCATTTTAAAACACCTACGTAACGATTAAAAACACGACCATCAAATTATACATATTTCTTATACTAACAATAATCAATTAATTTAGAAATATCCCCCCGTTAAATGATATATGTCACCTGTTAGTGAGACAAAATTAAAAAAATGAATAGGTCCTAAATTAGTGGGACAGATGGAGTATTATTAAGCATCAGTTCAGTGTAGAACTCTCCCTTATTGTTTGTTATTCCCTACAAAACAAAACAATAACACGAAAACAACTTTTACCAGCGAAATGTCAATAAGATCTTAACCATTACCTGTTATAAGAAAAAAACTAAAACCAAATCTCATTTTTATACTGAAAAAGAGAGGGCACCAAGTACACCACCAACTTTTTCGTTCGGCAACCTGTATGGACAAAACCTAATACAATTGCAAGTAAACCAACTGAATGATCCTTGACAATATGTATATAGAGTTTATATCTCTACCTCTTCTCAATCAGTATGTATATAGACAAAGAGTCTGTGAACCTGACTGTTAATAAGAGTACTTGGACGATCTCAAAAACCAATATCTAAGATCAATTTAGTCGTATCCAAATAATCCAATCTGAATTCTGCCAATTAATTAAACTTGTTATCTATCATTCAAGATACGAATTATACAAGAAGCAAGTCTCATAATCGATCAAAATTAGATGGACATATCTACTAAGATTGAATACGTACAACGTGCGTAAATCCAACTATAAAGATACACAGTATAATGTGGAAAAGGAAAAACACAAGACACTAGAAGTTTTGTTAACGAAGAAACCGCAACTGAAGAAAAACCCCGGGACCTCGTCCAGATTTGAACACCAAACTGTATTAATCCGCTACAGACAGGTTCACGGGTTTATTGTCTTATACATACTGATTGAAAACTTTGAATCGTCCAAGGGTGAGACTTTGAAAACTTCACTTAGGGATCGTGTAGCATAACTTGAACTATCATCTTGGTAGTTCTGAATCATGTATCTTGATTTGGTCATTAATATAATTCTTATCTATTATACGGTCATTCGGTACTTTTATAAGGTCATTCAAAAATTATTGGTCATATTCATGATTCGATGGAACTTTAATTTAAGATCGTATACGAAAACTTGTTAGTCGATATCTGGATTTGAAGTTTCCACAGGAATTCAACTAAGACTAGTTTAAGGTTGATTGTTCTTGTAAGGTAGATTTGGTAGAAGCCTTAAGGAAACAACAACACGATTAGTCGTCATGTTGAAGTAGGGTAGCGACAGTATTCAAGTCCGATTGAGAGCATCTTCAAAGAGAACATGTTTCTGCTAGAAGATTTACAATAAAGACTCCTACAGATAATAAGCATTCTACTATGAGTTATCACAGGCGTAGGTACACAACTGAAGCGGGGTAACTTGGAGGATATACGTCGTATCAATAACATCTAGTATAAAGTTTGATAGTAGGCAAAATGTGTAACAACTTGATTCAGTGTGTGTTCAAACTAGACGAGGTCCCGGGAGTTTTCTGCACTTGCAGTTTTTCTCGTTAATAAAATCTTTGGTGTCTTGTGTTACTTTTATTTCCGCATTATATTTAATTGATTGATATAACTAAAGTGGATTGAAATCTTGATTAAGTTCCTTCAAGCATTGTTTTAAGTTAAAATGAAAAGGCTAGTAGTGTACTTGATACCCTCCCGTTTTCGCCATAAACTATTTAGAGATTTTTATGTGTATACACGTATTTTACATGTGGGTGCATGCATACGTTAACATTTCACATAGTGGTCTCTGTATTACGCGAACTTCACCTTTTCCAAAGCTAATTTTTTCCAGAAAACTCTTGGATACTTCAACATATTTGTTTTACTTTAAGTTTCCAAAACTTTATTTATACAACAATCTTTTGATCATAATAACTATAATCATCTATAAATCCACAATGATAAAATTTCTTTCCTCGATAATATGTCAGAAATTTTACCGGATCTCTTTCTCTCTCCTCATTGACGTGGTTAAAGGCCAGAGAAGAAGTTAAAGAAGTTCATCTAGGAGACCGAGGGGTTACAAAAACTAAAATCCTTTAGTAAATGCTAAAACCAAATTTGTCTTCTTTAATTGCGATGTCCTAAGAATTATTTTCTTGGCAAGAAATAGAAACCGAAATAGTTAGAGCAACTCCAATGGGACCAACAAACAGGTAGGTTTTCCCATTATACACTTACAGGGGGCTGACAAACCATTAAAACGGATGAACAAACCATTAAATCAATAGAACTAGTAGTAAAACACCAAGGTGACCAAATTTGGAGTACAAAAACTCCGTTCAAATGTTGGGATCCATTAAAACTCCATATTAAATAAAATTGATACAAAAACCCCAAATTTTTAAAAATTGATACAAAAACCCCAAACAAAATTGGTTTCATCAAATTCTATGATGAAACCAAATTGATACAAAAACCCCAAACAAAATTTGGTTTCATCATAAGTTTGCCTATTTTTAATCATGAAACCAAAGATTTTAATGATGAAACAGTAAGTTTATGATGAAACAAAAATTTGGTGGTATTGTTTCTGGTTAGTGGTGGTGTTGGTTGGTGGTGGTGCTTTTTATGGTGATGCTAGTGCTAGTATTTGTTGGTGGATGTGGTGTTGGTTGCTAGTAGTGGTAGTTAGTGGTGTTTTTGTGTTACTTTTGTTATTTGGGATTTTGTGTTACTTTTCTTTTGATGGGTTTTTTGTGGATGGATGGTGACACCTTTGGGGTTATAACTCATGACCCGTTAAATCAAAGGATTCGACGCAGCTGGAGACGACCAGTCCAATGTGAGCCGGTCGTCTCCAGCTGCTCCGACCGATTTATATTGACTCGAAAAGTCCTCTCCCCAATGCCCAAAACTCAATTTATCCGTCCACCAAGACAGGCGCATCTCTAAGTTAAATGGTGCCCATTGGAGTTGCTCTTACAATACCACTTGTTGTTAACCGTGCCACTTAACAGTGGAAACAACATTGTCTAGCAAAACCCATAACATGTCTACCTGTTAAAGAATCTCCTTCTCTCAAGATTGCCTTCGTGCATAGGGTGCATTATAAGACTTTCAGCGATCGTTTAAAATTCCAAACCCAGGCCAATATGAGAAACATACTAAAATTCAAAGTCGTTACCTCGAGTCAAACACTATAAACACATTCATGGCGCGTTTTATAGTCAAAACAGGTAAAACCTAACTCAACCGGTAGTGTAACACCGTAATTCCAACCAAAATAAAGGGTAAACATGTAATCTGAAACAGAATTTTCAGTTCATAACAGAATAGACATTTTGCAAGGCAAAATAGAAAAACAAAGACAATCTCTCTTACTCTCGCTGCACAACCTAAGTCGAAAGCCAAACCCATTTATCAATAGAAGAAGTTGAGGTACATACAGAATCCAACAACAACCGATCAAATTCTCAATAACTTTTTAATTCACTCGAAATGCTTCAATTTTGATAAGTTTAACTCATTTTAAAGATTGGATTTTCAGGTTTTTAGTAATGGGGTATTGTTTTGATCTTAGGTTTTTCTAATCTGAATTTTTCAGAAAATGGAGGCTTTAAAGAAAGCTTATGCAGATATAATTCTGAATACAGCAAAAGAGGCGGCTACTAGAATTATGATTGCAGAAAGAAAAGCTATCGGTTTTCAACAACAAGTTTTTAGTGTTAAAGATGACGCACTTAATATGCTTCTTAGACTCAAACAAATGTCTGATTCTAAGGTAATGGGTTTGATTTCGTTTGGATTCTGAAATGGGTTTTGATTGGGTCTCTTGAAACGTTCTTGTTTGTTTCCTTGGAATTTCGGTATAAAGGGGCCTTCTTTTTGAGGAATTTAGGTATTTCTTGATTGTGTTTGATGATGAAATGAATTAGATTTTTCTTAGACTGTAATGGGATTGGATTGATGTAACTGCTAGTTATATATAGTTCTTTAGTTTTACATTTATCGATGTGTTCGAGTTCTATGAACTTTCGGGTTTTATCTGTTGTCACAAGTGATTCTGTTGAGTTCCGCATTGGTACGAAGTTTCTTTTTCAGCGAATTTGAAATGCTCCCTTTTCTAAGAGCGCGACTGTTTTCACTAAATATGATTGATTTGATCAAGGGTTTAGAATTTGTGTGAGTTACAGTGCTGTTTGAGTTCTTTCGGTTCTAATTTATTTCTCCCTGTTGGGTCACTGTTTGTACTCTAGTTTCTTATCATTACTGAATCTTCTCGGTAGTGTTTACGCTTGAGATCCACATTGGTCATTTATGTTTTTTTGAGTACTTGCGTTTTGTTTGCATCTTTTGTTTCTTTCTTCACTAATGAGCTTAACTTGACATTTAGAGCTGATTGGAATACTGATTGGAGACATGACTATCTTGAGAAGTTAAAATAGTACGAAAGAAATTATGACTGTGGAGTTACTTCCTTCTAGTATCTTGTAAACAAACTTCGATTGTGTCGATCACATTTTCTACTCAAGAGTTGAGGAAGTGGAAGCTTTACCTTTCTGCATTGGTACAACTGACATGTTCTGTTATTACTACATTTTCTTAAAGAATTTCTACTAATGCAAACGTTTTGTATAGGTTGCTCAAATTGAAACTGAATCGGCGAATCAAAGAAGAAGGATCAAAGAGCTGGAAGCTCAGTTAAATGAAGCAAAGGCTATTGAAAGAGACCTAAGAGTAGAGTTGAAAGGAGCACAGGTTGAATTGGAGGAGGTAAAGAACAAATCGATGCAGCCTGCTAGTGAGTTACCAGTATCTCCTGGCACTAGTAATGCAGGTATGAATCTGGAAAATACAGGTGATAACTGTTGTTCCATTCGTGAAGATTCTACAGAACCAACTGCACAAGTCACGAGAGATTCTGTGGAACTATTTGATGACAACACTGATTTAGCCTCTTTAATAATGAGAAGCAAAAAGCCTGAACTGTACAAAAATGGTTGTACTCAAAGAATTCGTGCATTTGAAGGGAAGTTAAAAAAGAGAAAAGTGTCTAATCCAGGGTTAGCAGATCCTCAGTTTACAGATCCTATTAAAGAGGATGGTGCTGTTGATGGAAACTGTGGTGTAACCGCACCTAAGGATGAAAACATGGGTTTCATCGAGAAGAAGCTTACTAAATCCAATGCTCAAGTTAATAATTTTTTACGAAGATCTTGTAGAAAAAGAAGATCTAAGTACAGTGTTATCGAAGTTATTTCCAATAAATATAAGAAATCTCGAGAAGCATCATCTAAAATTGCTCGTTGCTCAAATCCCAAAGGCATGGTTGAAGGGTTACCAAAGATGATTAGCGAAAGGGGAAAAAGAAAGTCCAAGTCACCTTTGTTTGCCATATCCTCCTTAACTTCAACCAGCATTATTTCATCCTCAGAATGTGAAGATGGCACTGAGAATAAGCGGTGTGGAGTTCTGGTTGCTGTCAAAGACAGGGAGTTGACAGATGCATCACTGGTTAGTTGCAATGTAGTTGAAGAGAGCTCCAGGGTTTCAGATTGTGAACAGCCTATGGAAGTTGGTGTCTCGTTGATGGATCCTAATATCAATGATGCTAAAAAACGTGAATTGACTAAAAGTACAGATGATAAGCTACTCAAGTATACGTTTACGCGTAAGCGAAAGAAGGAATCCTTGACTAGCCCTGACAAAGGGGCATCATCTGTTGAAATGAAGAACGCTACAAAGAGAAGGTCTGGGGAGAATCAAAACAGTGATCCAGAACCTCAAAAACCACTCAATGACTCGTCTCGAGATAGTCGACGATTGGCCCAAGTTGCTCGTCAGGTTTGTGGAAATGTTTTTTTTTGCATTTCTATTTCAATGTCTTTCTTTTTTTCAAACCAAATATGTTGCTTCTTTGTGTTTGATGTTTTATTTGAGAAAAGTTCTATCGTCGGCGTTTGCATATTAGCATACCCATATACATATAAGGACGTTGAACACATTGTTCATTCCAAACAAACCAGTTCTTGTCTTTTAATCTTTTGTTTTTTGTATTGGACAGCTCATTTCTTTGTCTGAGAAGAGATGGTGATTATAGTCATTAGAGCTGGCTGTTTCAAAAACCAAATAGAAGAAAGCTTCGTGAAAGCTGCGAATGAGAAACAACCCCCATTGCAGGATTTGGTGTCACAATCTTTATAAGAATGGTTAACGCTTGTGAAAATCAAGTCTGTCATATTCTTCAAGTAATAATGTAAGCTTATACTATGCAATAAGCTGTGGTGGACTCATTTATCTTCTTTATTCTGTAACTGACTCTTTATAGTTATCTATATCCCTTCTGTTTGTCTTGAGTTACTGTTGTTGTATCTTATGATAGATTGGAGATGAAGCATTGGCATTAATTGTCATCGTGTTGTTACCACGTAGACAATTGTAAAAAGTTTGGAGTATCCCAATTTGACTCTAAACAGAGTCCACTAAAGTATGCAAATGAGTCCCATTTTGTTCAAATAATCTTGAGCTTGATAACAGAACAACAACCTTTTGATATTGCTTGTTTGCATTCTTGTTCGCCAACTTGAACAAAGCATCCTTGACAAAGCAGCAACTAGAAGGTGTCTCACAAAATCGAAATAATACAAGTTTTGACTATGTTGTGGTTGTATGTCAACACCAGCGTTACAACACAATGAAATTTGTGGCCCATATAAAATGTACTTACTGTGTAGATAATTAACATCCTTCAGAGTTAAACAATCCTTTTAAGTGCAGACAAAAAGTATAGAGGTCTAAGAAACAACTGTTAGCTCGAGGTACCCATAAAACTAGATGTAAATCAGTTATCTAGTCTTAGGCATACGTTGCTGTCTGGACGGGTACATGCTCCACTAAATGTATTCTTTGGAGTATGGAGATGGAAGATGAAGATCACCTTTTTCACAAGTGCAGATTTTCAGGAGAGATCTGGAACGTATCTTGTTCAACTTGGTTATGCAAGATCAGTGAAGCTAACATGGACTGAGGAATTGCAGCTGTGTTGATTCTTCCAAGCGGCTCAAAATTATTGCGGTATTGCCACTCTTAAGAAGCTATCATTAAATAGTCTCAATAGATGTTAAGATTGAAACTTAAAAAGAGGAAATCCCGAGCATATTGTTTCGGATTTGACTAATCGAAAGATAGACAGATTAATGTCGAAGACAATCCTGCATTTTCAAGATTCATGGAATGTGGCTTGCAATTGGAATATGCAGGAGGAGGGAAAAGATTTGTACTTAGTTATACTCAAAACATGATGAGGTGGTGTGATTTATACCGATGGGTCCTTCAATGATGGATCATGTGGGTGGTTCTAGTGCAACTAGTAAAGATTGTAAGATAGAAGATTCAATACCAACTGTTAACTTGCAAATCTGGGATCAAATTAGACTTGCGATATTTCTTATTGTCTTGATTTTGAAAAAATTACTGTGAAATATGATTACATGTGGGTAATAAAAAATGCTCCCTCTAATAGTAAATATTGTGTATACACAAATTATGCTCACTCAGTCACTCTTCATATCTTCTGTAATCGTCTTGAAACAACGGGGATTGGATTCCAAATCTACCGGACCAACATTCACCATCTGGCACCCTTCTTGAGGACATCGCTAAGTCGTATGAGATACCGTCCAGTGCCATTTCTAAACCAAGTACACGCGTTTCGAGAGACTTGATACCATTCCTAGAGCTTCCAATGAGTTTCTGAAATCAAGAACACAAGAAGTTAGCAAAGCATTATCTTGTTTACATGTCAGATATGGTTAGTTGAACAAACTAGTAGGATGTCAAGAGAATACTAGAAAAAGTAAAGAGAAGATGTCAAGTGCATACCTGTAGGATATCAAAAAGATTTGATTGTTGATTCTCTATATGAAGAAGTTGCTTCCTAATCAACAATATTTCCTCATTGTCTTTTTCTTGGTCGTTGAACTCCTTTGTGACGCAACTGACAGAAGCTTTAGACTCTGAATTATCCACCTCCTGCACTGGAAACACGCGAGAACCGGCCTTGTCCATGCCAATCTTCTGCATCTTCCCTTCGCTCTTGTTACTTAATGGAACGCGATTGTTCTCAACCTTTAGGCAACCAATAATTTTCTCTTCAAATAATTCCTGATTACCCAAATTTATCTCACCAAGTTCCTCCTCAGTAGAAGATGTATTTTGATCGTCGACCATTTTATTGTTGCTAAAATCCAATTTACGAAACAGAACTGGACTAGATTTCACATCATTATTACTCTTTTTCCTGGCAGTCGTGTTCGTCATAGATGGAGAATCACGTGAAGGAGATTTACTTATTGGAGATGATTTCCTCCTGCTGCCCCGGTGAGATTCATCGGTTGTAGTGGTACTAGAACTTCTGGAACTAAAATTCTCTGTGTCACAAATCAGAAACTCAGTCAATTAAATTGAAAATACACCACTAGAAAATTTTAAAGAACAAATAAAAATTGACAACTCTTCCAAGTTCCTAGGCTACAATGCTTCAAATTCTTACCAGTTGATGAAGATTTTGACAACGAAGGCGATGAAATCTCATTTACACATTCAGGAATGTCTTTCCAAACTTCAATCATCTCATTCATCCTGTCCCTAACAACCTTAACCTGTACCAACAAATAAAAATCAGATTTCAACAAACTCGATGAACAAATTCTCATAGAAACAACAGAAAATTAAGTATTTCTTACTCACCTTATCGAATCTTCTACTTTCAAAAGCATTAAGACAAGGAGATTTAAACTCAACTAAGATATCCTTCTCTTTGACGCCTAATTTGGCAAACGTTTCAGCAGCAGCTTTTCTAGTATTCCAATCTTCATTACTCAAGAACTCAATCAAACAAGGAATTAAAATTTCCAAAACATTACTCATTATTCCACCAACACCAATAATACTTCCAATCAAAGTTATTAAAGCTGGTTTTGCTTTAAAACTATCACTTTTTAATAACTTTATCAATTTAGGTAAAACTCTTCTCAATTGCACCAACTCAGGATCATTTGAGATTTCAATTACTGAACTCAAACATAGAGCTGCACCAATTTGAATATTGTAATCCTGTTCAAATTGAATCGCTTCCATTAGCGGTTTCGTGAAGCTTGTAAAAGGAACATTTTCAATCTGGTTCACCATAATTGCAACCGAATCAACACAAGCTAATCTAACAGCAGTATCTGAATCACGTAATCTCTTTATAATGTTTAGAACCATCTTGTTTACGAATGGGTTTAATGAATCACCATGATTTTCTGATAAAAATCCTAGAATTTTCACACATTGTTTACGAACAGGTGTTTTTTCTGATGAATCGGTGTCGTAAATACAATTCAAAAACGGTAAGAATGATTCATGACTCAGGTTTCTTGCTATTGATTCTAATTCTGCTGTCGCTATTGTTTGTGTATCTCTATCTGATAATTTGTTTAAGCATGTAATGACTCGTTGCTTTAGATTCTGAGTCGACGCGGTTTGATTTTGTGTTTGCGTTGATCGTTTTGGCAAAGCCATTGCGCCGGTTGTAGTTGAGATGGTGGCGGTGGCGGTTGCAGGTGAGGAGGTTTATGTGTGTATAAGATTCTGGTGAGGATTCTACAGTGAAAGTGGTGGCGACGCTTGTTTTTCTTCCCACAACATAATATGGTTGAGTTTTTCTTGTTTGGGTGTCTCTCTCTAAATTGAAGAAGTGTCTGCTTTCCAAACTTTATATACAGAACGAGGGAAAGTAGTTAAGCAAGTTCCCGTTTTTTATTTTGTTTAATTTACTTTATTTTTATTTTTCTATTTTTAATTATCAAATAAATTTTTTTGTCCGAGTTACATCCGATTGATATCACTAGCTGGATATTCTCCCGACATATTAATTCAAAAATAAAATATACAAAACTTCTCCTTTAATAATAAATAAAATTTAAAAATGATTAAAATTAATTAGAAAAATAATATATCCCGTTTCAAAGGAGTTAGAAATTAAGAGAAGGACATACGCCATTTTGAGTCATGGAAGCCCTTTTTAGTACAAACCATTTGCAAGACGTCAAGATATCATAGTACAATTTATTTTTAAAAATAAGTCTAATGGTGAAATCCAAGTTAGTTCGAGCTTGGGAAATGGCTGGAGTGTCAAGTTTAATGGCTTCAAAATTGGGGTCATTCACACTTTTCTCAAAACATGTTCCAAAATTTTATAAAAAATAGGTTGAAATACACACTAACACGCAATCTGAATTCCATTGAGAGTTATTCAGAATTGCGTTCAATTTATGGTTGATTTTATTTCTAAACTAGATTGTAGGGCACGCGCGATGCGCGAGCCGAAATCATTTCACCGAGCAAAATTTGAAACCGATAAATTGAACTTTATTTACCAAATTACCTAAATGTCCGTAATTTGTTGTTAGATGTGTATTAAAAAAACCATGCAGCAAGGAAAAAGTGGGATATGTGTTTTTTATTTTAAATTCCCTTTCTCACACAAAAATTGCAAAATGACACGATTTATAAAGGGGATACCAGTATTACTTGGGGGTGATACCATTCCATATACGACAAACAAATATTAACAGATCCTGACCGTCGGATCGCTCAATTGGTATCACCCCGCTAATAGTGGTATCCCCTTTATAAATCATGCAAAATGGGATCCAGTCTCACTGACTCGCTCTCTCTCCTGATTTATTTGTTAAGTTTACTGATTCGCCCTCACTTAATTTAGAGAGGATTTTTGATAAAGCTTAAAACTAAGGTCAATTTTGGAAGTTCGAAATTTGCAGCTTCATTTTCCTGTTCATCTACAATGCCTGAGGGAAGTTCCCTTTATAATAGTAATAGATGATTATCCCTTTCTAACCGTCGATTTTATGAGCTAAGATTGAACGCAATTTAAAATGGGATTGGCATTTTGGAGTTCATCTTGCATAACATAATCCAAGAGTTATGCTGTCATGGAATTTGGAAGATGAAATTCTTCCATCGTAACACTTGCTTTAAGAATAACCTTGGGGATTACAAAAAGTTTCTCAATTGATCAAAAAAAAAAATATATAAAAATATTCTTGTATGACGCCTCATCTTATATGGAAGTTGTTGTTTGATGAGGTTTACTTTGACAAATAGAAATTTTAATTTCAATATGTATCAATGTATTCATACCACAATATGTAACTTGGAGTCTTGGAGTGCTCAGGTATAAGAAAAACTCTCGACTTCTATTGGAATATTATATATACTGAGTTAAGTTGGTTTCACACAATTCATACATAATGTAAATTTGTGCACCCCCGAAGTTTGTGCTCCCATATGTGTCCCTCTTGTTATTGGTTGATCCATTCTAGAAAATCATTATGCTTTAACTACAAACAGAAGATAACAGTGATTTTAAATCAGTCACCCAATAAAAGAAGGGTACTTGTGCACCCCCGTTTCTAAGGGGTGAATAAATCTACACTCATTCATACAATTACCAATCGTCAACTATATTTTCATGCTTCAAAGAAAAAAATCGACTATATTTTCTTAAATATTATATCATATTATTCTTATATTGAGGTAAAACTTTAGGACATGACCAACTACAATTATCTGAAATCTTAGTGATTCAATGGATTAGTTATCTCATGTCTAATTTTCAAGGAAAAAGACCAATTATAATAACATAAAAGTTAAAACATCTGGCAACAATAACTTGGATCATTTGGTGTGAAAGAAATACTTGTGTCTTTAGATAAAAATCAAGAATAGTTTTTAATGCGGTGATATAATATCTCAATTAACTCACATACAGGAATCGAACTGAACAGTTCACGAACTAGTTGATTTTGAGATAATACTGGTGTTGATGGTGGATATTTGACAAGGGAGGAAATTGTAATATTTCCTCTGGCCAGCTGCAGAAGCATAAAGTAAATATGTATAGATTTCTGACCCAGCATTAAGATTATGAACTCGTACTTCTATATATATTCTCTTAGACTTTAGTTACTAAATATTTTGAATATTTTCTACAACCGAATATTAATTAACTTAAAGGAGTTGTTTTTTAAATCTCATACGCACTTACTCATGCTTTTCTTTTCAGTAGCTTAATCCAGTTTTATAAATTTCATCTTTAGGTGGTTCAATCTTTTATAACTCATCTTTTAATCAATACATCTTCTTTTTTGTTCAAAAAAAAAAAAAACTTTCGTGGAAATATTATTTTAAAGAAAGATAAATTGATGTTCTTTTTTTATCAGTCGCTAGAAATATAATGTAGATGAATTCAAATTCATGTTACACGATATAAAATTATTATATATACACATAAATTATTGTTGTCTAAGAACCGACGATTATGTCTTTCTTACTTATGCGGATATGGGACTATGTATACATGGTCACGATTCTGACACGTGCTCAATACGTCATGGACACACCATGCGTGTGTATACCATATTTTTTAGGGTTTAGAGACTCCATGTAGGATTTTTATCCGTTCAACAAGGAATAAACCATTGGATTTGATATTGCACGGTACAATAAAACCTCCTTAATAACGGTTATATAAAAATACTACATATTATACAATTATAATCGATAATCCAGCTACATATGTTAACAAAGACATGAGTCTTCATGAAAACAATGTGGGTTTAGTGTTTCTTAACTAATTTGGGAAGTTTTTCCCTCTTTTTAAGAGGTTATCCTCCTCACATTTATTATAATTTTTAGAACTTATTATCTATTGTTAAACAATTGTTTTATATCCAGTAAATTTATTATCAGTATTTGAATTCATGAAATTTCTAGATTCATATGACGTGTGTCATCGTAAGTTGTTAGTTTAAGATTTGACGTGCCCCTGTAACGATACCGTGTCGTCTCATATCCGTGTCTGTACAACATAGACATGAGAAATGTTTTGAAATCATTTACTTTTATCTCATTAAATACTGAAAAGTCAGTATCTCAAATTACTGTTACATCTCTAAATTAATCTTAAGAGTTAAACCGACTCGCATTCTTAAATTACCATCACTATCAAATGTTGATGACTCAGCTAGGAAAAATTAACGGTCTACTTAGTTATTGTTATTTTATATTTTATATTTTAAAATAATTTTATGAAACCATTCTTATATTGTCTTGTGCCTGTTTTTTTTTTTTTGTTAGCAAAAACTTTGAAATCTTCGCTTGACGGTTTTAACCTTCAGTAAAAATTTGATTTGACTTTATTATCCACTATGTAAACATGACATCATGAAGGCTTGAAGTTTTCATATAGACGATGCTTGGTATGATATGAATTTCCGTGATCACATGTATGTGCTTGGCAGTGTTAACTATAAATTAGTAACTCGCAACATACCTAAAAAATTCACCAAAAGTTATGGCAAAACCTACAGTACTTAGATAACTATGAAATTTCACATATCTATTTTTTAGGTGATCACTTTTCTTCTTGTTTGATTTATACTAATGGACTTAGAAAAAAAAAATAACATCATTGTTTTAGTTTTCTGTTTGTGCATTTTTTATTGAAAATACCTTAAGGAATAAAAGAATGAATAAGGTTACTTTAGTGAAACTTATCTAATAGTTTCTCTATAGTTGAAAATGTTGATCAAGGCTCCGAAGGGAGTTAAGCCGACTTTATGTAGTGTATGTGAAAAAATAAGAACTAATTTCAGTCCCCTCTAAAAAAACTTTCGCAGTTAAGCTTAATTTTCGGAAACTAATTTCTTTTGAGTCCTTGTTTCTCTTTCTCTCCGATAAGAATATGTCACTAAACTCTTAGTCTTCCTCTCCCTATTGGCCATGTGCATGCATATAATTCTTCCTAATGTGGTAATCTATCACTAAATCAGGAATTAGTTAACAATCTTTTTTTATATACGTTAGTTGTGATGATGTTAGATTGAAATATATTTAAGCAATATGTAAGTAAAATCTTTTTTGAATTAAAGAAATATTCCTCGTTTCACTGACATCCATTAGATTCATAAGCCCCGAAGATGTGAAGTTGCAATTTTAGTGCAGCATCAAAATTTTCATGGGTACAAGGGTGCTAGTTTATTGGATCAGAATACATATGAAATAAACTAGAAAATTCTGTCTTATATGGACCAGCAATGTGACATCCTATTAGCAACATTGGAAAATGTTGCACTTGCTAAATTCCCCTTGATGCCATGTTGCAGGGACACAAGATCAACTAAATCCGCATCAAAATAGTCGCAAATTACTAATATAGCACCAATTAAGAATAGGTAGAATATTAGGTGCTGTGTCAGTGCAAGAATCAGGTGGAGATTTATCTAGTCAAGCTAATGTTCTCTTTTTCTTTGGAGAAAGAATCAAGCTAATGTTAGTACCACACATGTACTATTGTGATACCAAGAATAAAGGTTTGATGATGTGGGTAGTTGTCCTACCTCTAGGACAATGGTTATTAGTCATGACTCATGACTCATGAGCACATTTGGATATCTACTTACGATTTGACATGCGTCATATATATTTCCAACACATCATATGACTGCTTTTTGAACAAGCAAGTCTTACCACAACTTCTCCGCCATTTTATTGAGATGACATGAGTTAGGCCAATTTACCTTTTCCCCACAGAGTTTGATTTTGCTCATTCAACTTAAGATGACGCATCTAAGCCTTACTTGCGGACCATTTAACCACGCCATCTGATTTGTCACCCGAAGAAATGTGCATTATCATCGATGTAATTACCTAAGTCACAAAATTCATTCTGACTTTGACTCGGACTAATACTGAGCATAACACGTAGGTGACACACCTAACTTGCAAGTTTAAATGATGAGTCAACAGAAACAAACTTTCTGTACGAGTCCATCTCTGGCTATCAGTGTCATGTTCTCCTTCATATTTGTTGTGTCACTGTTACAAACTTCCGCCCCATGTTCCTCTGCATTTATATGTTTTAGGTGCAACAGCCGAAAAACTTGACTCATCCATTCATAGAAGATGATCGTTCATTTCAATTTTCAAGTGAAAGCAATTAGAAAGACAAAGAAAGAAACTGACTGTTTCTTTCTTTCACAAAAAAACTGTTTGCAACTTTTATTTTGTATCCCTTGAGGTTTTTAAGAGGGGGGCGGTAGAGATAGTGACACTGAATAGAATAAGTTGAAACCATGTCTGAACTGACATCGTCAATTTGCTTGAGCTGTTATTATCAGATCATGTTAATTTGTTGAATTAACAAAACAAAAAACAATTATATAGTCACAAGTATATTTGTTGGTATCTTTCGTTATTAGAAAGTATAGATATTCATATTTATTCAATGAACAAACATTAATTCCATTTACAGCTTGATCGTGATGTATCTCTAAAAGGCTAAGACCAAACATAATTGTAAAGCTTATAATTGACTGGGTTTAAACTAGAAGCATCCATCAGTTAACACATGAAGTTATCACGAGAAACAAAGGTTTAAACTAGAAACATCCATCAGTTGAAAAGAAAACTAGAAACATCACCCCATTAATCATTTTCTCAAGGTTATAGAAATCGAAAAGGAGGCTCACGTGAGGAATGGGGGTGAAGACAAAAAGGTATGGACTATGATAACATAGAGAAAAGTGTTATGAGTATTGAACCTAAATTACATAAACAAGAGTCTAAAGTAACAGAAGAAGGCTGTATGCATTGCATGGGAAACAAAAATGAAGAGCTTTAGTCTTTTTTTTTTTTTTTTTTTTTTTTTTGTCAGGTGTAAGCAATCTGTTGCAGTTCCGGAGAGAAGATAAGGGGGAGTTAATATCAGATAGAGTAGAGCAAGGGCCAAGGGAGGCTAAAGGATGGGAAGAAAGATAGATAGGTAGTTAGGATTTGGGGTTTTCATCTCTGTCACACAGTGTCCTCTCATGTTATGTTGGTTGACCCAAAGACACTCCCGTCTTACAAGCTTACAATGTTCACATGGGGATAGGACCGACCTAGTTGTTTTGCTTATTGTCCCATTCCTTCACTCTGCCTGCTTACGTTGCTAGATCAATGCACTGATCAAGCAGTGGTACTAATTGGTTTAACCCAGAAACCAATAAAACACTGACAAGTATGCATAAGATAAGATTGGACCCAAATGTTTTGAATATTCACCTATTTTGTATAGTGTGGTCCACATGTGATTGATACAAATGGCCGTGTTGCATTGGATGGTTTTTTTGACACTATTGATCGCATCCAATATTTACATATGCTCTATCCATTTCTTTGCTCACTCTTTTCCATGTGCATCTTCCTTCTCAAGCGCGACATTCTCACATGCTTTGGTATAGAGACAGTGGCTAAAGAAAAACATTCTCCCAAAGATGCTTGTGTACCATGCACATGGTTTTACTAATATTCAACAGTTCTAGCTAGCTAGGCAACTTGATGAGTTATGGGCAAGCCAATGAGTGGCGACCGAGCAAGGCAATGGCGTCTTAAATACCAGAGGGTATGTTCCGTAAATAGGTACAGATATGCAAAATGTCCTCGAATTGATTAGATACACTCCATAGAAGAAAAGAATTCATGTTTCCAGAAAACTAGTAGAAAGTTCCTTGGGGCATGAACTATTGGTAAATCCTAGGCTCTTGCCTCTTGGGCGAGATAACTCGGGGTCTTGGCATATCTGTGGGAACTCGAAGTGAGGTAAAACTTCCACGGTAAGTTGGTTGCAGGATAGAATAGTGAACGAAGAACGTGGAAGGCAGAGAAAGAGAATAAACTGGAATCTTACAAAGTACCAAGTCCCGAATATAGTACGGCAGAACTAACTGCTGCTGAGCAACATGTAAATTGATTCGATCAAGAACATGGCACCAACTTTTTTCTCTCGGTACAGCGTTTCCATTAAACTATGTACTGAAGCTAGCTGAATTTGTCAGTCTATATGATTTATATTACTCATCGTAAGATTCTCACATTAAGATCTGCAAATAAGTTGTGAAAATCTACGAGGTTGGCATGACTACCGATCTACCGTGTTATGCTGGAGCTCGAGCATCAATGTTGTGGGCGCCAACAACTTGCACAATAGAGTGACCAGTCCCTAGTTTGTGGGCAATACTAGAATTAAGAAACATATTCATGAATTTGTCAAATCTGCATTAGAAAATAGAAAATCACCTAAGTACGTACTTGGATTCCACCGCACACCCCAGTACTTGGTCCATTCATTGATAAGAATTTCTGACATAGATTTAATCTTAATCTAAATCTACACCTAAACTCGTTTACAAAAAATGAAATGGACGAATTTATGATTGTGGAGGGTTTCCTACATTTTAAAAAGAGAAACAATATTAAGAAACTAGGAAAACAAAACAATTCCATGAAAATATATTCGGTGGAAACAATTCTTAAATGGAGTCGGAAATATTTTTCTAATAAAATTTCACCGAATTAAGTAAAACATAATTTTAGACCACGCTTTTTATCAAATGAGCTCATTATTTTATGGAATTAGATTTCTTATATAAAAATAAACATGTTATTTCTGCAGAAAAATAACCAATTCATAGTAGCTCATTTTAAGGAATTAACTTCAAATGGGGATGAATGAAAAGAGATTTAATAAGCTAGCTGATAGGGTTTAAGAAAGCTGCAGTGACTTATATGAAAAATGATAGAACATATGATTGACCATGTGGTTTATTATGTTGGTTGGTGTGGTACATGCTATGAACCCGTTGTGTCGGATGCCATGTATACTGTATACAAAAAATACAGTAGGTACGCTCACTAGCCACATAATTTTTAATCATAGCCTTCAATTATTCCACATGCAGATTAATCATGGAGAATTATATGACTTCATTCTTAATGTTATGAAAAACAAGAAATATCGAATCTAAATTATTTGGTTTGTTTATATCCTTTCAAATTTGTACATCTCTTTCAAAATTGGCCAGTTTATGGAGAAACAAAAGTGGCTAAGATGTCTCTGTCCGTGGATGGTTAAGATGTGTCTATCACTGGACATAGATTTTTCATAGATTAATCCAGACTAGATTTGTGCCCGTGTTACATGCCGGGCATTTTTTTCTTTTAACCATATTTTAGATTTGACGTGCGCGGAGCTTTGCCCGGCCCTGTGGCAATGCGTTTTTGATTTGGTGTGCGCGGGGCTTCACCCCATCCCGGTGACGACGTATTTTTTATTTGGTGTACGAGGGGCTTCGCCGCGTGGCAATACATTTTTGATTTGGTGTGCGTGGTGCTTCCCCCGCCCCGTGACGACACGTTTTTTATTTGGTATGCGCAGGGGTTCGCCCCGTGACGGTGTATTGATGATAACAATAAAATATTATCTGATGTTAGTGTTTTTTCTCATAACGCTGAAAGGCTCTAATTATGAGGTTAAATTGGTTTTCCTCCCAGAATCTCGTGAAGGAATTTGGCAATAGATGCCTGGAGAGAACGCTGATACCGACTTAACCAAGAAAACTAAGAACATTAAATAGCTCGTTTGGATACACATCCAAAAGTAGCTTTTTGAATTCTAGAAGTCAGAGAGCAAGAAGTCAGTTTGGGTGTGGAATTTCAAAATGACTTCTACAAGCAAAAAAATCGACTTTTTGTGAAGCAAAATATATGGACTTCTGCTTCAGTTGGAGCCAATATGCCAATAGCTATCTAGCTAGCTAGCTAGCGCACACCTTAATTAGGTAGATAATTGAGGCGATTTGAACTGTTAAATTACAATTATACAACGTGTGTAAATATATACTTATGTTGGGCTACTTTAGATATCTGATTGTTGTCGATTAATTTTATCTCAAAAATTAGGAATCCGTTTTAAAAAGAGATTAAGAAATAATAGTCCAAGTATTAGCTGCTTTAAACATAGATTAGGAAATAATAGCCAAAGTTTTACAAAGGTTTGACTAAAGTATTGTCCACCCGAGACGGTGTTACTAACGTACAATTAAGTATTGGTGTAAACACGGTGTAACAACATCATTTAGGTTAAAACTCTGATAGAAGTGTTGTTCACCTACTTTTTTGTGGACACCATTACTAACGAACAGTTAAACTTAATGTAAACAAAGTGTAACTCAATTTTTACAATTCCAACCAATAGAGTTTTGCCAAGTATCCTCATCATAGCTTCTACATTAGAAAATGTCTATTTCGGCCAATAAAAAGCGAGGGTTCCATCACCATTTAACGTGAGAGCTTATTTTATCAAGGCCTTTAAGGGAGAAGATTTAAATTTGAATAACAATAAAACAAAATTAAAATTTATCATGATCACATTGATACAATATCTAATATACACAAATTTAGACGACTTAACAATTTTGGATTAAGCATGTTCTGGATCATGGGCATATTTTTAGGTCACAGTAATACACAAAAATTCTAGATCACCATGTAATTTTGGGTTAAGGTGGAAAATTTAGTGCACGAGTCATATTTTAGGCCATGAGGTAGAATTTGGTTCATCATGCAATGAGGCAGACTTTGGGTTGGCATGCATCCTCCAAATTGGAATTACGAATATCCAGTCAAGTTAGAGAAAATAAATGTTTTGATAAAAAAACCTGGCTAATTTGGGGCCTAGGGTGATTATTTGGGGCCTATGAATGTCTTCAACCAACCTAAAAGAGAAGGATATGTGGTGTCTAAAAGATGGTAAAAATACTAAATGAAAAAGCGGGGGTCTAACAACCTCACCCAATATTTCACTTAGAAATCTGTATGGACTAACTCCAATATACTTTTAAGAGAATCAACTAGACAGTCAGACTCAATCTTAATAAAAAGTATATCAAAGAGTTATATCTCAATTTCTCGATTCAATCCTTACTAAAACAAATAGAAATCTGCGAGCCTGATTGAATACAAGAGAAATAACTTGAACGGTACCAAAGAACAATGTTCAAGGATCAATCAATTTCAATCAACAACCAAAGGTTTGATTTACCAATTGATCGATTCAACGCACAACCTGTGATATTTCAATTATATAACAAAATATAATGCAGAAAAGAAATAACACAGACACCAGAAGTTTTGTTAACGAGGAAACCGCAAATGCAGAAAAACCCCGGGACCTAGTCCATATTGAACACACACTGTATTAAGTCACTATAGACACTAGCCTACTACACACTAACTTCGGTCTGGAATGTAGTTGAACCCCAATCAATCTCACACTGATCCAAGGTATAGTTGCGCTCCTTACGTCTCTGATCGCAGCAGGATACTACGCAATTGATTCCCTTAGTTGATCTCACCCACAGATAAGAGTTGCTACGACCCAAAGTCGAAGAATTTAATAAACAAATCTGTCTCACACAGAAAAGTCTACAGGAATAGATAAATCTGTCTCCCACAGAAATACCTAAGAGTTTTGTTCCGTCTTTTGATAAATCAGGGTGAACAGGAACCAATTTATATACCGGACTTATATTCCCGAAGAACATCCTATAAATATCAATCACCTCACAATAATCTTAATCGACTAGCGAAACAAGATATTGTGGAATCACAAACGATAAGACAAAGGTGTTTGTGACTACTTTTCTATATTGCCTATCGGAGAAATAAATCTCAAGCCAATCTTACGATTGCACTCAATCACGATAGAAACAACAAGATCAGATCACACAACTACAGAGAAAATAGTTGGGTCTGGTTTCACAATCCCTATGAAGTCTTTAAGTCGTTAACCTACAGGGTCTCGAGAGAAACCTAAGGTTAAAGGAGAATCGACTCTAGCTTATACAACTAGTATCACACAGGAGGTATGGGGATTAGGTTTCCCAGTTGCTAGAGTTCTCTTTTATATAGTCTCCAAATCAGGGTTTGCAATCTAAGTTACCTTGGTAACAAAGCATTCAATATTCACCGTTAGATGAAAACCTGATTAGATTCAAGCTAATATCTTTCAACCATTAGATCGAACTTAGCTTGTTATACATAACCATACCTAAACGTGTACACCTAGTTGGTTCAACAATAGTTATCCAATGGTTAGCCATATGAGCACTTTCATATCAACCTTATTCATCTTCACCATAACTAGTTCAAATGACTCAAATGAACTAGTTAGAGAGTTGTTCAATTACTTAGATCTCATAGAAGTATACAAGACATAATCGAAGCAAAATCGGTTTTGATTCACTCGAATCGATTCATGAACATTATAGCCACGGTTTGCAAAGATTGCATTCCTTAATATATATAAATGTTTTAGTTCATGAACAAACCGATTTTAGAAAGTAACCTACCTAAGTATGCGAACGGGTCTAAGTAACCGGATTGGGTTTGTTTTCACTTCCAAACTCCAGCAGAAATTCACGGATGTGAACTTTCCGCCAGTACGCGCACGGGTACGCATACTTTAGGTTCCCGGTTTTGGACTTGTACACAAATGTGAAAACACACTATGGTTATAAAGATGGTTACATGTTCTAAACTCTTTATTTCAACCATTGAAACATTCTTAGAGGATGTTAAATAGAGGTTATTCACAAACTATTTTTCATCAAATCAATTTTCAAGATAATGAAATAATCAACATGACTTTCGTCACTTGTAAAGATGAACTTGGACAAAGCGAAAGCTTACCAACACATATTTCGAGAAATAGATAAGCGAGATAAACTCGGCTCGAAATAGCAAATGTGTATAATCGAAGTCTATATAGCAATACGACTTTTGTCTCAAGATAGGAGATAGAGTAGATAGACTTTTGAGTGATAGATAAGTTCAAGTCTCCACATACCTTTTTGTCGATGAAGTTCCACCAGTTCCTTGAGTAGTTCTTCGTCTTTGCATGATGAACGCCGTGGAGTCTAGAACTCAACTACACTTACTATCCTAGTCCGAGACTTAGCTATAAGTGGACTAGAAATCAAGACTTATAGTTTTGGAAACTAAACTTGACAAGCAAGCTTGAGATAGCAACGTTTGCGAGTTCGACCGAGCAATGCTCTAACAATCCCCCCCTTTGTCAATTTTAGTGACAAAACTATCAATACATATAGAATACAAAATAAATAAACTTTGCAGCTTCTCATCCACATGCTTGATCTCCTTGGTTCTTCAACATTACTCGAAATCTTCGTCACTTCCAAGTACTCCAATGATTCCAAAGATATTCAAATCAACATCATCGTTGTTGAAGATCCGTATCCATAACAATGAGAAAACAATAACTCTCAATCATTGTTACACAGCGTCATTGTATTATTACACATCATCAAAGTTCAATTGTATCACAACTTCGACAACAATACTATGGTGATATGTATCACTCCCCCTTAGTCAATACTTCATCTCACATGAAAACCACTCCCCCTTACATTATGATTCGAAAACCATATGTATTTGTAGTGTGAACTACACATTAATTCTCCCCCTTTTTGTTAATAAAATTGGCAAAGGTACGAAAACTAGTGGGATCCTTATGAAATTTCCGTAGAGACACTTCATGACCAAAATAAAGCACATATCAACTTTTTAGATGCAATCATATAGCCGAAACTAAATGCATTCATCAAGGAGTTTATAAAGATACAAGATAACCCCTATAATATTCCACAGCCGCACTCCCCATAAAGATTTGGCAATTAAGCACAAGTTCAATTAAGAACTCTCCCCCATAAAATGTCATTCCCGAAAGAACAACAAGAGCGACCTTACTTTCACAAGAAAAGAAGGATTTCTTTGGACATTAACAAATTACATAAGAATATGAATTTGTATCCAAAAATCTCAATTAAATTAACCACAAGAGAACCCATGATTAATATAATCGGAAATGTTCACATAAGAAAACTTACAGAGCGCACAGTATTTTACATAAAATATGGATCATGGAAGATCAATACTGCGGAATAAACAAAGATTCATTCTATTTCTCATCACTATTTGCACAATGACGTATAATAGCCATAATCTTTGTAAACAAAAGTTCATCCTATCTTCCATCAATATTTGCATAATGACATAATATACTTAACTTTTGTTTGTCAAAAGTTCATTCAATCTTTTATCAATACTTGCATATCGACATATGAAAGACTTAACTTTTGACCACGTATGAGACAATCATTGTTCACGGACACAAACACACATATCCCATAACAAGTTTGCAATATATGAAACCATAAAGATTAATACTGCAAAATCATCTTCCAAACAAACTTTAGAATTTAAATAAATAAATCTAAAAACATTGCAAGATGAAAAACGTTGGACATAGCTATGTATACTCACAATAATGGTTATTCCAAACCCTAGTTATCCTTCTTAAACACACAAGAATAAATTCTCATAATAAGTTTCCTAGACATTGAGACCTATGAAAAATTCTTTATCGTCCCCGAACTCCTTGTCGTCAACAACCATTGGAACATACGGTTCATGAAGATAGGAGTCAATTCCAACAAACCTTCTAGGATAATGATGTCGAACCAGGGCCTTCTGAATTTCAAGAGTTCTCATAACAAAAGCCTTTATTTGTTGAATCTTCTTCCTTGTTTCCTTCAACTCTTCAAGAACATTAGAAAACTTTTGAGAATTTGAAGGAACAACTCTTGGCTTCCTCACATTCCTTCTTTTTCTTTTCAAAGTTGGAGGTAACGGAGATTTTTATTTTTCCTTCATGATTGATGGCTTAACAATCATATTAACATCTTTTCCATCAGAAGACATGATGCTTGGAGTATCCATTTGAGTATGGGTTTGTGAGAGGAATTCACAATTTAAACTCAACAAGTAGTCTTAAGATAAAAAAGAGTCTCAGAGAAGGAAAAGGAATGTAGGGTTACGAAACCTTTAAACACAGGTTCGTGAACACATAACTCACAACCCTAAGAAGGGTATGATTATCGAGAATAACCCTCTTTTATTGATTGACCAGGGAAGTCCTTTCCAATATCAATTAGATATGGAAGAATTCCAAATTTGCAAAACACAGCAATGCTAAGAAAATAAAGATAAAACAAAAAAAAAATCTTTTCCTAAAGCCTGGGGTGTGCAAAATTTTGTCTCTTTTGATCAGGCACATAAGACATGATGCACCAAGCAACATAATCAAGTTGTGCTGCTATGAACAACAATCTGTCCACCATGATCTCTTTGAAAGGAATTCATTGAACCCTGTCCTTCAGAATGTTTAGACTATACTTTCTTCACTAGTGGTCTTGTCTTATCCTTGGAAACTAACTTCTTTGACGAAGATAAAATCTTACATACCTCAGCGGTCTTTTGAACAAGTTTGAGCTTGTTTGCTAATCGATTAGCTCTTCGTTGAAGTTTGTTGACATGCCTCTATTTGTGTTTATACTTGTAAGACTTTAACAGTTCATGACTTTTGAGAAAACGATAAGAGCATGTCAACCTGGAATATGATTCAGGCATCCGAGATGTGCAAGCTGCTAGCTAGACACATAGTGGAACCCGAAAAATTTGACAGAGAGTTTCCAACTGAAAGGTCAATTTTTTCTTCCAGATTGGTTGAGTTTTCTCCTGAAAGACTATCGAGATTGATGTATGTATTGCTACAATTTTCAAAATCAATATTTTCACAAAGAAGTGAAACACTTGACTTTTCGTCTTCATTAGAATCATAGTTGTCAGACATTTCATCAAGCGTTGCAGCAAGACCTTTGTTCCCAGTGTATTTTTTACGATTTGGACACTCATTTGAAAAATGGCCAAAACCTTTACACTTAAAGCACTGAGGCATATCCTCGTCATCAGTTTCATCATTATCCATGTTTTTAGGAGGAACATGATTATGAGGTTTATCTGATGACCGGGGTTTATCTCTGGAGAACCGTTTACCTCTCTTCAAAAGAAGATCCCTAAACTGTCTTGTGATCAACGAGACTGACTTGTCAAGATCTTCATTTGATGAATCAGCCTCAGAAAGATCATCTTCAGAGATACAAACACTTTTACTTTTATCAAGTAATTAGTGTTCTTTTGTTCTTTGAAAGCAACATCCTTCCCAGATTTGGATGTATGCTCATGATCAAAGATCTTTAACTTCCAAACCAGAGTATTTCTGGAAAGCGTTGCGAGATTATTTCCTTCAACGATGGCATGCTTCTTAGAATCGTATCTGGATGGCAGAGATCTGAGAATCTTCATCACAATGTCCTTTTCAGGAATAGTCTTACCCAATGCAAAAGATGCATTAACAATTTCATACACTTTGTGATTAAACTCATCAAATGATTCTTCATCTTCCATACAAAGGTTTTCCCAATCATAATTTAGGTTTTGAAGCCTAACTTCCTTTTCACAGGTATTCCCTTCAAATACGGCTTCTAAGATATCCCAGGCTTCTTTGGACTTATTGCAAGTAGTCACATGATGATGAAGATCTTGGGTAATGGCATGAATGATAGCATTTAAGCCGTCATAATTTTGCTTTGCAGCAAGGATTTCTTCTGGACTATATCTACCAATATCCTTAGGTACAGATACATCGCCTTCTGTATTAACCGGAGGATCATAGCCATTAACAACACGTACCCATGTTTGAAAATCACGAGCTTGAAGAAAAGCACGCATAATGATTTTCCACCATAAGTAGTTTGAGCCATCGAAGATTGGTGGTACGTTTATGGAGATAGAATTTCTGTCCATAGAGTCAGATCGCTACAAACACATACTTATGAGGTCTTTAAACGTGTTTGCCTTCTCTGATACCAATTGAAAAAGCGGGGGTCTAACAACCTCACCCAATATTTCGCTTAGCAATCTGTATGGACTTACTCCAATATACTTTTAAGAGAATCAACTAGACAGTCAGACTCAATCTTAATAAAAAGTATATCAAAGAGTTTTATCTCAATTTCCCGATTCAATCCTTACTCAAACAAATAGAAATATGCGAGCCTGATTGAATACAAGAGAAATAACTTGAACGGTACCAAAGACCAATGTTCAAGGATCAATCAATTTCAATCAACAACATAAGGTTGGATTTACCAATTGATCGATTCAACGCACAACCTGTGATATTTCAATTATATAACAAAATATAATGCGGAAAAGAAATAACACAGACACCAGAAGTTTTGTTAACGAGGAAACCGCAAATGCATAAAAAACCCGGGACCTAGTCCAGATTGAACACACACTGTATTAAGTCGCTATAGACACTAGCCTACTATACACTAACTTCGGTCTGGAATGTAGTTGAACCCCAATCAATCTCACACTGATCCAAGGTACAGTTACGCTCCTTACATCTATGATACCAGCAGGATACTACGCACTTGATCCCCTTAGTTGATCTAACCTACAACTAAGAGTTGCTACGACCCAAATCCGAAGACTTTAATAAACAAATCTGTCTCACACAGAAAAGTCTACAAGAATAGATAAATCCGTCTCCCACAGAAATACCTACGATTTTTGTTCTGTCTTTTGATAAATCAAGGTGAACAGGAACCAATAGATATACCGGACTTATATTCCTGAAGAACAGCCTAGAAATATCAATCACCTCACAATAATCTTAATCGACTAGCGAAACAAGATATTGTGGAATCACAAACGATGAGACGAAGGTGTTTGTGACTACTTTTCTATCTTGCCTGTCGGAAAAATAAATATCAAGCCAATCTCACGATCTCACTCAATCACGATAGAAACAACAAGATCAGATCACGCAACTACAGAGAAAATAGTTGGGTCTGGCTTCACAATCCCTATGAAGTCTTTAAGTCGTTAACCTACAGGGTCTCGAGAGAAACCTAAGGTTAAAGGAGAATCGACTCTAGCTTATACAACTGGTATCACACAGGAGGTGTGGGGATTAGGTTTCTCAGTTTCTAGAGTTCTCCTTTATATAGTCTCCAAATCAGGGTTTGCAATCTAAGTTACCTTGGTAACAAAGCATTCAATATTCACCGTTAGATGAAAACCTGATTAGATTCAAGCTAATATCTTTCAACCGTTAAATCGAACTTAGCTTGTTATACACAATTAAAATGTGACTTCATTTAGGTTTGAGTAACTGTACCTAAACTTGTACACCTAGTTGGTTCAACAATAGTTAACCAATTGTTAGCCATATGAGCACTTTCATATCAACCTTATTCATCTTCACCATAACTAGTTCAAATGACTCAAATGAACTAGTTAGATAGTTTTTCGATTGCTTAGATCTCATTGAAGTATACAAGACATAATCAAAGCAAAATCGGTTTTGATTCACTCGAATCGATTCATGAACATTATAGCCACGGTTTGCAAAGATTGCATTCCTTAATATATATAAATGTTTTAGTTCATGAACAAACCGATTTTAGAAAGTAACCTACCTAAGTATGTGAACGGGTACGCATACCTAAGTAACCGGATTGGGTTTGTTTTCACTTCCAAACTCCAGCAGAAATTCACGGATGTGAACTTTCCGCCAGTATGCGTACGGGTACGCATACTGTCCCGGATTTCCAACAACCGCCAATACTCGTACGGGTACGCATACTTTGGGTTCCCTGTTTTTGACTTGTACACAAATGTTAAAACATATTATGCTTATATCCAAAGATGGTTACATGTTCTAAACTCTCATTTCAATCATTGAAACATTCTTAGAGGATGTTATATAGTTGTTATTCACATCCTAGTCCGAGACTTGGCTATAAGTAGACTAGAAATCAAGACTTATAGTTTTGGCAACTAAACTTGACAAACAAGCTTAAGATAGCAATGCTTGCGAGTTCGACCGAGCAATGCTCTAACACTAAATTAACCTTTAAAGACACCTTAATTATTCTAATACAAATACAAATATAAAATCATAATCACTTAATTAACAAATACAAAAATCATTAATCAAAACTCAATTTTTTTTCAATTTACATTAAAATCAAAACTAAAACCTAATCAATCACAAGCAACAATTGAAATCTAATTTATTTTTGGGTTTTGAAAAAAAAACTCGAAAACAAGCAATTCAAGTGATTGAGTTAAATCCCTTTAATCCATTCCTTCTAAGAGGAACTCAACAATGATTTAACTCCAAATCTTTGAAATTCACTCATCAAATTTTCTGAAAATCAACCCACAATCGGTTTATGAGTGCACTCTATTAGTCCGATTATAGTTGATGTTACAAGCAATCAGTTTATATTGTACACCTACATAAACCGATTCTGGCTTGATGTGATGAACATCAACCACAATCGGTTTACGCTAATGCACAAATAAACCGATTCCGGGTTCAAGTTCGAATTTGTAGAGAAATCAAGAAGCGGATTGTTCGTGCATCTATATAATCCGATTGTGACTGTTAACGGTTATTTATTTATTTTTTGAAATTATAGTCGTTGGTCCTTTATTGTATATAAAGAGGATAGCCTATTCTCTATCATACATTACCTTATTCAAATAAATCTTTCTCCATTGTTAATTTTTTTCATTTGAAGATGTCAAATCCATCATCATCAACTACCAATTCAATCTAACACATACTTAGAAGATGCAAGCGAACAACCAAATCAATTGCCGCAATGGAAGAAGAGATACGCAAAAGAAGCGAACAAACAACTACAAACGCAACTTCGTCTTCATCACTTAAAAAATATATCAATGTAATGGATGAAGTGTTAAGCAAACAAATAACTACAAAAGAAACCATATCATTGTCATCGACTGCAACAAAATATGAAGAGAAACTCAAGGCAAAACGAGGTCAAGATCAATTCCAATTAAGGGAAATATTGAAGGATGTGGAGGAAAAAACCGAATGGGTTAAAAAAAATTACATTGTCAAGGATCTTCCCGAAGATCAACAAGATCATAGTATGTTTTGGCTTCAAGTTGGTTGGGGTCCTTTCGTTAAATAGACGAGCAAGAAACCACGCTATAATTATGAACCATCCCACATTTATTTAAGAACGAATCATGTTAGGAAATTATGCCTCAAGTACAACGAGTTTCTCACTAGACAGAGAGGAGACAGGTTTGCGGCACGGGATGAATATACCGTTTGGAGAGGAGAGCGGTTTTATCATTTAGAAGTGGCATTGATAGTTGAAGCTCACACTAAGAAATAGAACCGTGCTAGCTTCAATTTTAAGAGTTTATGAAAAGTGGAAATGGTTCAGAATCGGATCATGTTAGACCATATGTAATTCGATTAATGAGTTAAAAATTGTCTGTTCTTCTGTAACTTTTTTTTTACCAAAATCAGATTACATTGTCGTCCACAAAGACCGATTCTGAATGAATCCCAGAAAAGTTTTGTTCAGAATCGGTTTATAATAATTCCAGCGTAAACCGATTCCTCTTTGAATTCAGAATCGGTTTATAATAGTTCCATCGTAAACCGATTCTGAAAAAGCTGCAACATACTACCTTCAAAATCGGACTTTAAAAACGTATTAGAAGACCGATTATGTTATAAATTTCATGAGTCCAACGTACCAAAAAAAGATAAATCACTTTCATTCATCAAACTTGGTTCAGTTTGCAACATACAATATATGAAAGCGACAAAATATAAGCACATGATAGTTCAAGTTCTTAACAAAAGGAAAATACTCATTCCAACACTTGGAGACCCTTCACTTGACCCTGATCGACTAACTCTTCCCAATCGGGTTCGTATTTTTCAAGTCGTTTCTTGGTGAGCTATGAGTCATAATGAAACCTACATAACAGTGGTAATAGACAATCTTCACGTAGCATGAGACCAATATAATGTATGTTGTTAGGGTTGAATAAAACAATTCTCCGATCCTTAAGCGATTCATCCCAAATGGTGTACTTTGGAGCGTATGTAAAATATGTTCCCTGACCAAATAAATGAACAACGCAACTCCACGTTTCTGCCAGGAGATGACCACATAGAGGCATGCTCATCCAAGACTCTGGGGTAATTGGTTCATTCCCCTTTGGCCCTTGTACACTAGCAACCATTTCATCAAATCTCACTTCTTTATTCTTTCTTGATCCTTCCTTCATCATAGAAATGTAAAAATCCTTGTCATCTTGTAGGCGTAAGGCCATCGTCTTTCTAAAATATTGGCATTGGGTTAGGTTCTCATCGTCCGCCAAACTTATATGACCTATTTGTTCTGACGCAACGTGATAACCACAATTCCGATCCGTATCCACATCGTCGGTAGATAAGACATAAGGCTTAATGAATTCAGGAAGTTTCGAATAATACTCCTCGAATATGGTGTAACACGTTCGATGGGGTCTACCTTGTTCATCCCTAGGCGTGCGTATCACCAAGACCGGCCCTTAGAGTCACCATAGAACCCATTTGTCTTTCTTGTCCCTTCCATGCATGTATCCTTGATACTCGTGTTGTACTCGCTTGACTCTCTTGAGAAGGAACAATTATATCGTTTGGCTCATCGTTTATTGTAGGCGCTTGACTTTCTTGAGAAGGATCGATTGGATCCTCATGTTGCGAATGAGCGAGCAATTGGATTATTTGAAAGGACTATATGTGCGCTACTTGTCCCGCTTTCTCCCTTCTTTGGTCGACCCCTTTTCCTCTTAGCCGGTGCCTCTTCATGCTCAATTTATGAAGGAACGTTTGGATCATTTGTCTTAGCTTGTGCGCTACTTGTCCCGCTTTCCCCCTTCTTTGGTCGATCCCTTTTCTTTGGAACCTGCCTCTTCATATTTAGCGTCTTCATACTCATGTTGAGAAAAGTTTATTTTATGACTCAATAACGGGTTTCTTTGGGTACTCATTGCAACCTTAAACTCTTTCCTTTCTTCCTTCCTATCCATGTTGGTAGGTGGTCTACCCATCTGCGGTAGCACCGTTGGTTCTCCAACCGGTACCATATGGGGGTTAGCGGCTAGTTTTAAGTTGTACATCAAAACTTTTCGTGCCAAGCCATCCTTTTTTGCGAATTTCTCGATGATTTCTCTTCCAATATCCGTGTCCACAAAGGATTCGAGTGGTTCTTTTGTTAGGGGTGGTTTGAAAGTTAGTTGCTTCCAAAATGGATCAATGATTTCAAACGGAATTCCTTATTGATACTTCACAATCATGTGACGACATGGAAATCCCAAGGCCGTCATCGTCATACATGAACATACAATTCTCCTTTTCCTCATCTCGTTATCCACATAATATTTGTAATCCTTCATCATATAAATGATTGCCCAGTGAGACACCCTATAGTTTAAATGTATAATCAACCAATGGTAATCCTTGTAGATTGTGATGATTTTCATCCTACTCTCTTCCATTTGCATGGTTATCTTGACGATATCAGCCTTGGTGTATTCATGGATGTCTTGTTGTACCGTAACCACACTGTTTTGGCTCCCTCGGAGCAAGCTCTTCAAACGTCCATGAGATCCTTCCGCGATACTTGTCGCCTCATTCTTGTAATGCATGTGCTGGTAGGTGTAAGCATAGACATATTTTTCCTTGTACGGATCCAACAATTCCTTCAAGCAATAAACCACGCATTTCTCGTTATCCTTCTTCCATAGCCCAATAAAACTCTCTAAATAAGATTCGAATTCGGTCACAGACATTGAGTATGTCATTAAATCCCAATGATGTTGAAAAGCCTTCCATAGTAACCCATTCGCTTCATACTCTCTTTTGGTTTTCTTCTTCTCCTCCTCTCGTTGTTCCGGAGTTAGTTTGTGAAGACGCTCATCTTCGGCCTTTTCACGAGCGATACCTTTTTGTGCCTTTGGCTTTTGGATATGACTCCTAAAATTACTTCTAATATTGCATTATATGTTCCATGTGCAAAGAAAATGCTTAGCGTCTGGAAAAACCACTCATATGGCATTCATTAGTGCTTGGTCCTTATCCGTTACTATGATCCTCGGAGTTTGATCTCCATGGTATATCTCCTTCAAGGTCTCTAGCATCCAAGAAAAACTCACATTATTCTCCCGATCCATAAACCCCCATGCTACGGTGAAAGTTTGCTTGTTGGAAGTATGGCAAGCAATATTTAACAACTACATGTTGTACTTGTTGGTCTTGTACGTACAATCTTTTAAAAAAACTTGATAGAAGCATTGGTCCAACTTGATCATCTCCGGATGCGCCAAGAAAATACGAGTCACTTTGCCTTCCAATACCTGCTTCCTCATTGTATATCCGTGTTGATCAGCTAACCACTGAGATTGTTCCATAACCGCTCTACCATCTCATTCCCTCTTCCTAAAGGATGCTCTTGCCGCGTAAATTTTCCTCAAAGTGGACAAGTTATTCTTATCATCCTCCTTAATCTTCCTAAGGATGTCACTTGGTTTACACGCTTTCATCGACCTTACTGTTTCCAATTGATGTGGTTTCAACCCACAAACGGCCGCGTGTCCAATAAGAGATTCCGAATCATCATGATTATGACAACCATTCATCACTTTATGGAGCTTGTATACCTTACCACTGGGTCCATTGGATCTATTAACTATAATCTTAAACAGACAACCAAACTTCTTTGATTTAGTAATGTATTCCCTTGTCGTCTTCTTCACGTACGGTCTGTTCTTTGCCCAGTGACCTTGCATTCCACCTCTCTCACAAACAAGTTCCAAAAGATCACAACTTGGATGACGACCTAAAAGTATTGTGCATTTGATCTCTATGCCCTTATCTATAAACCATTGCTTTGCATCGTTTCTTTCTTTCCATTCCAAATCGGTGAAATAGTGGGCAGCGGTATCAGGACCCAGCAGAGATACGGGTTTGGGATGATCTTCGTCGAACGCCACAACAATCTACAACATATATCGACAAGTTGAGGATTTAAAATCAGTTTATGTGTACAGTCGAGACAACCGATTATGATGAATCAGATTATATGAACAATTATAAAGTCCGATTAAAGACTTGATGATTTCAGAGAAAAATTCCCAAATTTCACAATCGGTTCACGTTGCATAACATGTAATCCGATTTTCTTCCTTTTTTTTCCTGAGACATTTCGTCTTCACAATCGGTTCACGTTGCATAACATGTAATCCGATTTTCTTCCTCTTTTTTCCTGAGACATTTCGTCTTCACAATCGGATTAATTATATGCGTAAATGAACCGATTGTGAACTTCGTGTATTTTACTGGAAGATCCAAGTAAAGGAATCGGCATATGTACATCCCCAGGTCACGTACCCATCGCGCCAAAAATTTACTACAATCAGATTATATGGTGATGAACAACAACCGATTATGGTACCCAATTTGGGGATTTTACCCAAAATCGGTTTATGTGGTGATATCGAATAAACCGATTCTGGGGAATTTTTTTGAATTTACCCCCCTTTTTGGGCGATCGAGACGTGCAAATATATGTTTGTAGATCGTTACAACTCATACATGTCTATATGAAGCATTATCACTTTCTTCTTCCCGACGATATTTTTCTTGTGCTTGAATAATATCCTCAAGCATTCTTTGGTTGACATACTCTTCTTCATTTAACAAATTATCAAATTCGGTAGGATCGAAATCAAGATTATCTGATGCACTCACTTCTTCATCACTACTAGAGTCTTCGTCGTCACTATAAAGTTTCATTTTTGCTAAGAAAATCACAAACCCTAGTTTTTTCTTTTTTCCCTCTACTTCTTCTTTCCCTCCAAACCTTAAAAGAGGAAATGAATTTCTACTCTAATCCTAACACTATAATCAAACTCAAACACTAATTAATTTAACGAATACTAACTTAATTAATCATCACTAATGAATAAGGGCATATTAGGTATTAACATAAATAGGTGGATAAGGGGTTTCTGGATATTACTTCTTAATGGCCCTTTTTTTTAGTCATAGGCCCCAAATAATCACCCTAGGCCCCAAATTAGCCAGGATAAAAATAATAATTTGACAAGCAATTTTAAAGTTTAATTTTCAAGCTATTTTCTCTAGAATGACATCCCCTGAGGCCATTGATAATTAATACTCCCTTTGTTCCTAAAAAAAAGAGTTATTATAGCTTTTTCAATTTGGCCTAACACTTTTTTAGGAACAGAGTATGATGTTGTTAGATCTAGACCTTATAGATTCTGCAGTGCATTTAAATGAGAACATTCTAATTATTTATCTTCATTCAATACTTTAAATCAAAAATTAATTTGACAAAAGTAATTAATTAATTAATGGGCATGGATATGAGACCCTATCTTTAGAAACTTTTATCCAACTCACGCCATCACTTATTGGCGAAAACACTTCTCTTCGATATATTTATAATTTCGGTGAATATTTTCCGTTCAAAAATAATTAACCAATTGGATAGAGGATACATATCAAAACACCATTTGAATGGTTTTTGAAACTATAATAATATGTTTTGGTTTCTGTGGATCATACTAGTAATTTTGTTTTATCTTTACCAAGAATACTGCTAGAGCATCGGTCGGTCAAACTCGTAAATTTTGATATCTCAAGCTTGTTGTCAATGTTAGATGTACAAAACCATATCTTGATTCCTAGTCTATTAAAATAAAGTCTCAGACTAGGATTAGAGCATGGTAGTTGAGTATCAGATATCACTAAAATACCCTCGAAGATTGAAGACTGAATAACAAACAAAAACATTTGCGAGAACTTCATCAACAAAGAGGTATGTGAAGACTAACTTATCATATTTATTTATCGTGTCTACCATTTTATCTTATGAGACGTTGTCTGGTAATTTTAGTATTTAATATTACAAATAAGAAAATTCGAGTTCAAGTTTTTCTTGGTTAAACTCCTGAAATATGATATGAGCAATGGATGTTTACAGATCCTTAGTAATCTTAGCTAGAACAACTTATTGTCTACAAACTATTTTTGTTAAAGTTGATCATTTGAAAAATCCCCAAGCGAACAGTGCAAACTATCTATGGCTATTAGGAATGTTTCAAAATTAAAAGTGAAAAAATTACAGAACTGTTTTGAGAAAGGTACGCATACCCAATTGATCTGAATTCCGTGAACTGGAGAGGTATGTATACCTGGTATGAATACCCTTTCAATCTGAGTTCGGGAACGGGGGAAAGTACGCATACCCTATATGCATACTCTTCTGATCTAAATTCACAACCTGCTGATAGACGCATTTATGTGTCTATTTTCATCTCTTTTATGTATAGTGTTAGTACCCATTTTTGTACTAATTTTGGTATTTTATCCCTTGTAGGTGTATTTTGGAGGAATAGGCTTTTGCGGGAAAATTGGCTCGAAAAGTTGTTAAAGGCTCCTGGGAGGACATTTGCTATTCGGACTCTCATTTTGGATAAGGGGTAACCCATTTTCAGGCAGCTGCTAAGCACAGACCGGGTTTGGATAAGGGGAGGTCATCCCCTTCGTTTGAAAATTCGTTTTGGCGGGAAAAAAAAGTCACCTGCGTAACTTCCTGGCAAGTTTTGGATTGATTTTTGGAAGTGTTTTATCGTGATTCAATTGCCAAACTAAGTTGGGATGGACTTGAATGGAGTAAACAAGGTTGGTACATCTGTTTATATCGATTAGAATGGGCTGAATGATCGGGTTTTGATAAAACAGGAAAAATAAAAATAAAAATGGAAACAGACAAAAGTTTCGAATTATATTTAGAAGTTACATGCTATATTTTGCAAGGATTTGTCTGTAGAAGAATAAGAGGATAGTTTGGATAATTCAGGAAGGAGGTGAAGTGATTAAACAGGTTAGAAATAACAAAAATTGGCCGAGAAAAAAAAATTATTTTTGGGAAGAAAAAAGAGAGATTTTGATCGAGTTTAAACCGAGCTGTGAGGTATATATAAGCTCTAGAGAGGCTAAGGAAGGGTTACGAACACTTTGGAGAAGTTTAGAGCCTTAGAAAAGCGAAAAAAAATCAACTGGAGTCGAGTTCAGAAACTTTTCTGCTGCTGCGAAGAAGAAGAACACGAAGAACATAAGACCCTCAGAGTCAGTTGCAGAGACAGACTTATTTTCAGTGACAACGATTTACGGTCGCATATTCCTGCAGTCACCGAAGCTTTTCAGCAACAATTCCGACTTCTGTTTTAGACCTTCAGCAACTGCAGAATCCGCTGTTTTAACACTTTTCTCCCTTTTAATCAACTTTTGAGCCATAAACATGTATTTTGAGATTATGATTAATATGAGGAGCTAAACCCCATTGCTGAGGCGATAGAGGAAGCTATTTTTCCAACAAAAAGTGGTATATTCTATTTTATTTATTTTATTGCAATTATTTAATGATTATTTGCCTTGATTGAAAATTGTTTGAGTGATTTTTATTGAGCAATTGTTATTTCTTTTGATAGAGCATTCTTGGACCTAGGTGTTTGATGTTTTATGCTTCGGATTTACACTTGTTATTTTGAAAATCTACATGTTGCATTAGTTTAGAATCAAATTGAACGAGAGAATTGCATGAATATAAATACTAGATTAAATCACTTTGAACTTGGAAATTAGTGGAATCTCAGCCTCAGTGTTCTTTTATTATTGATATCAACTTTGTCAGTGTTTGCTATAATTTTCAGTGATTTTTCTGTTTAGTTTTGAATTTAAGTCTAAAGTTATCCTTCACAAGTTCGAGAATCGAATCCTATTACCACCACTTTCACTACAATTAAAACTCACATCACCTGCCTTAAGGTAGGCATACCCGGTATGCATACCTTTCCGACCTGATTTCATAACTCCAAGAGGTACGCATACCCGGTATGTATACCTACCGAGTTCCAGATGGAAAAATCTCACAAACTGCCCAAGGTGATATATACTTGTTGTGCATATCTTGACCATGGATGGTTTACTTTTGCTACGCCTTTCATAGGCACTTCTAAAATAACATTATTCACATAATCTTTTTGGGCTTGTATATTATTGTTTAACTCTTGAGTGTTCTTGAACAATCTTATTGCTTGTAAGTCCACATGCTTACTTAGCTGCTATGGACTATTATTGTGCACAATTCCATAACTATGTGGACCATATTGCATATTCTTATGTGTAATTTCAAGGAGGACTTTTCACATGCTTACATGAATTTTTAACTTAAAATTTCATCTAAACTAAGAAAGTGTTTGATTGAATTCAAAGCTATCTGTAGCCCTGAAAATCTATAGTAGAGAGACTCTTGCATCTAAATTTATTAACCCTGACACCCTTGTGTCCTAATTGCAAAGATATAGTCGTCCTATATAACTTAGGTTTATTTACATAACTGTATTAGTTTACGACTTTGAAGACTTCACCTAGTGGTTCGTGAAGCTCGGTCAGACTATCTTGTTACCCGATAGTTTTTGTATCCGTATATTAATCTACTGGTTATTGAAGATCACGAACTTTAGATCAGAAACAAGATGGATAAAAATCATAAAGTTCTCTTCATTTGAGACTCTGTGATTCCTCAAGATTGATATATAAACTCTTCTTTGATTGGTTTGGATTGTTCTTGAGAGGTGGTTACTGACCGAGGCATCTCTTTGATAAGAGTATAAGTGTTTCGAATCCGTGAGGTTTGATAGACTTGTCTACTTAAAAAGATTTCAAAACCTTGATCAAAAGATATCGAAATGGAAATCAAATAAGCTTGTTTGTTAGAGGCAGATAGGTATCGAAATTCTGTACTGCAGCCGAAATAACTCTAAAGTTGTAAAGGACGTCGGTTAAGGGAATCAAGTGCGTAGAACCATGTTGGGTTCAAAGACGCACATGAGCACGACTGAAGCTGAATTGCTTGGACGCTTAATTTGGTCTCAATTACAGTCTAGTCCGAAGTCTGATAGTAGGATAGTGCTTTAATATAACGTGGTGTTCAAAGTTGGACGAGGTCCCAGATTTTTTCTGCCAGTGCAGTTTTCCTCGTTAACAAAATTCTGGTGTCTTGTTTTATTTCCTTTTCCGTATTATATTGTTTATCATTATATAACAGGTATATCACAAGTTGTACGTAATCAATCTAGATAGTTGAAGCATGTTATTGATTAAGATCAGATCAAGACTTATTCTTGTTGAATTCATATCTTTAAAGATAGATTACAATTCTCGTGCTTGTTAGAATTCGGATCTTGTATAATTGAGTACATACTAGATTGATCTTGGATATTGATTATTGAGATCGTCTAAGAACTCTTCTAGAAAATCAGTTACACAGACCTTTGGTCTATATATATTAATTATGGGAAGAGAAAGATAAAAAAATTATATACAATCTTCTTTATGGGTCTTTACAGTCGATCTACTTGTGATTGTATTAGGTTTTTTCTATACAGGTTTCCGACCGAAAAAGTTGGTGGTGTAATTGGTACCCTCTTCTTTTCAGATACATATCCTAAAACTATTATAGATGCTCTAAGAAACCATTGTAGAGGTTATAAGAGTGAGTTCCGATAATTATATTCGTCGCATAGCTAATCCAAATTGTGCTTTCCATTCCTTTTGAAAAATGTCTCCCAAGTATTAGATACTTAGTAAATAGGTATTAATTGTTGCTAATGAATCTCATCTATTTACAAAAAAATCTCAGATGATACATATTTATAGTAAATGTTTTTTATTGACTTTATGCGGTCCCAACCATTGTTTCTTACAATACGATACTGCTTTGGGTTCTTAGTGTTCTGTTACAAACGTTTTCAAATTTTCCTCATATGTGTCCTCGGTGATTGACCTAACCAATGAATCCCACACCCTTATTTCATAATTTTCTTTGTATTCTTTCTCGACACGCTTTTTATCTTTATCTTTCTTTAATTTTTTTTATTCCAGGTGATAGTTTACTAATACGAAATTTTTCCTCGCTCAGAAGCTTATTACCTTTCTTGGAACCTTATTACATTTAGTTTTAACATTTTCAATTATTTGGAACTTAAAGAGATAATTTTGTGTCTCGAAAAGAATAAGGAAATAACCTTCATTAATGTTGGTTCTTTATCGGTTACGATCACCTTTGGAATTTCGTCGCCCTGATAAATTAACCGTAAGTGTTCTAGCACCCCAACATAACTATCGAGCTTCTCGAAGGGAAAAAGAAGAAAGAAAATACCCATCGTGAATGTTTTCTTGTCACATACCCGACAATATTGAAGAATGGCATATATGATACTTATAAGTAATGTCCATTAAAAAAAAACATATAGAAGAACTAAGATGCTTAATATGCAAGGAAGATATGAAACACGTTGCCATTTAACGATGTTTTTTATTTTGAAGGTATAGTCGTGCTCGGTGGCTAGCTTTTGAAATTGTTTCATACGAACTACCATCTTATGCGTTCCTTTTGATAACTGCTTTCACATTATAAATTGTTGATAAGGAAGACACGTTCTTGGGGTGCGACACATTCAAGTTACTGAAGATAACACTTGATGTTGTATATCTTTCACTCATTCTCATTACTTTCGTGAATTCTCCATGTCTCAGCTTTACAACTACAATGTGTCTAACAAAACTTTATGGATCCTTATGGTTATGCCGATCATTCGCAACATGATTTTTCCATATATTTTTAGTAGTGCAATTGATGAATACAAGCTCGCAATGATATTTAATTACTTCTTTGCTTTAGTCATAAATCCTCGAAGTGTTTCTTTTTATAAACAAAATCCTTTGGCTTATGAGTAATGCTTCCTGCTTCACTCGCAAACCAACTCAAAGTGCATTAGCTTTGATTTTTTTTTGTTTGTTAATGTTACACATACGATTTCTCTCTCCTTTTCCACGCCATAAATTTTTTCTCTTTTATAATTTGAAATTCTTATATAGTGTGAAAACAAAAAATTATAAAACTTCAGAAAACATATAGATGTTTATCTATCAAATCCTTAGAAAACTTGCTTCAATTTTTTTTTTTTAGAAAGCCTACAAAATCATTAGAATATTGGTGGAAGTATTGGGTGCAACTGAGACACGAGATCGGGTTGTTCAGTATCTTTTGTTACATTCTACAAAAAAGAATCATGTTGTTAATTAAAATAATAAGAAATTAGTATAACAGTAGGCAAGGTCGAAGGTACACACCATGCCTATGTGAGATGATCTCAATAGTCGTAAGTTCACTCCTTGCCTATTCTATTGTTCACGTTGAAGTTGGATTTATGTTCTAAAATACCAACCGGTTGGTAGGGGATGAAAATGCACAGTATACTTATTGTGTACTTCACATACTTGTAAGATTGTTTAAGTCCCACAGTCAACAACGTTTTACTAGACATGTCTTCTGAGTCCAAATCAACAAAAGTCTGCAAGGTGTTCTTCATTTTCTTTTCAACACTAGTCAAATATTTATGGGGGATAATAACAATCGACAAGGTTTTAATTCAACTTCCTCGGGAATTATGTAGAATAAACAAGGAAATTTACTCGCTCTTGCCTATTTTTGGATATGCGAAAGGTATATAAATATTTTATTTTTACCTACTTTTTATGGTTTTAAGCAACCAACATGGGATTCACGATTCTTAAACGTGTACCTGATTGTAACATTAGATTTTTCATATGACATGTTTGATTTTTTATTTGCATCGTTTGATTTCCCATTTGCCTCATTTTGGCTTTATAAAATTTTAGTTATTTACAAAATCTTCCAATTGAGAATCGTTGGAAAAACTAACATAATTACTGTTTTCTTTGCGAGATGGAGATTTTCCTACTTCAAAGTTGTCATTGGAACTGCTCACTTTAATATAATCTTTAAAACTTATTTTTTCAACATCACGTTGTTAGTTAAAATAATTATAAAATTAATATAATAGTCGGCAAGGTCGAAGGTATACACCATGCCTACATGAGATGATCTCCACAATCGTAAATTCATTTTACCAAATGTATTGTTCACGTTGAAGTTGACTTTATGTTCTAAAATACCAAACGGTCGACAAGCGTCGAAAATTATGCCCATTGTAGTACTTCAAACACTTTTTTTAAGTCCCGCGGTCAACAATGTTTTATTGGACATGTTTTCTGAGTCGAAATCAACAAAAGTCTCCAAGGTGTTCTTCATTTTCCTTCCAACACATGTTTTCAGAGTCCAAATCGACAAAGTTTTAATTCAACTTCCTTACTAATTATGGAGAACCAACATGGTAATTTACTCGCTCTTTCCTATCCTGGTACATGCGAAAGGTATATAATGTTTTATTTTTACCTATTATCCATCATACTTTAACACTAAACATGATAATAATCAACCATATACTGAAAACAGAACTTAACACTAGTATTAGCATACTCAACAACACTTGAAACCAACACCCTATGTAGCAAGAACGTTACATATCATTCATACAAATAAGGTTGAGAACAAGGAAATAGAACACACAGACACTTGACCTTTTACAACTTATTATCAACTTCTATTTCCTCATATTACCTAATGATGGATGAAAAACAGATTTTTATTTCTAAAACAAATGAGGCTAGAAATGAATCCTAGTCATGCTTGTCACATGTCCACTCCAACCTTTTCATCATGAGTTGGATGGCACCTCATGGCTAAATTGGACACCTCATATAACATGTCAATCTAAAGAACATGTCATGCTTAGACTCTTATCTAGCATTAACCTTAAGCTAGTCTTTAGTGAATGGTTAAGCATAAACATGCCTTAACGCGGATTACTACTAATCCGGCTTAACTTAATATAAACAAGCATTATCATAACCACATGGAAATTTGTTGCGCAAAAAACAAAAAATGCCAACGTGCTCCCACTTGTTTAAGCAACAAAACTTTATAAAAAACTTTTATTAAAAACTTTTTATGCTAGCCGCACACTCAAGTCAAATATTACGTTAGCCTTCGACTACAAAGACCTACACAATTTTAAGCAACCAATATGGAATTTGAGCTCCTTAAGCGTGTACTTAGCTATTTGTATGATTAAATTTTTTATACGACTTGTTTGGTTCATAATTTTCCTGGTTTGCTCCCCATCCAACTTGTTCTTCTTCTTGTCTCTACAACTAACACTATCTCTAAAATTATAATCGACTAAAACTACCTCTAATTTATAAGTTAAATATCATCAATTTAATTCTACTCACTGAATTTATTAACCCCTTGTTAAGTGAGGCAGTTTTGATATAGGGTAAAATGTATGAATAAAGTGTTGTTGGGTTTATTATGTATATAATAATGGAGTAGGATCCATTGACATGGTTATAATGACATAATCTTGACATTTTAGCGCCATTTTTTCTACAAACCCAACCGAAAATGAATTTGAAGCTAGTTTTTTTATGACATGTTGTTCTTATAAATCTCCATACTTCCACCAAAAATGAGAGCATTCCGAGATGTATAAGACCACCATCTACCATTTTGAATATCAACCGTTGAAGATTAACGGTTGAAATTAAAATTTATGGATGGTGAAGTTTCGCATTTCAGAATACTCTCATTTTTGGTAAGAATGTAGAGTTTTGTACGAGGAACATGTCACCAAAATCTTAGCTTCAAATTAATCGTCATTTAAATTTTCTAGAGAAAAAGGTGCCACCATGTCAAGATTATGTCATTATAACCATGTCAACGGATCCTACCCCTATAATAATTATATTTATTTTATCTTGTAGCTCCTAATTGCGCGTTCCTGAAAAACCATTGTAGATGTTCTAAGAGTGTCGTGATATATATACCCGCATAGTTAAACCAAGTCGGCTCTCCATTCTTTTTGACAAAATGTTTTTCAAATATATTTTTTTTTTATAAACAAAATATTTTTATTAAAAAGAAAGAGAATGTACAAAAGTCAACTTACAAGGAGTAAGAAGCAAGAGAAAACTCAAGTAAAAATTACACCCCAGTTGAAAATAAATTGATTGATGGTAATCCCTATCAAAATAGATTTGAAAATTGAAGCCTAAGATAGGAGTAAAGCTCTTACATTTAAAGTAACCAGATTAATACTTTAATTTTCTCTCCAAACATGTGCAAATTCCTTTCATTCCATACAGACCAAAGAGTAGGAATCAAAAATCCACATTTTTTTAAAATTTTTTATAATCTTCAGCAGCTTTTAATGATTGTTGTACTGGCATCAGAGTGAATACAAACATAAGCCATAAGATGGAAGAAGAAATGACCATATTATTTTCGGAAAGAAACAATCAAAAATTAAAGTGTGACATTCTCCCCAGTATTCCCACATAATAAGCATTTGTTGACAAGATTGAAACCCCAATTAACCAATTTATCTATGGTTATGATTTTATCATGAACATCAAGCCAAAGGAATAAATTTATTTTCCTGGATATCTTATTTCTCCGGACTGCCCGGTGAGGAAATTGTGAATGATGGATGCCTTGATGTTTCGCAGATTTGAATACTCAATCAACTATATATATATGTATATCAAACTAACCAATTTATTTATATTAAAATTGTTTACACGATGACTTCCAAGTGCAAGTACTACAGATAACAAGAAACTCAATAATCTATTACAATGAAAGATACAATAAGCAAGTAAATCGAGAAGAAATAGATCCAAATATCGCGAAAATCTTACCAAATTCTTGTATGATGAATAGAATAAAGAAATTGTGTTGGTAATTAAATCCAACCATTTTGAATGATTTGAAAACGATGTAATATAAAGAAGGAGAAAGAAATTGAACATTAGATTGATGATGAAGGAGAAGGAAAAGAATGAGAGGTTTGTATCTAAAATCAAAAAGAAAGTAGTTTTAGTTATTATTAATGAAAGGTTAATTGAGTAACTTAACACATGTTAGACACTCCTTAACCCACTATTGTGGTTGGGAACAAAATTCTGGATATACCCCGATCGCACGACTATTTTGATCAAAGTTTTCCAAAGTTTCAAAAGAAAGAATTTGCTCTTTGGAAACACAAAGTTCGCCCTACTTTAGAGCAGATGTTTTCTACCGACTACAAGGATAGCTCCTTCTTAATTCTCTAAAAAGTACCCTAAGATATGATGATATGTTGTTGATAAAGTTTAGGAGAACGATAAGGTTTAGCAAAAAATTTATAGGAAGTAGAGCATATTTAGCAACTAACAATAATTCATACTGTTTCTGCCAATAAAAACAAAAATTAATTGAGATTGTTTGGTAGAAATGCACAACTAATTAGTGAATAAATCAATGTAAAAAGATTATTTAGTGGTGGGCTAAACTTAAAGAGGATAACAAAAACTAATTTAGAGAGCACATAAAGGATACATAAATTTTGATTCTCAACTAATGGAAAAATATAAATTAAACACAAAAGTTCAACCAATGACCTCAATTTTAAAAGCAAAATGATCGTAATAATTAGTACAGCTATGATTTTAGTGTCCATCAATCTATTCTAAGGAAGTCGACAAATCTTGACTATGTCCCAAAATCTGTTTGACCAACTCCATGACCATGACAACCCTATCCCACAGACAATTTCTTCTTTCCTCTTACTTGCCGATGTGTACTGAAAAATTGGTGAGCTCTTTGGAAGTTGATATGAAAAGGTGATCAATAATGACGGCAGGGGAATCAATTGCTCTCATTTAAAGCAAAACTTCATCTAGTTTAGTCTTGTTTCGCAATTATTTCACTAATAAACATTTATTTCATCTATAAGATTCGGTGGACGGACCACCGACTGAATAAATTTGTAGGTTACAATCTTCTTGGAGTTTATAACGAATAATTAGTGGATTCCAAAGGCAAAAAAAACAAAGAAACAAAAAATGCAGACAGCCGAGGAGATACAAAACTAGCATGGAAAGGAATGTATGACCTCATGTGTCAACTATATGGCTAATGCAGTGAACTGTGCAGTCATTTCTAGTAGATAATGCTATGTTTCTTTTAGGACAGTTAGACGGAACAGGCAATCCAGTGACCTAACCTTGAAATTAGGCTTATAATTGGTTCGATTGTTCCATGGTTTTACAGTAGAACTTCAGTAAAAATGATAAAGTCATCCGTATTGTCAAAGATTTCAATGTTACCTACTTTAACTTTATGCACCATTTTTTGGCATTGGTCATTCTTGGTGCTGCCAGTGATGCCATTTAGTGGTTGGAATGTCAGAACAATGATCCGCTAGCTAGCTAGCTTACGTACTTACATAGAAGGAATTGGAAAATATATTCGATCCTATCATAAATTGGGATTTCTTTTCTACTTGGAGTTTCATGTGAAATGTTTTTGTCTCTTATCAATCACGAAGTCTTCTCCTTTTTCATGATCAAGTGTAATCCGTTTCTACATACTTGCACTTTTTTTTTTTAACTACGAAAGGAATTTTTATTAGATTTAGAATCAGGCAGAGTCTGCCAATAAGTTCTCATCAGCTGTAATTGTTGCTCTTAACCAAGAAGGCATATAGTCTTGCCATTCCTGGATACTAGGAAAAGAAAGAGCTTTTTTTTTGCAATACTCAGCAACATTGTTGCCTTCACGATGAATGAAAGTACATTTCTAATCAAGGTTTGAAAAACGGGTCACAGGTCGGGTCACGGTCATAGGGCGTGACCGTTATAACGTGTTTTGACAGGTGAGCACGTTTCGGACAAAAAACGTGTTATTTAGGGATAAAACACGTTTATTTGACGTTTTTCTGAAATAACGGGTGTGATAACGGTTAAATATAAAAAATAAATAAATTATAATCTGAATTTCCTATCTAACGGTTTTAACATGCGTGAAAACGGTTATATCGGGTCTAAAAAACGTTGTCACTATGTTTTTTTATTTTATTTGTTTATTCATTTATTTAAAAAAATTTAATTGTAATTCTTAATCTTTTATTCTAGATATAAAAAAATCGTTAAAATAATATTTTTATATTTGTTTTTTCTAAAAGACGGGTATAACGGGTGTGAAAACGGGAAAAACAGTCTAAAAAACTTATGTTAAAATGTTATTTAGACGAAAAATACGTAAAAATCAATTTTAGAAAAATGGTTGTCACATACGTGAAAACGGATATAACGGGTCTAAATAACACCGTTTTTTACTATTTATCGGTGTTATTTAGACACGCGTATCGGTGACCCTCACGGACACGCTACATAGGCGTGACCGTTTTAACGGCCGTTTTTTTCGGAAAAAACGAACGTTTTTCAAACCTTGTGAGATATATGTTTTAAAATATTTCTTTTGTACATTTATTTCAACAATTTGAGCTTGGCCCAGTGGTTAAACATTTTGGGTCTCGAGGGTGAGGTCTCATGATCGTATCCCTCCCTTATATTACCGTTTAACTGTTTTATTTGTGGCAATTAAAAACAAAACTTATTCTCATTAATTTCGTTTTTAATGGCTTGGTTATAAAAACCAGTTTTTGAGAACAGAGAAAACACAAGTTTTCTATTATTGTTTTTTGTTTGAGAATCAAGAGACCATTTTCTGAGCAAGATTAGAAAGAGTGAAAGTGATCGATTTCTCATTGTGTGCGTGAGAGGTTGAAGAGAGTTTTTCTCGGCTGTTTTATCCTGGGGACGTTGTGACGAAGAAAGAACTGCTTGCACAAAACTCAAGGCAGAGCCACGAAACGTCTTAAAGAGAGCGACCTGGTCGTGACTCAGCCGTCACTTTGTTTTTTGTGGTTTAATCCTTGTTTTGCAGGTGTGAAATCGGCGACTGTTCCAACAAGAAAAAATATAGTCTACTATTATGCTTGCATTAGTCCATTTTACTGTTCACCGCTTTCCATTTAAAGCATTCACCACCTTTTGGCTATCTCCTTCCAGATACATACTTGCTCATAGTACTTGGGGATACAACCAATTTATACTATTGTCACGATATGCAATAGTAATCTGTTTCCTGTTAATATGCAATTGTCATGAAGTCATTATAGTCTTTTGCATATTGTATGCTTGTTAGGAATTTTTGGCTTAATATACACTTTAACAGTTTTTCTGGTGGCATTAGTATTTTTCTCTTCAAAGTACTCGGTAACTTCATGAATATGCTATCTAAAATGAAGATCTAGCTCTTGTAGTTGAACAAAAAAAGCAAACTATATTCTAAACGACAGGAATCCAATCCGATGCACGTGTAACACCGAGTCACCGACTAACACGTCAATATGCAAGAGATTGTGACTCTTTATGCAAAGGGAAAGTATTCAACTAAACAAAAGATACACGCACTCAGGGGGAAGGTAAGAGTCATCACTTAGTTGACGTTAAATGGTTAGCGCAAACTTGCGCATCATGGGGCTGGGGCTGGATTTTTTGACCTTGTGATATATCAAATGAAAAGACCACAAACCATACGGGGATTTCAAACGTTAAGAGGATTAGGGATGCATGATATTTATGAGGTTGATGGGTAGGACATGAGGGCCGAGGTTGGGTTTGATATCGAAAGGTGAGCTTTGATGACAGGTGAGGGGAATAAATTGCTCCCAATTAAAATCGATCCGGAGGAAATCAAAGTCAGTGTTTTGCAATTATTTCAATATACGTAGGGTTCCCTGATCTATTGACGAACAACTGATATTCATTTTAATTAAGATCTTAGAACTATAATATCCAGAGATAGTAAGATGGTTAGTTGAGGCAGATGCATTAAGTTTCACGGAGCATGGCGAGGCAGCTCGTTTCAGCACCAATAACTTGAGCTTTTTGGAGTAAAGAGACATGCATCCCTTCGAAACGAAGCATTTTTACTTTTGCTCGGTAAAAATAATTTTGTAGATAAGATAATATCACAATTTTAATGTAAAATTGCCCTATTGAAGTGTTTTTAAACAAGAATTTGTAATTGCATGATTGCTGTGTAATAGCCCGATTATAATTTTCATAAGCAGATAACACCACAAAAGCCCATCCGAATTGACAAATATTGCAATTATCAAAATCGAGAACAAACTCAAACCCACAACCCATTATCATTACCAATTACCAAAACCCAAAAGAATGAAAGATCAACATCCCTAGGATGGCTAGCCACCATGACAACAACCATTGTTTTGCTATTTTTCGCCATCCACGTCGATGATGCCATCCTTGTCAGTTCTCAGCCATGAAAATCACAGGACCACGACTTGAATATTGAAAAATAACAACCAAACAATCGAAACCAATACCTCAAAGAAAGAATTAGAACTCTAAATTTAAAGAAAACTTCAGTTGTCCAGCAAGAGAAACGACATTAACGGAGTAATTTATCAAATAAACTTAGAACTTGACGAAAAATTGACCTTTGTGAAGAAGATCTTGGATTCGCCGAACAAACATCTAAGTTTTTTCTTCAAAGAAGATCCACCATTAATCCAATTATTGAAGAAGAAACCCTAAGCGATCCCAAGCAAAAAGACACAAAAAACCCAACCATGAAAATTTTAGAACGAAGATTGCTATCTCATCATTGCATAAAACCGGGGTTTTGAGAAACATTAAAAGAAAAAAAATAATCCAAAGTTAACAAAATCATTACCAATAACATTATCATGATTATCTTGCTTAATACTACTCTTTGTTGGGTTAATTGCACAAGACATATTATGTCCAAATAGACATTTTATGAAGTAGAAATTCTACCTTGTTCAATCCACTAATCAATCTTTCCAAACATAAAAATAATTTTCTCTCCAAATTAATTTAATCTAAGACAGTTTTACAAGAAATTGGTGGGGAGCCTCGCTACAAGCTGCGCTCCAACACCCTTCTGAAAAAAACAAATTAGATATATTTATCGAAAAACCAATTAAATGAAAACAACAAAACATAATTTCACTTACGGGATTCTGCGCTACCGTTGGTGATAACTATTTGGAGGAGAGTAACTGAAAAAGAGAGTGTACCAAGTACACCACCAACTTTTTCATACAAAACCTAATACAATTACCAAGTAGGTCAATAGTAAAAAATCATGTATAAAACTGTATATAGAGTTTCTCTCCTTCTCTTGCACAATCAATATGTATAGATCAAAGGTCCGCGTACCTGATTTTGTACAAGAGTTCTTGGACAATCTCAAAAATCAATATCTAAGATAACCTAGTATTTACCCGAATTGCACAATATAAAATCCAACAAGTACAAGATTTGTAATCTAGATTTCTAGATATGGATTCAACAAGAACAAGTCTTGTGAGATCTAAACCAATAAGGGATCGAATACTATCTAGGTTGATTACTACTACTTGTGATATTCCTATTATAAAAGATAAACAATATAATTCGGAAAAGGAAATAACACAAGACAGTAGAACTTTTTTAACGAGGAAACACATATGCAGAAAAACCCCGGGACCTAGCCAAATTTGAACACTACATTGTATTAAACCGCTACAAACACTAGCCTATTACCGGACTTTGGACTGAATTATAGTTGAGGCCGAGTTCACCCTCCAAGAAGCTCAACTTCAGTCGTGCTCTTGTATATCTCTAAATCTATCGTGATTCTATGCACTTGATTCCCTTAGCTAATGTCCTTATAGCTTAAGAGTTGTTTTATCCTAAGTGAAGACTTTTGATACTTATCTGCCTCTAACAGAAAGCCTATTGATTTTTCTTTAGATGTTTTAATCAAGGTTTGGAAATCTGTTTGCAGCAGAAAAAGCCTAGAAAACCTCAAGGATTTGGAACACTTACACTCTTATCAAAGATAATACTAGAACACTACCATTTCACAGAACAATCTATTCAAATCAAAGAACAATTTAGATATCTATCTAGAATCACAAAGTCTGAGAGGAAGAAACTTTGTGATTTTTATTTATCTTGTACCTGATTTATAATTCGAAAACTACAATAACCAGAATAACAGGATTCAGATTCAAGAAATATCATGTGAAAGATAGTCTGACCGGGTTTCACGAATCCCTAGGTGAAGTCTTCAAAAGTCGTAACCTAATAAGATGTTATCAGAGAAAATCTAGGTTTTAGAGGACGAACTTTATCTTAGCAACTAGGACTCCAGAGAGCCGGGGATTAAGAATTCCAGTTGCATTCAGTCCTTTATTTATATAGATTATCAAGGCTTAAGGTAGCGCTGAATTCAAACTAAGATTACTTAATTACATGAAATTCCAAGTTAGGAATCATGTAAGTATGTGAGAATTTTTCTTTGAATCATAAAGAAGAATATGCACTATGGTCTTGTTGGTTACGGAATGGTGCAGAAAAATGGTTCCCCATGACCAAGTGAGATCGTGAATGTTCAAGCAATAATGGTGTTTAACAACACTCAAGAATAAATAATAATCCATAAGTCCGATAAGATTTTATGGATAAAGGTATCTAAGAAATGTTTATGAGGGATTTAGCAAAAGTACAAGGATGCCCCAGTAATTAGTGTTCAAAAGTACAAAGGCTCCTTTGCAAATAGTGTTATTTTTGCTTTTGCAAAATTTGTACAAAAACATGTCCAAATTGACATAGTATGCAAACAGGATATGCATACCCTAGGAATGTCTGTGAACTTTTTCCTTTGTCAAAAGACAAGGTATACATACTAGGTTTGCATACTCTAGGCATTTCGTGTACTTTTTCTATAAATATAAAGTCTCCAGAACTATGTCAAATATGACATGGTATGCATACTCCTTGGCAGTTCGTGTACTTGACCCTTAATAATAAAGGCTACAAAATTATGTCAAACGTGACATGGTATGCATACCCGAAGCAGTTTGTGAACTTTTGTCTCTCATATAAAGTTCAGAATTATTCCCTATAGCTAGGGTATACATACTAGGTATGCATACCCAAGACAGTTCGTGAACTATTTTACTTGGGCAATATTTCAAAGATTAATTTCAACAAAAATAGTTTGTGAACATTAAGTTGCTCTTGACTAAGATTACTTAAGATCTATGAACTACCATGGCTCGAATCATATATTCGAGATTAAATCATGACAAGCATGAACTCGAAATTTCTTTTTTGTAATATTAAATCTACTATTATCATACGATATAGTCTTACAAGATAGAATGGTAGTTTGAGTGAATATGATAAGTCAGTCTTCACATATCTATGTTGACGAAGTTCTCGCAGATGTCTTCGTTTGTATTTCAGTCCTCAATCTTCGAGGGTATTTGGTGATATCTGATATTCAACTACCATGCTCTAATCCTAGTCCAAGACTTGACTTTAGTAGTCTAGAAACCAAGATGTAGTTTTGTACATCTAACATGACAACAAGCTTGAGATAGCAAAACTTGTGAGTTCGACCGAGCAATGCACTAACAATAAATATCTATGTGAAGTGACTGAGATCATTGTAACTTCCCCTTGGGAAAATATCATTTGTGTCTCCCAGTGAAGTGATTGCATATAAGACCTAGATTATGAAAATCCTTCTCTCTGGTATCTAAAATATGAGGGATATTCTGGCGAAACACGATTTACAAGGATATTTGGAGCTTGGATTGCACCAATTTCAAGCTCATCCAATCCATAATGTAGAACACATGTGTAGCAATGATCGTCCTAGAGAAATCACTCCAAAAAATATCATATTCGTCATCTGATTGAACTGGTCTGCAAAATTTGATAATCTCTCCATCCTAGATCCCTCAATCTACGTTAATAATAATCATATCTAAGAACATGGGGCCTTTAGGGGTTTCATGGAAATTACTCATTGGTGGGTTAACTGCATCATACATCTTTCTCCTAGATACCAAACACTAAATTCCGACACTGTATAGTGAAAGGTCGTGCGCATCATGTAGTTCAGCGAATCCTTAATTTGAGATATTTACATATGACTGCCAATGTACTAAAATGATATGTTAGAGCACTGCTTGGATAAACCCACCAAGCGTTGGTATATGAAGTTTGGTTGTTAAGTTTAGTTCCAAAACTCAGTCGTTTGAGTTGGTTACTAAAGTCAACTTTTTTAGGTTAAAATTGGGACATAGAAATGTTGAGGCAATCTCTAATTACTCAATGAAGAGATGAAGACATACCAAAGAGAAACGAAGACATCATCCTTCAGTTTGGTATTAGTAGCTATTGACTTCTGACTTATTCCATTTCTATCAACTTTTTACATTCTTATTCATTGAAAACATAACATGCGAAGTTTTCTTACATGGATTTAGTTATTTAGATGATTTGATCATTCATATGATCTAAGTATCAATGAAAGAATGTATATTGGTTGTTTCATAACCTTATTGTATCGAGATGTGTCGTATAGTTTACTATACTTTCGTTGTTTGGACATAGCACTAATATGACTCTTGTCATGGATTAGTATTAAACATTCTAAAAACTAGATTTACGTATCTAGTTCTGAATTTCAACTTTGGAATTGTGTTAGACAAACTCTTTTAATTAACATTGTTTAAGTTTGTTTTACTACTATTAATTTTCTATGTAGATTCAATCCCAATCTCAAGACTGGTCCTGGGCCTGAACCTAGACTCGTTATTTTCGAAATCCATATATTAATTATATATCTTTATGTTAGAGCATAGCTCGGTTGAACCCACAAAGCGTTGGTATGTCAAGTTTGGTTGTCATATTTTAGTGAATCAAAACTCATCTAAGAGTCATTTGATTATGTAACTAGAGACAACTTCGTATAGGTTAGACTAGAAAGTCTAGGATTATGAGACATACAAATATTACTCGAAGACTTGAAGAATGCAAAGAAGTAACAAGCAACGATGACGACATCATCCTTCCTCTTGAGGTTAGTAATATTTGACTTGAACTGTTTCATTCCGAACGTATCTTTCAAGTCGTGCTATATTGAAAACATAACTGCGAAGCAGTGAATGATTATACTCTATTAGTAAGACATGATCACATGATCATAGTGTTAAGGAATTAGGATACGAAGAATAACGCTTATCTTTTGAACTTCGTATATTTATGACATCGACATAATCGTATGAATGCTATTGTGATTATGTGTATGGGTAAAGGTAAAGATTTCATCCTAGGAAACAATGTTTACATTTGTTTAAAGGAAGTACATTCATGAACTTGCTTTATGAATCAAAAGGGAAATCGCTAGGCTTATTGGTATTGTTATTCATTTCATATCTTTGGATTACCAATATGTGTGAGTTAGTAGAACCGATCATAACCTGTTATGTATCTTGGTGTAACTAATCACAGTGCCTGACTTATGAATTGGTATGACTTTTATTAGTGTAACCGATCCTAAGTAATCACCTAAGATGTTATGATCGATAATTGTAATTGGGTGACCGATCCTAGTAATTGGTGTGACCGATCACAAAAGAGTTGTGTAATCGATCCGTGTAATTGGCGTAACCGGTCCTAGTAATTGGTGTAACCGATCCTAGTGACTTGTGTAACCGATCACAAGTAATACCATGAGTATATGGTAACTGGTCCTGGTAATTGATGTAACCGATCCTGGTAACTGATGTAACCAGTCCCAGTTACCATATTAAGGTAAAACCGATCCTTGTGTTTGGTAGAACCGTAAACCCATGATTAGTGATTTGATATTTGATCAATCACATAGTTGTCTTGGAATACAGATGAACCAATTCTAAACTTGTTTGGAAGTGTGGTATAATCGATTCCAAGATTGTAAATATGAAAAAGGATTTACAAATAAAAAATGTCAACATACTTTGAACATGATCAGTAACTCTTATCTTTTATTGTTCAAAGATATTCCTTAATAACTCAAGGAGATCCCAGACCGAAATAAATTAAAATCTTTTAATTAAGGTTATTAGTTTTATATGTTTTTAATTACCAGCAATTAAATGCATATCTCTGGAAAATAAAAATTGGTAATGTGGATTTACTAATTGAAGATTTTCTAGTAAGATTTCGGTAAATATTAGACAGAGCATTTCCAGGAATTATGAAAACCGATTTGGGAATTTATTGCATATCTTGAGAATATTCGGTTTTGGAAATTCCTTGGTGTCCAAACATCCTTGGTCTATAAATACCAAAGTTTGCATTTCGAGAAAACTATCCTAAGAGCCAGGAAAACTTCATACTTTGGTTGTTTCTGGTGGAGTCGTCTATTCGGAGAGGAAAGTACCCTAATTAGGCGAAATCTCTTATGACCGCTCGTTTAAAGACTTCTGTTGGATCAAGAAGCTTTACGAGTACCGTTGGTGGGAAACTAGATAATTGCAATTTATTTTAGTTTTCAATTAATTTGATTAACTAACGGTTGTTGAACTTTGATTGCACCTACTTTATTTATTCTTGAGAATCTTCTCTTCTGATATAAGATTCACTCAAACTAGATCGAAGTGTCGACGGGATCTTTAGAACTATTTGTAGATCTAAAGACATCTTGTGAGAATCCATTGTTAACAGACTCCGTTCTGTGCGTGATTAATCACAAGATATTCAAGTGGTGTTGTGCAGGTGTTTATTGAAGATTAAAGAAGATTTGAAGACAAAGGAGATTTCTTATTTGGTTTCTATATCTTTGGGTGTGCATAAACCTTGATCGGCTGGGATCCAACTAGAATCGGATTTATTCGATTGATTAGTTGTGTAAGATCGGCATCACCTTATAGTTTCTTGTTTGATTCTATATTGATTGATTACAAATCTAAACTCTGCTACTTCGGTAGTTGTTGGATAAATTGATCTGACCAGGCAAAGGAGTTTATTTGTTAAATGGAAGAGCCTTTGCTTATGACTTGAGATATCTTCATCTGTAAGAATCAAGAGAGTTGTTACCAAATAGATTTGTTTTTCCTTTACTGTTTGAAATACGATCCAAAGGAATTGTTCTAGTGCGTGCACTTATTGAATGTCGGAAGCACAGGGATAATGAAGAAACTGAATGAACTATAGGTTTAGTTGCTTTGTATCAACTATACGAAGTTGGTTTAGATTTTGTATATCGGCTTAATTCTGAGAGTAATCAATTTTGTACTAGGTCCTGGGGTTTTTATGCATTTTCGGTTTCCTCGTTAACAAAATCTTGATGTGTCATTTACTTTTCTTTTCCGCAATTATAATTGTTGTTATTATAATTTAAAGTAAATTACACAATCACCTTCGGTAAGAGGACTTATAGGTGGATAGATTAAAGATTGTGGTGTATTTGGGTACCCTCGTCTTTTCAATTGGTATCAAAGCAGGCAAACACGAAAAGATCTAACAATTTGCGTTGGTGCGATCCAACCTATAAGAAATGAATCCTATGAATGATTCAGTTAACGTACCACCAAGATTTGATGGGACAAATAACCCATTTTTGAAATATGCTATGAGAACTTTTCTTCAATCCCGACATTTTAATACTTGGATATTAATCGAAGACCGATATCAATGACCGAAAGTAGAATATTCGGACAAAGAGTTTAAACGCTTAACGTTCTACACTTATGAAGACAGAGCTCTTGCAAAGCAGAATTCTGATGGATTGAATGCCATAATACATGCAGTAAGTCATGATCTTCTACATCATGTTCTGTCATGTGAAACTTCTAAGGAAGCATGGGATACTCTTGAGACTGTATTTGAAGGAAATGATTCCGAAAGAGAAGCATGACTTCTTTCTCTTTCTTTTGAATGGGAATACCTTAAAATGGATGATAACGATACCTTCGAGGAGTTTAACTCTAAACTTTCTGAGATTATCAATGCCTCTTTCTTTCTTGGAAAGGCTATACCTGAAAAGGAAATAGTATGCAAGATTCTCAGATCATTACCATCCAGATACGAGTCTAAGAAACATGCCATAATAGAAGCCAATGATCTTTCTATACTTTCTCGAAACTCTCTTGTAGGAAAGTTAAAGATCTTTGACAAAGAAAATCTGTTGAAGAACCGAAATGTTGGATATGATGTTTCAGCTAATACAAGTCAATCTTCGAAAGAAGTATGTATAAAACTGACTGAGAAACGTTGTCAAGAGGATGAAATTCTTGTTGAAAAGGAGCTTAACTCAACAATTTTACTCCTAACACAACGGATTAAGGATGTTTTATTGAAAGATAAATCTAATCCTGATATATTATCTTTTTGTCATGAAAAGGTAATGAAAAATCCAATGTTTCAAGTGCCGTAGATTCAGACATATGGCAAAACATTGTTCTGGAAGAAAAGATCATAAGTGCAACAAGGATTATATCTCTACTCTAGATGATATTCCGGGGGAAAAATCCTATGAAGGAATATCTAGCTGTAATGTACTTCTTGCCAAATGTAACAGTGATGTATCGTTTGAGTCTAATCAACTCCTAAAGAACTGTTTAGAAAAACTTGAGTTGGGAATCAAGGAAAATCAAAGATTAAGTCTAGAACTTGAAAACCTTATGAAACCCCTGTCAGATAAAACTCAAGAGGCAAAATATGAGCAAGAAAAATTGGTTGACAAACCAAAGAGTTCAGAAGCTAAATCTTCTGGTAATATGTTAAGTTCTTTATGTGGAGAAAATAACTACATTGCAATCTTCCATGGAAATATCCAACAAAATAAATTTATCAAAGCACTTCGCAAAGGCATAAATATTTTGAAGGCTGATGAGTTTATTAGATCTCAAAAGGAAGTTGCAGACTCTTGCAATAACAAGAGAAAGAAAGAACACAAAGAAACACAACCTATTGTGTTTATAAATCATCCTAAGGATGTCTTTGTTACCTATGGTGAGGTTAATCCTCACTTCAACACACACTGACTGTGTTGAAAATTGCATCTTCACTTGTTGCCCAAAATTATGATTGTGAGGGGGCATAAAATTGGGCAGAATGTACAAATCTGTTCTTTAGGTAACAATAATCTGATAATCGATACCTTTTACTTTTGGGATAAATATATTCGGTTTCCATAAACCAAACTATATCACCCCTTGATTTTCTCCTATTTTATATTATTCTTCTTATCCGAAAGAAGACTATCTTGCATCAATGGAGAAATCGGCAAAGGAAGGATCATCCCTTGATGATTTAGCACTATGTGCATCGGTTATAACTGAAACTCATGATGTCTCTCAACATGATAATCTTAAAGATTCTCTAAGAAAACAGATTCTTACTGTTAGAAGTTGCATAAGACAACATGAGCTAATGATAAAGGATTCAAAAGAGATACTAGCTGATCTTCATTCTCAACTGCTTGAGATGAACAAATCTTCTACTGGAAAGGGAAGTGCTCAGAAGAATTTGAATCAAGTATTCGAAAGCGATCTTCACAAGACTCGCAATTAAAAGAAAATAGACATCAATTTTTGATTATTTCAATTATTGTATAAGGTCTATTTCTGAATAAAACTATCTATTATTATGTATAAAATTATTATTTTATAATTTTTCTTGTGATAGTTTTTCCGATTGCATAGCCTGTGCTTAAATGCTTTAGACTATTGCTATGTGTTTATGGGATGCTTGATTTTGGTTTTCGTAACCTTAATATTCGATCTCATATGATGTGAACCCTTATGGTTTGTGTGGCTTTTTGATTTAGCGGGATTAACTTCTAGCCCATATTGGTAGGATTTATCAAAGGATCATAAGGAGTTCCGATTGAGACTCAGATGTAAAAAGTCACAATGTTTTGAATCAATTTGTGTTTACATGAGTTGTGTTTAACATAAACATATGTGTTTCGGGTTTTCAACTTTTGCTATTGGAACGCATTAGTTAAAACCGATTCAACCTTTCTCTAGTAAAGGTTGCTCTTGTTGTTGTTCTTTTGTTCTTGTGGGAGAATGACAACATAATGGGGGAGAGTTCTAACTTGAACTTGCGCTTAATGATATGTCTTTCTGGGGAGAAGAGGATGCGGAATCTGAGGTAACGAATTTGTTAGTTAATCGTTTTCCTGTTTAAGAAAATCCTGATTTTATTGCATATATTTTTCTTTTGCTTAACAAAATTTCGGTACAATTGATGTTTATTCCATTATGTGTGTATGGATGTGTATGTGTGATTCAATTGTTTACGATTAATAAAAACTATTGTTTGATATCTTCTTTATTATTTGGTATCAATTGTTTTTGGCTTAACGAAATTTCGGTGCAATTGCGGTGCTATAATGTCTATGTTTGTTTCAATTGCTTCTGGTTAAGAGAAATAATTGTGAAAGTCAATTTATATGGTTTGTACGTATTGTTTATGGCTTAACAAAATACGGGATCATTTTTTTTGTCCAATTCGATTCCGGATAAGAGAAACTAAGTTAATTCTGATCTTAGTTAGACTATCAAAGTGAAGGATTCGGTTATTCAAGTCTAATCGAATGCCTTGACGAGAAATACTAGTTAACTAACCTAGTACTTGTCTTGTCTAAAGTGAAAGGTCTAAGTTATTGCCTGAATAATTTGAACCTGATGAGAAAAATAGAGTTAATTCTAATCTTTATTTTGGTCTTATCGAAATAAGCGATTGTATTTGTGCAATCGGTTTAGAAAGGGAACTAAGTTTCTTAGTCAATTTGTTAAACTATTAGGGAAAATTGCTTCAGGCAAATGTTTCCTTGATAACATATTAAAACCAAATTACTTGTAGTTTCGGTTTTGATACTGGTTATCTAAAATGGTATGTGAAACCTTCGTGCTTAAATCTTATAGGTTGTACAAGTCTTTTAGATTTGTAAGATCCTTTCGGTTTGACCTTTATTTGCTCGAACCTTTGTCATTTTTTGACAAAAATGGAGAGAAATATATGGAGTAAACAAGTGATTTGTAATCACTAAGGAAAGGACAATTGTGCTTAAACGTTATATCTAACGAAAGAGTAAAGCATTGACTAAGGGGGGCAACATATCATATTGTTTTTGTAGTTATTTTAACTACAAAAGGGGAATAACAAAGATGTTCGGATTGAAAATCTACCTATCATACCTTTAGGGGGAGTATTAGCTTTGTTATTCATATGTCAACAGCTGCATTTATGGATTGAATATAGGCAGGTTATTGTGATGTTCAAACTTGGAATCAAGCGTATGTGTAATGAATTCTTATAATTTGTTTATCCATATGTATTAAGAGTTTTTTGTCACTAAAATTGACAAAGGGGGAGATTGTTAGAGCATAACTCGGTTGAACCCACCAAGCGTTGGTATGTCAAGTTTGGTTGTTATATTTTAGTGAATCAAAACTCATCTAAGAGTCGCTTGATTATGTAACTAGAAACAACTTCGTATAGGTTAGACTAGAAAGTCTAGGATTATGAGACATACAAGTATTACTCGAAGACTTGAAGAATGTGAAGAATTAACTAGCAACAACGATGACATCATCCTTCCTCTTGAGGTTAGTAATATTTGACTTGAACTGTTTCATTCCTAACGTATCTTTCAAGTCGTGCTATATTGAAAACATAACTGCGAAGCTGTGAATGATTATACTCTAGTAGTAATACATGATCACATGATCATAGTGTTAAGGAATTAGGATATGAAGTATAACGCTTATCTTTTGAACTTCGTATATTTATGACATCGACATAATCGTATGAATGCTATTGTGATTATGTGTATGGGTAAAGGTGAAGATTTCATCCTAGGAAACAATGTTTACATTTTTTAAAGGAAGTACATTCTTGAACTTGCTTTATGAATCAAAAGGGAAATCGCTAGGCTTATTGGTATTGTTCTTCATTGCATATCTTTGGATTACCAATATGTGTGAGTTAGTAGAACCGATCATAACTTGTTATGTATCTTGGTATAACTAATCACGGTGCCTGACTTATTAATTGGTATGACTTTTATTAGTGTAACCGATCCTAAGTAATCACCTAAGATGGTATGATCGATATTTGTAATTGGTGTGACCGATCCTAGTAATTGGTGTGACCGATCACAAATGAGTCGTTTAATCAATCCTTGTAATTGGCGTAACCGGTCCTAGTAATTGGTGTAACTGATCCTAGTGACTTTTGTAACCGATCACAAGTAATACCATGAGTATATGGTAACAGGTCCTGGTAATTGATGTAACCGATCCTGGTAACTGATGTAACCAGTCCCAGTAACCATATTAAGGTAGAACCGATCCTTGTGTTTGGTAGAACCATAAACCCATGATTAGTGATTTGATATTTGATCAATCACATAGTTGTCTTGGAATACAAATGAACCAATTCTAAACTTGTTTGGAAGTGTGGTATAATCGATTCCAAGATTGTAAATATGAAAAAGGATTTACAAAGAAAAGATGTCAACATACTTTGAACATGATTAGTAACTCTTATCTTTTATTTTTCAAAGATATTCCTTAATAACTCAAGGAGATCCCAGACCGAAATAAATTAAGAATCTTTTAATTAAGGTTATTAGTTTTATATGCTTTTAATTACCATCAATTAAATGCATATCTATGGAAAATAAAAATTGGGAATGTGCATTTACTAATTGGAGATTTTCTAGTGAGATTTCGGTAAATATTGGACAGAGCATTTCCAGGAATTATGAAAACCGATTTGGAAATTTATTGCATATCTTGAGAATATTCGGTTTTGGAAATTCCTTGGTGTCTAAACATCCTTGGTCCATAAATAAGTTTGCATTTCGAGCAAACTATCCCAAGAGCCAGGAAAACTTCATATTTTTGTTGTTTCTGGTGGAGCCGTCTATTCGGAGAGGAAAGTACACTAATTAGGCGAAATCTCTTACGACCGCTCGTTTAAAGACTTCTGTGGGATAAAGAAGCTCTACGAGTACCGGTGGTGGGAAACTAGATAATTGCAGTTTATTTTAGTTTTCGATTGATTTGATTGACTAACGGTTGTTGAACTTTGATTGCACCTACTTTATTTATTCTTGAGAATCTTCTCTTCTGATATAAGATTCACTCAAACTAGATCGAAGTGTCGACGGGATCTTTAAAACTGTTTGTAGATCTAAAGACATCTTATGATAATCCATTATTAACAGACTCCGTTCTGTGCGTGATTGATCACAAGAGATTCAAGTTATGTTGTGCAGGTGTTTATTGAAGATTAAAGAAGATTTGAAGACAAAGAAGATTTCTTATTTGGTTTCTATATCTTTGGGTGTGCACAAACCTTGATCGGCTGGGATCCAACTAGAATCGGATTTATTCGATTGATTAGTTGTGTAAGATCGGCATCACCTTATAGTTTCTTGTTTGATTCTATATTGATTGATTACAAATATAAACTCTGCTACTTCTGTAGTTGTTGGATAGATTGATTTGACCAGGCAAAATAGTTTATTTGTTAAACGGAAGAGCCTTTTCTTATGACGTGAGATATCTTCATCTGTACGAATCAAGAGAGTTGTTACCAAACAGATTTGTTGTTCCTTTACTGTTAGGAATACTATCCAAAAGAATTGTTCCAATGCGTGCACTTATTGAATGTCGGAAGCGCAGGGATACTGAGAAACTAAGTGAACTATAGGTTTAGTTGCTTGGTCTCAGCTATACGAAGTTGGTTTAGATTTTGTATAGCGGATTAATTCTTAGAGTATTCAACTCTGGACTAGGTCCCAGGGTTTTTCTGCATTTGCAGTTTCCTCGTTAACAAAATCTTGCTGTGTCATTTACTTTTCTTTTCCGCAATTATAATTGTTGTTATTATAATTTAAAGTAAATTACACAATCGTTAACTCCGTATTACTTGATAGTGATCCTATAGTGTTTGGTTAAGTCCGAACCTATTATCAAGTAATCACACTTTGATTGTTGTATTGTCTCGATCTCGTATCCATAGACGATCACACAAAGTGTGAATACCGATTTGTAGTATTGTCTGGACTTTGTCCATATACAATCACCTTCGGTAAGAGGACTTATAGGTGGATAAATTAATGATTGTGGTGTATTTGGGTACACTCGTCTTTTCACTTTAAGATTTCGAAAGTTGGACAAGTCTGAATGCAAAATTTTATGTCATGAAATATTCAACACATAGTTAAACCTAGAATATATTATTATTTATATATATATATATTCCTTTGATACTGAAGGCTAAGATCCTAATTAATATCATGAGAAACATTTTCAAATCCAAGTTTGGAATCGATATCTATGTGTTTTCTTTTCCCACAAGTGTGAACATAACTAGTTTTATAATTTATCCAACTTCATGGATTTGCACTAGCTTATATTAATTTTCCTATTAGAAGGATTCTCATGTATCCATTGGAAATAAATTCCTAGATTATATTACATCATTGCGTGTTAATAATATCGAAAGAATATCTTAAATTCGGAGTTGGTATTAATTTAATATCTTTGAGAATTTCGTAATTAGGATTTTTGGTTTCCAAACAAGCCTTGGTCTTAACATTATAAATAGTAAAGCTTGTATTTTTACAAACTTATTCGGCTCACATTTTGTATTTTTTGTTGTTAACTCACTCAACACAATGACGAGTATGTTCGATTTTGTTATGGACTAAAACGCTTATCCATTAAAGTCATATTTTGGGATCAAAAATCCCTAGTTTTACATTTGGTGGAAAGCTAGATTGTTATTTAGTTTTTGTTGATTATTACTTGTTATTGAACTAAATCATGTAGTTATCTTCTAGATAAGTTCTTGTTTATTATATGGTCATTCTCTTCTGATATGATGTCACTCAAAACTTTGAAAAATTGACTAATATGAATCTAAGTGATACTAGATCTGTGGGATTAGAACTATTGACTTTCTAATGTTAGCGTATATCATTCAATTAGAAAAATCATTAGTGGAATCAAGTACATGCTCTTACTATTGAATATTAAGAAGATTGAAGATTTGAAGTTCATTTATATTTTTGGTCTTGGCATGATTATTTGCGTGACTTGATTGTCTGGGACAAACAAGCTGTATATCTTTGATAACCATAAAGTTTGTAGATATCGACAAGTTATTTGCTTTGCAAATCTAATTTCTGGAATCAAGATTGATTATCTCGATAATTAACATCTTGGTTGATCTTGATTAATGAGTTTCAGCTATCTCATATCTTGTTATCTTGGTATTCTAGTTTTAAAGGGAAGATCCTTGGCTCGGAATCCATCATATAATATCTTCGATATTTTTGGATGGATATCAGTGGTTAATAAATAGTTTGATTCTTTGTTATTTCTAGGATGTCCTAAATAAATTTAGTTGTAGAAGTATTTACAAAGGTTAAGCAACACTTGGCAGTGGATTATGTTAGGTGATTCACGTGTGTTCACCAGATTGGTTGTAGGCACAAGGATACTAAGGAAACTGGGTGACTAGGGGTAGTTTATTTGGTCTCAACCACATGAAGTTGTTGGTAGTTAATTTTGTAGTGTCTTAATTCTGAGAGCATTAAAAACTAGACTAGGTCTCAGGGTTTTTATGTCGTGCAGGTTTTATCGTTAATAAAATCTTGTATGTCCGTGTTTTTAGTTATTCCGTGTTATAATTATATTTACTAGTGATGCCACATGTGCGATGCACATGCAACCAAATTTGATAACAATGATATTTTTTTTCGTAAAATAAAATTTAATATTCTTATTTGTACTCATTACGTAGGTATTTCAAAGAGCTTTCCAAATATGTTAATTTTATAAAAATCCGATGTGTATTTCGAAAGATATCAAGTTTTTTAAAAAAATTAATGTATTTTTATAACAATGGCATTTATGTGAATATGTGAAAATATAAGGTTATTTATGTAAGTATTGATTCAATGTACACTTTCACCCTTGAATACATATGTATAATAGTGGTTGATATTTAAGGTCATATTAGTAATATAAAGGTTACACCAAGCTATTTTGTCATTTTGTGACCAACCAAAATACCTCTTTTCTTTATATTAGTATATAAGATTATAATTAAGTAAATTACACTCACAAATTAATCAAATATCTTGGATCAACTCCATAATTTATACCTTGAGTGGTTTTGTAGATTACATCCAGGATATCCTTGTCAAGTTACTCTTTTGTTTTTGCAAGATTCGAGAAGATTATATAAGGTTAGTCTGATATAGGTTGTTGATAAAAGATTTGGTGGTACGCTCGATACCCTCGTCATTTCATGCCGGTTCTTGAGATTGTTGGATCCTATGTTTAAAAGCGAAGTTTTTCTCAACATTTGTTTTGTTTCTTCCATAATTATCTAGATCAATCATACTTGTGTGTAATCAAAAATATAACTTATGTTTGGTCTATCATAGTAGGCATTGAAAATATGAAGTTGATATACCATAAATGTTGAAAGTAAACGTGTACCATGGTATATTAACATTTTATTTGAAACAATAGATACAAAGAAGATGAATTTGTATATTTATCTCAGTAATACTCCATTAGCCCTCCAAGTTTGTGTCTTTGGATGACTTTCTATATAGTGTCGGTAGTAATCACCTTAAACAGCAGATTCTTAGTCATAATTGGGTATGTTGTCTAGATCTTTCACCGTTACCAGCCAACTAATAATAGACGCATTTATGTGTCTATTTTGATCTCAATTATCTATTTTGTTAGTGCTCGATTTTGTATTTATTGTGTCATTTTATGTCTTTGTAGGTGTTTCTGGAGAAATAAGCTTTTGCGGAGAAATTGGCTCGAAAAGTGGTATTTGCACTCCCTGGGAGAAAGTATTAGAGGCATCCCATAAATGCGTTAAAGGCACCCCGGAGTAGTGGTATTGGCACCCAAGAAGAATCACTAAAAGCACCCATAGAATTGATAAGGGCACCCCCGGAATTATTAAAGGCACCCCAGGTTAGCTGATAAGAGCACTCGACATCTGGATAAGGGGGGCCTTTCTTCACCACTTAAACAACAGAATTTGGCGGGAAACTTGTGCTGAAGCTGTGAGTATTTCTGGAAGGATTAAAACCGAGTTTTGATTGGAGTTTGTCACGAGTTTTGATTGAGGTTAACCTGTTTTATCAAAACAGGATTGCTAATGGAGTTTAACTCGGAAAATAATTAAGTTTCCATTTTTATTTCATCGAAACAGGGAACTTGAGTTTGAGTTGCGAAGTTTTCTGGGTAGGATTTGGACCAGTTTTTATCGAGATTCACTTGATTGGGCTTGGTAATTTCCTGTAGCCATATAACAGGCTTGGTAATTAATTTAGAACCGATAAAAATTAAAAGGAAATATCTTCTTTCAATCGAATAAACAGGGAGTTGGAGATGTTTCCGGGTTTTGGTTTGGAGAATGAAAGTTTCCGCTGTTATACAGAGAATCCGTGGAAGACATTCTCCAGGATTTGAGTCTGCAAGTAAGGAGAGCTTTGTTTAAACAAGGAAACGCGTGAGAATAAAGAAGAGGAGAAAAACTCGTGGTTTGGGGAAGAAGAAAAAAGTATTATCGCGATAATTTCCCACCTGTTGTGTATATAAAGGAGATGGGAGTCAAAGAGACGTGTGTCGAGAGTTGGGGGTGGAAAAGAGGCAGAGAATCACGCTGCAGGTGGAGTTGCAGCAGCAACAGGAGAAGGAATAAGAGGAAACTGAAGAACAAAGACGCCTAAAGTCTGCCTCAGAGGCAGTCGTTATTCAACGCAGAAATACTTTGTCGCTGCTTAGTATTAGTTGCGAAAGACTTTCAGAAACTGTTCTGTATCTTTTTCAGGTGATTCTTTGTAACAATCAGTCTGTAACATCCATATAGCATTGCAAACTGTCTGTGTTATAACATCTTTTGAGCCATGTTTCCATCTTTTTGAGTGTGCTTTTGGCATGATGATCTAAACCCCAACACTGGGATGACGGAGGAAGCCTTATTCTCAATTGTTTGGTAACTATATTTGATTCTTTATGGCTTTTGCACTTGATTCAATTGATTTATGATTTTTACTAATTATTTGTGATTTCGTTTGATGGCATATGCTTAAACTTAGAGCTTTTGATGCATCATGCTTGTGATTTAAAAGTAATGCTTTAAAAAATCTACTTTTGGCAAAGAAAAGAGTCAACAAAAGAGCTAGAATTGTTATGAATCATTATATGAACCAATTGAATGTGATTAGTGGTGGAATCCTGAGTCTCAGTAATCTCTAAATATCGTTACAACATTTTTGTTATTTGCTAGTTAGTTTATAATTTAAATATAAAATCAAATCTTTATAAGTCTGAGAAACAAATCCTTTTTACCACTATCTACAAACACATCAACTAACGTGTATTGAAATATTTGAGTTCAGAAAAGTGCCCGCCGAGTAACCATTGTTAGAGCACTGATCGGTCGAACTCACAAGTTTTGTTATCTCAAGCTTGTTGTCAATGTTAGATGCATAAAACTATATTTTGTTTTTTAGTTTACTAAATTCAATTCTCGGACTAGGATTATAGTATGGTATTTGAGTATCGTACATCACTGAATAACTCTCGAAGATTGAAGACTGAAGAACAAACAAATACATTTTGAGAAATTCATCGACAAAGAGGTATGTGAAGACCGAACCATCATATTTAGTCATGGAATTTACCTTTCTATCTTAAGAGACCATGTCTTATAATTTTAGTAGATATAATATTACAAAAAAGAAATTTCGAGTCAAGCTTGTCTTGATAAATCTCTAGAAATATAATTCAAGGAATGGATGTTCATAGATCCTTAACAATCTTCGTTAAGAACAATTTATTGTTCATAAACTATTTTTGTTTCAAGTTGATCATTTGAAAATTTCCAAGAAATGATATTTATTATCTATGACAAATGGGAATGTTTCAAATTGTTTAAAGAGAGTTTTCAAAACTTACTGAAATTCTAGACACAGGGTAGGTATGCAAACCTAGTACGCGTACCCTAAGGTTCAGAGTTCGTGAATGGGAGGGAGGTACGCATACCCAGTACGCGTACCCCAACAGCTTGAGTTCACGGACTGGTCTGCAGGTATGCATACCCTTACACATATCTACCCAGTACAGAACTAAGCAGATGCTCATAAACTATTTTCACAAATATATTCGGTATTACTACAACTCTTACAGACACTTCTAACACGACTTATGCTTGAAAGTTTAAAAGGTGTATTTGCTAATATGAAATATCAATGTACACGGTTCCAGAACCCTGGACCATAGTGTATATTCTTTCGCATAATTTCAAGGCGGAGTTATCACATGCTTACATAAATTCATAAAAAGAATTTCGTCTAAACTGAGAAAGTGTTTGCTTGGATTTCAAGTTATCTTATCTTGAATTCAAAGCTACCTAGAGCCTCGAAATATATAAATAGAGAGACTCAACATGATTTCTTAATCCCTAGCACTTCTGTATCCTAGTTGCTTGATAAAGTTATCCTCTAAAAACTTAGGTTTCCTCTAAGAAATATAATTAAGCTACTACTTAAATACTTCACTTAGGGAATCGTAAAGCGCATTCTGACTATCTTTTTACATGATAGTTCGTGTATCTGGATCTTGTTCTTCTTGATCTTCGAGGTTCTTGTTATCTCAGATCGGGAACGAGATAAATAAAAATCGCAAACTTTTCTTCATCTCAGACTTTGAGATTCCTCAAGATAGGTATCTAAACTTTTCTTTGATTCATTTGAATTGTTCCTGAGCGGTGGTTAGTAATCCAAGATTCTCAGCTAACTAAGTGTAAGTGTTCCAGATTCATGAAGTTTGTTGGAATTTGTCTACTGCAAATAGATTTACAAATCTAAATTGAAAAATCGAAAGGGAAATCAAATATGATTATTTTTAGAGGAAAATTGGCATAAAAAATCTTCACTTAGGTTGAAGCAACTCTTAGGCTGTAAAGGACGTCACCAAAATGAATCAATTGCGTAGAGCCTTGCGAGGTTCAAGACGTAAGGAGCAAGACTGCAACTGATTATAGCTTGGAGGGTTAATTCAGTCTCAACTATATTCCAGTCTGAAGGCTGATAGTAGGCTGGTGTCTGTAGAGGCTTAATACAGTTTGGTGTACAAAGTTGTATGAGGTCCTGGTGTTTTTCTGCAGGTGCAATTTTCCCCGTTTACAAAATTTCTGGTGTCTTGTATTTTTCCTTTTCCGCCTTATATTGTTTTATCTTTATTATATGAATGAATGAATAACACAAGTACTACGTACTCATTCTAGATAGTTTAAGTCCTTATTAATTGAGATAAAAAACAAGACCCATTCTTGTTGAATTCGTATCTTGAAAGATAAATCGCAAGTTTCATACTTGTTAGAATTCGGATCCTCTTGATTTGGATACTACAAGATCATCCAAGAACTTTTCTACACAATCACGCACTTCGTGTCTAGACATATTGATTGTGTAAGAAAATAGAAAAACTCTATATATATGTTGTTAAAGGATTTTAAATTTATATCTACTTGTAATTGTACTAGGTTTTGTCCATACAGGTTCCTGAAGGAAAAAGTTGGTGTTGTACTTGGTACCCTCTCCTTTTCAACTGTAACACAAAATATTTAGTCATTTATTTATGCACATTAGTATTAGATTTGTAAATAGGGTTTTGTAGAAATACGTTTAAACTGGCTAGTTGTATTATCCAACCTTTTAACTGCAGCTATTTGGATTTCGTTGTATGATCTATGAAAAAGAATAAAAGTTATTCCAAAGATTTCTCATCCTGCAACCGAAGTTCTTGGTTATATGGAGGCATATTTCCCACACCACTCAGTATTTTTGTGACCATCATTAGACCCAGGGGTGTGATTCTTATAGAAAAAATGGCATCGTCAATTATTAGATATTTTGAGATTGCATATGAAGATATAATATAATCAAAGTATTCAGAACCACGCCAATTTCAAAATCTCTAAAGTGAAAAGTGTGGGTAGTACATCACCGACAATCAAGTAAAAACGGGCATGATGTCTTTTGGCTTATCTTATGACTTATAAAGCAGAATTAATACAAAGGACACTAATTCTCTCCTTTTCTGGTTATCGGTGGAAGTTGTTTATAAACAACTTTTAGTACTGATATATGAGGACTTAGACATGCATATGATTCTACGAAGACAAAATTCTAGGATTTTCACTCTCCGATTGGTTTTCTCTTCGTGTTCTTGGATGATCAAGGTCTCTCTCCTATGGGTATTGATAGACACAGTTTTTTGTGTTTGATTTGTCTCAATTCTCTATATTGTTAGTGCTCAGTATTGTACTTATAGTGTTATTTTATGTGCTTGTTGGTGTTTTTGGGAAATAAACGTTTATGGAAAATTGGATCGAAAGTGATAAAGGAACCCAAAAAATTACTAAAGGTATCCCCATTTTAGATAATGGCACCCCTTGGGGGATAAGGGCACTCCACCTTCTTCACCAATTTTTTTAGCGGGAAAATTCAATTTGAAACTATGTAATTTTCTGGATGATTTTTTGACAAGATTATGTGAGATATTTTCGTGGATATGAATTGTTACCAACCTGTTACATTGAAACATGGTTGGTAATTTGCTTTGGAAGAAAAAGAAGTTTCCTATTTGATTTCAATTAAACAGGGAGTGAGAGATACTCTTAGGATTTTCTGAATATATAAAGAAGTTACGTGGGTTTTAGGAAAGCATGTGGAGAATATGAGAAGATAATCTCTATTGGATTCGTATCCTTCGAGTTTGGAAACAATCCAACAGATGCGTGAGAAGAAATCCCGAAGGTTGATTTTCCGTAAAAAATAATAAAAAAATATTTGAAAAGATACTTGATCAGGGAGGAGATTTTTTGGGATGTGTGGTATAAATATGGGTTGTTGGTGTCAAAGAGGAGATATCGAGTGATTGGGGAGGTTGCAGAGAAGATGAACACATAGTTGTTGAAGTCTGTCGAAGAAACTATTGCATATTCTATTGCGGAAGAGGACTGTTGTTCTTTTTGTTTCTCTGTAGTAGTGGAATTTGCAACGCTTATAAACGTTGCAGTTTCACTGTGTTTTTGTTTTTTGTTTCTTATCTTGTTCTAAAGCACTTTTGAGTTAATAATCAAACTTTTGAGTGTGTCTAGGGCATGATGAGGTAAACCCCATCACTATGACAATGGAGGAAGCCATATTTCACAATTGTTTGGTAACTATTATTGATTCTTCACACTACACCAAATATGAGGATTAGTAACTCAGATTAGCAACAGCTCAGCAACTGTTGCGAATTTTCTGTTGCTAAGTTTAGTTGCAAAAAAATCGCAATTGAAACAATTATGGAACTCGCCACGAGAAATTCTGTTGCGAATTTCAGTTGCTAATTTTTTGTACGCGTGCGAAAAACTGGTGTGGCTGCTTACACTTCAGAACAGTTTCAGCCAACGTGCGAAAAACTTGTGTGCAATATATTTTTACCTTAATAATCTGTTGGGCGGGATATCTTCTTTATTTCCCCCTCTTTTTTCATGTACGACCAATTCTCCACCACTTCTTTTTCTATCTCTTTCTGTCTCTCATACTACTCTCTATTTACTCTCTGTTAGATTCATATTTAGTTTTTGATTTTAGTTTTACTTTTTCTATTGTTAGGTCTAACTTATCTTAGTTGTACAATTGCAGTTGGAAGAACTAATCATCAGCATCAGCTAATCGTGATAATCTTAGGTATACGGTTTCTTCTTTTTGTTTCTTCTTTAAAATTGAAATTTATGTTAGATGAGATTTGGGTGTTTGATAGTTGCTTTGTCTGTTCGATTTGGGTGTTTGTAAGATGAAATCAGATGTTGCATTGGGTATTTGTTAGATTCAGGTATTTGTTTATTTTCAATTTTGATAGATTTATGTATTTGTTTGTTTTCAATTTTGATAGATTTAGGGGGGGGTTTTTCAATTTTGATTTGAATTTTTTTCAAAATAAAAAAAATCAAATAGAGACTAAGATATCAAGCTAAGCTCTCTGAAATAGAAAACAAAAGAAGATTAAAAACTGAAAAGAACCCTCTCTTTCTCTCCTTGTTTACTTTTTTTCTTCTGATTTGGGTGTTTGATAGATGATATTAGATTTTTAATGATTGTTTTTTTTTAAATAAGATTCAATGATTGTTTCATGTTAAGCTGGTTTAGATTTGGGTGTTTGTTTATTTTGGTTCCTGGATTAGTTTCAATTTTAATATAAAGAATCACATAAAACTAAAAATCAAGATAAAATTCTGTAAGCAGATTTAAAAACTGAAAGAACCCTCTCTCTCCCTCTTTGTTTACTTCTTTACATTTTTGGTTCAAATCTGTGATGGTTTTACAGTCCTAGGTATATGGTGGTTTTGCATTCCTAGTTGTATGGTGGTTTTGTAGTCCTAGTGGTTTTACATAGGCTACTTGTAGCTTATTCTCTCTTCTATAATAAAAAAAATCTGTCATTATATGACTGGGCTTCGGCAACCCTGTAACCACTGGGGATAATTATTTAATCTTGTAAGTCTATATTTTGAAGGGTAATATGTCATCTGATATCAACAAGAGATGGATGGATTGTGCTCGTAAGTATCCAGAATACATACAAGGTGTAAAATCATTTATAGAGTTTCTCAAGAATAATGGTGGTGGGAGTATGTTTTTTTCATGTCCTTGTAAACGATGTGTCAATGGTAAAGGTTCAGTGCCACTTGGTGAAATTTCGTTCTATTTGCTCATATATGGGATTGATACTTCGTATACAATGTGGCTTTTTCATGGAGAAAGTTCTGAAGTAAAAGCGCATCAAGTACATGGGGGTAATACTTCAACAGATAGTGTATATGCCAATGTGGGAGATGTTGCTGATGATATTGAACCTGTATTCGATCCTTTAGCGGACCATGTTTTCGGCCCTTCAGTTAATCCTACAACAGATGGTGTAAATGAGAATGATGAAGAAGGTGTAGATGTGAATGCTGGAGATACAGTAGATGGGAATGCTGGAAGCAGCAGGAGTAAGAGAAGACAGTATCTACATCAGCGTGCAAGAGAAACTTTGTACCATTCATTTCTTAACAAGAAAAATAGCTCATTACACTGCTATAAAACTAAATAACATCAAGACGCGGTATGGATTTCAAACAACGGTGTAATTGCAGTTTAAGAATTGATGAAAGAGTTGCTTCCTGAAGGAAACACGTTGTCGTGTAAATTTCCTGAAGTTAAGAGGATGATTCAAGAACTAGATATGGATTATATAACGTATGATGTGTGCGTAAATGACTGTGTCTTGTATTGGAAGGATAAAAGTGCATTGTTGAAGTGTCCAGTTTGTCAAGAACCAAGATACATTAAATTTTTCAATGATGAGAGGAAACTTACCCAGGTTGCGCAAAAGACATTAAGACATTTTCCGATAATTGAAAGGATGAGAAGGTTTTACAGTATACTATGGGTAGCAGAGGAAATGTATTGCCATTCTAAAGCGCAGTCAGATATGAATGTGATGCAACATCCAGTTGATTATGCAACTTGGCGGTGTGCGGATAAGTTTTCTCCAGAGTTTGCTAATGAGACGCAGAATGTTACACTTGGGATAGCAATAGATGGCTTCAACCCTAATGGATGTTTCGGTCTGAATTACAGTTGTTGGCCGGTAATTCTCCAGCCTTACAACCTTGCTCATTCGTACTGTATGTTGCGGGAATTTTCAATGTTGGCATTGTTGATATTGGGCCCAAGAGATCCGGGTAAAGATATCGATGTCTATTTATATCCACTGATAGATGAGTTGAAACTCTTATGGAATAAAGGTGTACTAACATACGACGCCTTCACTAAGACTGAATTTATGATGAAGGCGAGGCTGTTATGGTCTATCCATGACTTCCCGACTTTCTGTACTTTATCTGGATGCGTTACTTATAGGCATTATGCGTGTCCGACTTGTGGAGAAAAGACAATTGCTGAGTGGCTGCCATTCAGTAAGAAAATCTGTTATATGGGACACCGTAGATGGCTGCCAGCAAAGAGATGATAGATTGAATTTCGCTGGAGTGGTAGAACGCAGATCAGCTCCATAGCCATTAACAGGGTTGTATGTTCAAGAGATGGTACGTAATATTAAATGCAAACAAGGGAAAGGAAAACAATAAGCAAAGAAATGAAAAATAGGATCTAAACGGGACAATGAACATTGTGCTGATGAAGAAGAAGAGACAGCTGACCACTATTTGTTTTCAAGAAGGTCCATTCTATATGATTTGCCAAATTGGGGTTCGAATTCTGTCCGGCATTGCACAGATGTTATGCATACGAAGAAGAATATCACAGAGCATATTATAAATATTATGATGGGGAATAGTAAGTCCAAAGATGGTGCGAATGCGCGTAAAGATTTGGAAGCTTTGGGGATTAAAAAGAAGTTATGGCTGCACAAAGATGAAGTGACTGGTAAAGCATCAATGGTGGATAGAAGTTTTGCGATGTCGAAAAAATATAAAGTTGCTTTTTGTACCATTTTGAAGAACTTAAAGGTCCCGACCAATTTCTCTTCCAATCTTCGTAAAAACATTAACATCAACCCTACAGAAATACAAAATCTGAAGTCTGATGATTACCATGTTCTAAAGAAACATCTGTTTCCTTTGCTGGTTTATGTCGCGACTTCACTACCAAAAGATCTTCCAGTTGCACTTCACCGGATAAGCATATTTTATAAATTTTTGTGCGCGAAGGTCATTAACAGAGAACATCTTCTAAAAGAAAAAGAAAGTGTGGTGGAAGCAATGTGTGTACTGGAAAAGCATTTTCCTCTTTCTTTTTTAGTTATTAGCATTAACCTGATGGTGCATCTAGCAGATGAAGCTTTAATCTGTGGTCCCGTCAGATTTAGGTGGATGCACTCCTTTGGTGAGTTTATTTTTGTTTTTTGTTTTATAATTTGAGAAGTTGGCGTTACTGAACTAGTTTACTTCTGTCACTGATTTTTGCAGGTTAATGAAAGGTTTCAAAGGATTCGAGCGCAATAAAAGGTACATTGACGGGTGCATTGCAAGAGGCTATGTGCTGTGAGAAGCTAGTTTATACTGTATGGAGGACATATCAGATAATGGTGATGGTACACATAAACATACTCGACAGGCCTTTCTGGATGATGCTGGTGAGTTTGCTAATCAGATGCCTTTAAGTAATGCTAAGGACATCACTTTAAATCAAGTGCAGTTTGAACAAGCTCGCAGATGGATACTTTGATGACTGGCAAAGGTAAAAGAAATTAGTTTCATATCGCTGAGTTGTTGTTGATATTTTGTTTATTGATGTAATAGTGCTTGAATTGTTATTTGATCGTAGGAAGTATGATTCCTACGTTAGCCGCGCCAAGTTTCATGGTCAGGGAAATCATTCGTCCAACCAGACCCTTAAGACTTTCCATTTATGGTTACGCGACGAGGTAATAAAGCAGTGTCTTTCCTCGTATCTGAACTTATTGTGAACTTATAAATATAGCTGATGAAACTGATTATGTTGTTAGAAATATGATAACTGGTAATGAAACTGATTCAGTTATTAAAAAAAATGATAATAAAGGTTAATAAGAATCATTTATATTGGTAAATCTTTTGAAATATGATAATTGTTTCAATTACTGCTTGAATTCTCAATTATGGTTATGCAACTAACTTAAACATGATCTTTCACAGTTGTTAGAAGCCAATGAAACTGATTCAATTCTTTAGCGACTCCCGCAAGGACCTCATTTCAAGGCACAATCATATGCAAAATATCAATTTAATGGCTTTACTTTCTCCCCACAAGATTTTGATTCGAAGCATGTATCACAAAACAGTGGTGTCTCAATAAAAGATATTACAAGATATAGAGCTAAGTCGACGGACACAAATTACCTTGAAGCTGAAATTACTTATTATGGAGTTATTAAACAGATTATCAATTTGAATTACTTGGAGTTTGAAGAAACTATTTTATATTGTGATTGGGTCAAAGTTGAAGATAAAAGTAATGGGTTCCAAGTTGATGCAATCTCAAGTGTGATAAAGGTTAACTTTTCCAAGATGAAAAGTATCAACAGATTGGTTGATGAGCCGTTTATCATCGCATCTGAAGCATCCCAAGTGTTCTACTCAACGGATCTTTCACCTGAGGGATGGTCTGTGGTGTTGCATTCATCTCAGCGATTAACATCCGCAGTAGATAAGCTTGAATTTCCTATAGTTTATCAGTCAGCTTTTACTTACAATGAGAGTTTAGAAAATCTCATTTTTTTTGATTTTGTAGTTTAAATTAGAACGACTGCCACTGTTGCAATCTTCAAATCTTTCGCATTTATCTTTAAAGGATTTGTGACTGCCCTTTTTTTCTTCTGAATTGTTTGGTTTGATCACCTGCGTTATCTTTTTCTGAGAAGTTACTTCTGTTTTTTGTTATGTGGATGGTTTTGTTCTATTGATGCTCTGTTTTAGCTTTGTTTTCACCTGCGCAATCTTAATCTTTCACATTTGGTATTTTACAGGTTATTATGGCAGCATCAGTGGAGGTCGATGAATATGGATTACCCATTTCTTCCAACGCAACAAAACTCGATCATAGGAAGGGCGTCTTGGTTCGTACCCATGTGCCTATTTCATTCAAACCTGGAGGAAAGTGCCCCCAAAGTACAAGGACGATGTTTAGAATGAACTTAAGGCACACAATTTACATCATGACATGATTTCTGCTCACTTTTTAGTTAACTTTATTTGAGGGAGTTACACATTTAGGAAGCCACTGATTCGCTCTGTATTTTCAGATATTAATTGATTTACCTGAGACTTCCAAGTCCATTATGTTAAAGGGGATGTCTGATCCATGAAGGAGATTCAAGTGCAAGTTACGTCAAGACCATTATGATATTTGGAATACTCATCAAGAAAGGATTGATAATGTTCCTCCAAATGTGAAGTCGGAGGATTGGATAAAATTCTATGAAAACGAGAATGATGTCACGGTCCTAAGTAAAAGAGTTGTTAATAAGAGGAAAAGAAAACGATATGATTACTCTCATACCTCCGGTCGTAAGCCACATTGTTTGGTGAAAGCCGAACCGGTAGGTCTTTCATTTCAATGATGCAACTTACCTTAAAATGTTATGGACAATGATTAATTCATACTCATTGTGTTTTTAAATGTAGGTGGCGACGAACCCTGAAGCAGAAATAAGTACCTCTGATGTGTGGATTATAACTCATTCACAGGAGGGTGGGGTGATTTTACCTAGTACACAACCATACTATGTGAGTCAAATTATTTTTCAGTTATACGTAGTATTCTTTTATTGTATTGTATACTAGCTAGTGATCAATATTATAACCAAGTGATTGTTATGCTCAACACTACAGGAACAACTTACGAAGGTGCTAGAAGACATCAAGGGAAAACTCGAAGCAGGTACTCTAATAGAAGAAACTTGTGCAGTGACTTCATTTTTTGGGAATGATTCAAGAGGACGGGTACGTGCTGTAGGTCCTGTTTCTCGTACTTAAGTTGAGCTCTCTGCTCCTTCTCGTGCTAAAGTAGCTGAATTGAAGTCTAAAGATGGAGTTCTTAATAATAAGGTGGAAGACTTTTGTGGAAAGATAAGAGTTCTTATTAACGGCTGTAGAACATTATGCGATATAGTGAAGGATATCCAAGATGCAATGCCATCATCAGTTGCTGCCTCAAACATGTGTAGCACTTCACGTGGTCAGAACTGTGCACCAGGTCATGTTGGTTCACCTCAATAAGGTTCAGTTGCTCACATAAGTTCACCTGGTCATGCCGTATCACCAGCTGCTCACACAAGTTCATCTAGTTATGCCGTATCACCAGCTGCTCACACAAGTTCACCTGGTCTTTCTGTATCACCAGCTACTCAAACAAGTTCACCTGGTCATGCCATATCACCAGTTTGATCAGTTGCAGGTAATATGCAGCAGTGTTTAATGCTAAACATGGAGGGTGATATAATTGCAACTGGTAAAGTTTGTACTGGTGCGCAAGGACTTATGGCTCACGACTTACCTATACCTTCTACTCATTTGAAGGTATTGATCGATGACATTCTCCTGCCAGATGAACACACCGTATAACGTCTATCTTTTGAACTTCGTATATAAGACATCGACATAATTGTATGAATGCTATTGTGATTATGTATGGGTATGGGTGAAGATTTCGTCCTAGGAAACAATGTTTTACATTCGTTTAAAGGAAGTAAATTCATAAACTTGTTTTGTGAATCGAAAGGGAAATCACTAGGCTTACTGGTATTGTTATTCGTTGCAAATCTTTTTGAATTACCAATATGTGTGTTTAGTATAAACGTTCATAACTTGTTTATGTATCTTGGTAAAACTATTCACAAGGCCTGACTTTTGTATTGGTATGACTTTTATTAGTGAAACCGATCTTAAGTAATCACCTGAGATGGTAAGATCGATATCTTGAAATTGGTGTGACTAAATACTGGACATTGGGTAACCGATCCTAGTAAGAGGTGTGACCGATCATAAGAGAGTGTAATCGATCCTTGTAAGAGGTTTAACAAGTTTTAGTAAGTTGGTGTAACCGATCCTATAACTTGGTAAACTGATCACAAGTTTTACCATAAGAAGTGGTAACCGATCCTAGTACTTAGTTAGCCATTTTATGGTAACTAGTGTAACCGATCCTAGTACGCACTTGGAGGTAGAACCGAAACTTTATGTTGAGGTAGAACCGTGAAACCCATTAATGGTGATTTGATAGGATAATCAATCACATAGTTCTTGGAAGTTAGATGAACCAATTCTAAACTTGTTTGGAAGTGTGTCAAATCGGTTCCAAGATTGTAAATATGAAAAAGGATTTACAAATTAAAGATGTCGACATACTTTGAACATGTGCAGTAACTTTTATCTTTTATTGTTCAAAGATATTCCTTAATAGCTAAAGGAGAATCCCGTATCGAAATAAATCGAGAATCTTTTAATTAAGGTTTTTAGTTTTATATGCTTTTAATTTCCAGCAATTAAAATGCATATCTTTAGAAAATAAAAATTAGTAATGTGCATTTACTAGTTGGAGATTTTCTACTGAGATTTAGGTCAATATTTGGACAGAGCATTTCACGGAATTATGAAAACCGTTTTTGCCCTTATTGCATATCTTTGAGAATATTCGGTTTTGGAAATTCCTTGGTGTCCAAACTTCCTTGTCCATAAATACTAAAGTTTGCATTTCTAGCAAACTAATCCTCAGAGCCAGCAAAACTACCTAGTTGTGTTGTTACTGGTGGAGCCGCCTATTCGGAGAGGAAAGTAACCTAATTAGGCGAAATCTCTTACGGCCGCTCGGTTTAAAGACTTCTTTGGGATTATTAGTTTATTATTAGTTTTCGATTTATTTGATTGACTAACGGTTATTGAACTTTGATTGCACCTAGTTTGTTTATGCTTGAGAATCTTCTCTTCTGATATAAGATTCACTCAAACTAGATCGAAGTTTCGACGGGGATCTTTAGACTGTTTGTAGATCTAAAGACGTCTTGTGATAATCCATTGTTAACAGACTCCGTTCTGTGTGTGATTGATCACAAGAGATTCAAGTTGTTTGTGTGCAGGTGTTTATTGAAGATCTAAGAAGATTTGAAGACGAAGAAGATTTATGATTTGGGTTCATAATCTTTGGTGTCCACAAAACTTGTTTCGGCTGTAAAGGGATCCAACTATAATCAGTTTATCTTTGTGATATATTGGATTGATTAGTTGAGTAGATCGGCATCAATACAATTCTTTGTGATTCAAAGTATTGATTGCAAAATATTAACAATTACTTCGGTATTGTTATTGGATAGATCTAAGAACCTGACAAAGGAGTTTATTGGGATAAATGGAAGAGCCTTTTGTTAAACTCATATCACGTTGTTTGAAAAGAGTTGTTACCGAACAGATTTGTTGTTCCTTTACTGTTTGGAATACGAACCAAAGGAATTATTCCAAGTGCGTGACTTATTACAAGTTGGAGGCGCAGGAATACTTAGGGAACTAGGTGCAGTATTGGTTTAGTTGCTTGGTCTCAACTATACAAAGTTGGTTTGATTTTGTATAGCGGCTTAATTCTGAGTATATTCAATTCTGGACTAGGTCCCGGGGTTTTTCTGCATTTGCGGTTTCCTCATTAACAAAATCTTGCCGTGTCTTTTACTTTTCTATTTCCGCAATTATAATTGTTTTATTATAATTAGAAGTAAAATACATAAACGTTAATTCATATTTACTTGATAGCAATCCTATAGTGTTTTGTTAAGTCCGAACCTATTATCAAGTAAACATACTTCGTTTTTGTATTGTCTCGATCTCGTATCCATAGTCAATCACACAAGTTATCTTGTTGTCGTATTGTCTCGATCTCATATCCATAGAAGATCAAACGAAGTGTGAACCGATTAGTTGTATTATCTCGACTCAGTCCATAGACAATCACTTTCGGAGAAAGGACTTATATGTGGAAAAGTTTTAGATTGAGGTATATTTGGATACCCTCGTCTTTTCAATCTACTTGCGAGGTATTATGCTTAATATTCATTTTTGTTAAGTGAGAAGTGAACTGTACTAGGATCGGCATCAACCTGTGCAGGTATAATTCTTTTTTACGCTTTGAATTCCTTTTTAGGAGTCATTAAACACAACTCTATGTAAATGGAGATGTGAACTGCAATTAAAGTTTCGTATCTGTTAAACATGTTCTCAGTTTGGTTTTCTCATTTGGTAGTTAGCTAGTTGAATTGTCATTCTTTTCTACTTCAATAGAGTTTGAAAAAAAAATTCTTCGTAATGATGGATGTGTCATGGATTGTATCTCATGGATGGATATTCGTTGTGTAGGTTCGTTTAGGTATCAGAAGATAGGTCTTCTGGATAAAGTTGAGGATGTAGAATATGAAAAGCGCACTGTTAATGTTTCTCTGATAGTAAGTTCTCTCTAATCATTGTTGCATTTTTTCAGTTTCTGATGTCTTAGACAAAAACCCTTCAAGTATATCTTGTTTATGGAGTCTGACCTTCAGTTTATATCTACTTGCAAGGTATTATGCTTAATGTTCATTTTTACTAAGTGAGAAGTATTAGAGCATTTCTCGGTAGAAATCGCAAGCGTTGCTATCTCAAGCTTGTTTGTCAATGTTAGTGATCAAAACTCTAAGTCTTAATTTCTAGTCTACTTATAGTGATGTCTCGGACTAGGATAGATTGTGTAGTTGAGCATTAGACTTCACGGCGTTCATCAATTGAAGACGAAGAACTACTAAGGAGAGCTTGTGGAACTTCATCAGCAAAAGGTATGTGGAGACTAAAACTCATCTATCACTTAGAAAGTTTATTTCTGCTATATCTCCTATATTGAGACAAAAGTCGTATTACTATATAGTTTTCGATTATACACATTTGAGATTTCGAGCTAATTTTAACTCGCTTACATATTTATCGAAATATGTGTTGGTAAGCTTTCGCTTCAACCAAGTTCATCCTATATTCTTGACGAAAGTCAAAAGATGATCATGTGAAAATCGCCGAGTAACATCTTACATGGGTTGTTGTTAGAGCATAGCCGGATGAACCCACCAAGCGTTGGTATGTCAAGATTGGTTGACATATTTTAGTGAACCAAAACTCATTTAAAGAGTCGCTTGATTATATATGCTAGAGTCAACTTCGTATAAGTTAGCTTGAAAATATTAGGATATGAGACATTACAAGTATTACGTGAAGACTTGAAGAATGTAAAGAAGTAAGGAGCTACAACGACGACATCATACTTCCACTTGAGGTTAGTAATATTTGACTTGAACTGTTTCATTCCCTAACGTATCTTTCAAGTCGTGCATATTGAAAACATAACTGCGAAGCTATGAATGATTATACTCTAATTAGACATAGTATTAAGGAATACAATACGAAGTATAACGCTTATCTTTTGAACTTCATATATAAGACATCGACATAATCGTTTGAATGTTATTGTGATTATGTATGGGTATGAGGTGAAGATTTCATCCTAGGAAACAATGTTTTACATTAGTTTAAAGGAAGTACAATTCGTAAACTTGTTTTATGAATCGAAAGGGAAATCGCTAGGCTTATTGGTATTGTTATTCATTGCAAATCTTTTGAATTACCAATATGTGTGTTTAGTATAACCGCTCATGACTTGCTTATGTTCTTGGTAAAACTATTTACAAGGCCCGACTTTTGTATTGGTATGACTTTTATTAGTGAAACCGATCTTAAGTAATCACCTGAGATGGTATGATCGATTTATTGTAAATGGCATGAAAACCTCTAGTAATTGGGGAACCGATCCTAGTAAGAGGTGCAACCAATCACAAAAGGGGAATCGATCCTTGCAAGAGGTGCAGCAAGTTTCTAGTTATTGGGAACCGATCCTATGAACATGTGCAACACGTTTTTAGTTATTGGGAACTGATCCTATGGACATGTGCACCAAATACAAGTTAGATACCATATATATGTGGGAACCGATCCTAGTACCTAGTCAACCAAATTTTGGTAACTAGCGTGACTAATTCTAGTACCCACATGGAGGTAGAACCGAAACTTTATGTTGAGGTAGAACCGTGAAACTCATGTTTGGTGATTTGATAGAATAATCAATCACATGGTTCTTGGAAGTCAGATGAACCAATTCTAAACTTGTTTGGAAGTGTGGCAAATTGGTTCCAAGATTGTAAGTATGAAAAAGGACTTACAAAGTAAAGATGTCGGCATACTTTGAACATGTGCAGTAACGCTTATCTTTTATTGTTCAAAGATATTCCTTAATAGCTAAAGGAGAATCCCATATCGAAAATAAATTGGGAATCTTTTAATTAAGGTTTTTAATTTTATATTTGGAAAATAAAAAT
>JAJJMB010002020.1:12289845-12305521 GCA_023531105.1 Papaver atlanticum | reverse complement strand
GAATCTTTTAATTAAGGTTTTTAATTTTATATTTGGAAAATAAAAATTAGTAATGTGCATTTACTAATTGGAGATTTTCTAGTGAGATTTCGGTCAATATTTGGACAAAGCATTTCCAGGAATTATGGAAACCGAATTTGGAAATATATTGCATATCTTGAGAATATTTTCGGTTTTGGAAATTCCTTGGTGTCCAAACTTCATTGATCTATAAATATCAAAGATTGCATTTCAAGAAAACTAATCCTCAGAGCCAGCAAAACTACCTAGTTGTGTTGTTACTGGTGGAGCCGCCTATTCGGAGAGGAAAGTAACCTAATTAGGCGAAATCTCTTACGGCCGTTCAGTTTAAAGACTTCTTTGGGATTGAGAAGCTCTATTAGTACCGTTGGTGGGAAACTAGATAATTGCAGTTTATTATTAGTTTTCGATTGATTTGATTGACTAACGGTTGTTGAACTTTAATTGCACCTAGTTTGTTTATGCTTGAGAATCTTCTCTTCTGATATATGATTCACTCAAACTAGATCGAAGTTTCGATGGGGATCTTTAGACTGTTTGTAGATCTAAAGACGTCTTGTGATAATCCATTGTTAACAGACTCCGTTCTGTGTGTGATTGATCATAAAAGATTCAAGTTGATTGTGTGCAGGTGTTTATTGAAGATCTAAGAAGATTTGAAGAAGAAAAAGATTTCTGATTTGGGTTCATAATCTTTGGTGTGCACAATACTTGTTTTGGGTAAAGAGGATCTAACTATAGTAAGTTTATCTTTGTGATAAATTGGATTTATTAGTTGAGTAGATCGGCATCAATACAATTCTTTGTGATTAAAAGTATTGATTGCAAAATCTTGAAAATTACTTTGGTAATTGTTATTGGATAGATCTAAGGACCTGACAAAGGAGTTTATTGGGATAAACGGAAGAGCCTTTGGTCGAACTCATATCACGTTGATTGAAAAGAGTTGTTACCGAACAGATTTGTTGTTCCTTTACTGTTTGGAATACGAACCAAAGGAATTGTTCCAAGTGCGTGACTTATTACAAGTTAGAGGCGCAGGGATACAGACGGAACTAGGTGAACTATAGGTTTAGTTGCTTGGTCTCAACTATACGAAGTTGGTTTAGATTTTGTATAGCGGCTTAATCCTGAGAGTATTCAATTCTGGACAAGGTCCTGGGGACCTTAAGGAATGCATTCTTTGCAAACCGTGGCTATAATGTTCATGAATTTATTCGAGTGAATCAAACCGATTTTGTTTCAATTGTGTTATTGTATACTTCTACGAGAATATAGCAATTGAACAACTATTTAACTAGTTTCATTTGAGTCATTTGAACTAGTTGTGGTTAAGATGAATAAGGTTGATACGAGAGTGTTCATATAGCTAACCTCGGTTAACTACTGTTGAGCCAACATGGTGTACACGTTTAGGTACAGTTACTCAAACCTAAATGAGGGTACATTTCATTTGTGTATAACAAGCTAAGTTCGATCTAACGGTTGAAAGATATTAGCTTGGGTTTAATCAGGTTTTCATCTAACGGCGAATATTGAATGCTTTGTTACCAAGGTAACTTAGATTGCAAACCCTGATTTGAAAACTATATAAGGGAGAACTCTAGCAACTGGGAAACCTAATCCCCACACCTCCTGTGTGATACTAGTTGCGACTAGAGTCGATTCTCCTTTAACCTTAGGTTTTTCACGAAACCCTGTAGGTTAACGACTTAAAGACTTCATTGGGATTGTGAAGCCAGACCCAACTATTTTCTCTGTAGTTGTGTGTTCTGATCTTGCCTCGTTCTATCGTATTGAGTACTATCTTCTCTAAGATTTGCTCGAGATTGATTCTCCGATAGGCAAGATAAAAAGTAGTCACAAACATCTTCGTCTCATCGTTTGTGATTCCACAATATTGATAAGCACGAAAGTGCGACGTTTTACTCCCATATTTACACTAGCTAGGTCTCGATATTTCACTAATAACTATATTTTAGAGCTTTTACAGGAATTACAAGTGAAATCCGTTCACCCGGAAAATAAAGGCTAAATTGCCATTTGCAAGTTGCGGCACTAGGGACTGAGATTAATCACCGAGTAGAGTTGGCCAGTTAGTAGCACACCTAGGCTAAACTTACACGGCCAGAGCTGTGGTTCAGTGAAGAAATGTCCTCTACCAAACGTGTGAGCTGCACAAGGGGGCATAGAAAATGAGACGTGGCCAATTTTCCACCTCTTCTTCGTTCTTTACAAAACAGAAGGAAAGTTCATTTTCTAATCAACTACATGGTGTTCATCTTATCATGAGAAAAGGAGATCCGGGTTCCATTTCTTTTTCAAGCTGCCGCAACAACGAGGAAGGATCTGGAGCAGTGGTGGTTGGGGCAACAGCAAGAGGCATTAAGTGTTTCTGATGGTTGAAATTAGCTGTGCCTGATTCACAACAACAACAGCTGATTTGTGTTTTCAGGGGTTCGAATCGGTGAAGATTTCAGTCATGTTTGAGCTGAATTTGATGCCGGTAAATTAGACCCAAGACCTGATTTGGTTGAATTAGCGGCATTAATGGTGGAAGTAATTGTTTTGGTGATGGTTTGAGTCTGTTGGAGTCACTGGACAGTGAAGACAAAGAACATAATTGGGGGTTTTGGCATCGACTGATTGAGAAACAGCATCAACAGCACCAGGCTACGAGATGGGCATTGATTGTTTGCGATGGTAGAAGAATCAAATGGCTGAAACGTGACAATGGTGGTCTCTCTTAGGTTCTACAACACCAGTAATGGAAATGGGTTCAGGTAAAATTTCGCAACTGAGAAACAACAGCAACAATTGAAGTTCGGGGTTCTTGTGTAGGAGTGTTTGAGAAGTTGACAGTGTTGTTGAATCAATGGAGTAATGGGGAAAGGAAATTGCAGAGAAGTTGAGATGCAGATTTTGGCTGGTGTGTATGTGTGGGACTGTGTTGCCATCGATTCAGTTAAAGGAAGTGATGCTCAATTGGTACAGAACCAGGGGATTTGCTGTGATCTAAAGAAGTTAGTGAAGTGAGATGGTTGCGATTGGTGGTGTTGGTCTTGGCTGTGAACACAGGGAGGAGGAAAGAAAGCAGACAAGTTGGGTCTGTGGCCGAAATCTAATTGAGCAGAACAATGGAGTTGGAAGCCTATATGTAGTCTGCAAAGGAAGAGTAAAGAAGGAATTGAACTTCCATTGATTAACTGGATGGTAGTACTGAATATCTAGCTGGCGCGTTGATTTCAGTTCATATGTAGCAATGTCGTTGCACCAATTTTGGCAAGAGAATTACATAGCTGTGGCCGAGTTTTAGAAGGCTGAGACTTGAGAATGGATGGGGACTACTGGATTAGAAAGGAATGTGAGAAGAGAGTCAAGTGTTGTGGACCTGTGTGGTTGGAGTTGGCGATTATTATTGGATCGGGCCTGGTAGTGCTTGTACGGTCCTTGTGTGAAGTCTTAGCAGCACATATAAATGCTCAGCGAGATGGAGTGGGGGATACGCCGAATACAGGGAAGAAAACTAGGTTTTGCTATGTTGCTTTTCTCTTATTCATATGCTTAGTTTAACAATCTCCATATCATTTTTCTACGGCATTGAACAAAACTATGTCTAGCTAAACTCCTCATTAGGGTGAAAGATGAACTTGTAGGTTTAATTTACTTATGTTCTCAAACAATGGTTTTAAAAATAAAAGCTTAACGTAATGTTTGTGTTTCTCAAGATTGGGTTGTTTGTTTAATGAGTTTTTCATGTTTTATGCCATGTATATTTCATAGTTGAATTCTTGAACAACATCTGTATAGTACCTTGGTGATAAATGATTTATGATAATCCTATGACTATCTATGCGTTGGTACCTTGGTGATAAATGATTTATGATAATCCTATGACTATCTGTGCGTTGTATGATTAGTGCTTAGGATTTCTACCTTCTAGGTTGTATGATTAGTGCTTAGGATTTCTACCTTCTAGGTTGAGAACAAACATATCCTTTTGATAATTATTATCTATTATTCTTAACTGAAATATCTTCCGTGTTTCGATAGCTAGGTTTGCTATTGTACATGAGTCAAATGAGACCTTTGTGAAAGACATAAGAGAAGCTTTGGCCTACAACGGATTCTGTAACCCTAATATTTCCACATCCCTGATTTACAATCTTTATAAATTTTCTTTATTTATTTGTTAGCTTATTTTCTTAGTACAACAATCTTTGAAATATTGCATCTTGATTAGTTAGTTTTTGATATTGATTAGTAATAGTTTTCACACTCCTTGAGGGAACGAACCGTGCTTGCTATTGTGTGCAATTTTGACACCATGCACTTGCGGCAAAACAAAGTCGGTTTACCGACCCATCAAATATCTTGTTTCGCTACCATACGATTAAGACCATTGTTAGGTGATTGATAATACTAGGCTGTTCTTCGGGAATATAAGACCGGTTTATCAATTGGTTCTTGTTCACCTTGATTTATCAAAAGACGGAACAAAACTCATAGGTATTTCTGTGGGAGACAGATTTATCTATTCTAATGGACTTTTCTGTGTGAGACAAATGTGTTTATCAAGTCTTCGACTTTGGGTCGTAGCAACTCTTGGTTGTGGGTGAGATCAGCTAAGGGAATCAAGTGTGTAGTATCCTGCTGGGATCAGAGACGCAACTGTACCTTGAATCAGTGTGAGATTGATTAGGGTTCAACTACAGTCCAGTCCGAAGTTCATTGGTAGTAGGCTAGTGTCTGTAGCGGCTTAATACAGTGTGGTGTTCAAATCTGGACTAGGTCCCGGGGGTTTTCTGCATTTGCGGTTTCCTCATTAACAAAACTTCTGGTGTTTGTGTTATTTCTTTTCCGCATTATATTTTGTTATATAATAGAAATATCACAGGTTGTGCGTTGAATCGATCAATTGGTAAATCCAACCTTTGGTTGTTGATTGAAATTGATTGATCATTGAACATTGGTCTTTGGTACCGTTCAAGTTATTTCTCTTATATTCAATCGGGGCTCGCAAATTTCTATTTGCTGATTGCAGATTGAATTGAGAGATAGAGATACAAAACTCTTTGATATACTTTTCTATGGATTGAGTCTGACTGTCTAGTTGATTCTCTTGAAAGTATATTGGATTTTGTCTATTCAGATTGTCGAACGAAATATTGGGTGTGGTTGTTAGAACCCCACTTTTTCAAGAAGTGAACTGCAGTAGGATCTATTAGAGCACTGCTCGGTCGAAATCGCAAGCGTTGCTATCTCAAGCTTGTTTGTCAAGTTTAGTTGCCAAAACTATAAGTCTTGATTTCTAGTCTACTTATAGCTAAGTCTCGGACTAGGATAGTAAGTGTAGTTGAGCTCTAGACTCCACGGCGTTCATCATGCAAAGACGAAGAACTACTCAAGGAACTTGTGGAACTTCATCGACAAAAAGGTATGTGGAGACTTGAACTTATCTATCACTCAAAAGTCTATCTATTCTATCTCCTATCTTGAAACAAAAGTCGTATTGCTATATAGGCTTCGATTATACACATTTGGTATTTCGAGCTGAGTTTATCTCGCCTATCCATTTCTCGGAATATGTGTTGGTAAGCTTTCGCTTTGGCCAAGTTCATCTTTACTCGTGACGAAAGTCATGTTGGTTATTTCAATATCTTGAAAATCGCTTTGATGAAAAATAGTTTGTGAATAACAACTATTAAGAATGTTTCAATGATTGAAATGAGAGTTTAGAACATGTAACCATCTTTGGATATAAGCATAGTGTGTTTTCACATTTGTGTAAAAGTCCAAAACCGGGAACCCAAAGTATGCGTACCCGTACGCGTACTGGCGGTTGTTGGAAATCCAGGACAGTATGTGTACCCGTGCTCGTACTGGCGGAAAGTTCATGTCCGTGAATTTCTGCTGGAGTTTGAAAATGAAAAACAAACTCGTCCGGTTACTTGAGTTCGCGTACCCATTTGCATACTTAAGTAGGTTACTTTCTAAAATCGTTGTTCATGAACTAAAACATTTATATATTAAAGAATGCAATCTTTGCAAACCGTGGCTATAGTGTTCATGAATCGATTCGAGTGAATCAAAACCGATTTTGCTTCGATTGTGTCTTGTATACTTCTATAAGATCTAAACAATTGAACAACTCTCAAACTAGTTCATTTGAGTCATTTGAACTAGTTATGGTGAAGATGAATAAGGTTGATATGAGAGTGTTCATATAGCTAACCTCGGTTAACTATTGTTGAGCCAACCTTAATTCTGAGAGTATTCAATTCTGGACAAGGTCCCGGGGTTTTTCTGCATTTGCGGTTTCCTCGTTAACAAAATCTTGTTGTTTCTTTTACTTTTCTATTTCCGCAATTATAATTAGAAGTAAAATACACAAACGTTAATTCCTAATTACTTGATAGCAATCCTATAGTGTTTGGTTAAGTCCGAACCTATTATCAAGTAATCATACTTTGTTGTTGTATTGTTTCGATCTCGTATCCATAGACGATCACACGAAGTGTGAACCGATTAGTTGTATTGTCTCGACTCAGTCCATAGACAATAACTTTCGGAGAAAGGACTTATGGGTGGAAAAGTTTTAAATTGAGGTATATTTGGGTACCCTCGTCTTTTCAATTGGTATCAGAGCAGGCAAACATGAAAATATCTAACAATCTGTGTTTGGTGCGATCCAACCTATAAGACTGGAATCTAAAAATGGTTTTTATAGAACCTGATAATGATTCAGTTAACGTAAAGCAAGGTATCAAGAGTTTTGAATTAACACTTGATGATGGCATCTACAAATCAATATTTGAAGAAATTATCTCGAGAGATTCTACTAGACAAGTTAATCTTGTTAATGATGTAGAAACCAATGACAACTGGAAATTTTGTCTACAAGAAATGATGGATGAAATTTCCGATGATGATGACTCAGATTTTGAACGAGACGTAGAAGAGGATATCTCAAAATACTCTAAAGTACTGGATCCTTTGAAAAATAAAAAACTGAGAACTTCGGATTTTCTTGGTGTTATGACTCCTCTTTGTCGTGAGAACACGAAACTGAAGAGGGTTTTTCAAGGATATTATATTGGTTACCGCACCAGTGATTCTCTTCTTAAAGACCGTACATACGAGCTAAATTCTAAGAAATTAGAATGTGAAAATCTTCGAAGAAATATCTTTTTGTCGGAAAATAAACTTGCTGAATCTGAAGCAAGGGTCAATTCTCAACAAAAGAGTTTTGAAGAAAAAGAAGGTGTACATCTCTCACGATAAAAACACCTTGAGGCCGATCTAGCTAGTGCTCTTGATAAAATCAAGACGTTGGAAGAAGAAAATTTGTACATGAAAAGTCCAATGATAGCACAAACAATTTATCCTCATTGTTGGAAGCAGGGAGATATCATGGTGATATACGAGGATTAGGATATAAGGAATCAAATGCTTCCAACGATAACAATGAGATAAAATTTGTTAAAGCTACAAGTTCTCTCAACCAGAGGCTTCCACTGATGTCAAAGATGCTCCTATTTCTTGTAAAGAAGAAAAGCCTGTCAAGCCTAAGAATTGTGCTCAACCAGCAGCAATCAAAGAGAGCACTTCTGCTAATGTCAAGAAACCAACAATGTTGAACAAGAAGAAGAAGAAGAAGAGCTCCAATGCAAGAGGATCCACAAAAAGGTAACATTAAAACTCAGTCTTCGTATGTTAATCATTGTTATTATTGTGGTAATAAGGGACACTTGCAATGGGGATGCAAAGTTCGTAAGATGCAAGATGCACTTTCTTTTGTATCAAACGAATTGGCTAAGTTTGCTCCCCAAAAGAACTCAGATCGTTATTGTCCTAAGTTTAGGCAAAAGAATTATTATAATGATAGTTCAAATTTTGCATATCACTCGACAAGGTCATCTCATAAAAGACCCAATTATGTAAAGAGAGATGACTTTTTAAATGCAAAGACAAGATTTGATGCTCCAAATTGGAGAAAAGTTGTTTCGCAAAGTATTCAAAAGGACAATCGTCTTAATGGTATAAAGGAGAAAGCTGCTCCTGCGAAACCCAACTCTAAATGGGTCCTGAAGTCCTCCATAGCCAAGAAGGGACCAAAAGTTAGTCACAAGAATGACTCTTAGCTGTTAATTGTTGGTGACAATAATTACAAGAGTTTTCTTGAAAGACTAAAGAGAGACATCATGTCTGAAATCTCTTGTACTAGTGAACGTTGTGATAATGACACTCTTCATCACAAGTCAAAGAAAAAAAACAAGAGATGGAACAAGAGAAAACAAACCAAGCAAGAGGTCAAGAATGATGATTCTGTCTTAGTCACTCGTGACGAACAAGACAAGGATCAACTCAACACAACCTAGTTGTGTTGAATTGTGCATGCTCACCTTTATGCTCAATCTTATAAAGAGCGAGGAAGCATGTCAAACTGAGCACATGATCTCTCGGTTATTATATGACTAATTAACATATTTAGGGAGATTTATTTTCTTCTATACTCATACTTTCTCTATCTATATTTGAGCTTTTGATAGAAACGGTAATTTTGAGTTTATGATGTTGATATCTACTGATCATATATGTGTAGCTCTTGTTTTTAAGGTTAAAACGAGCCAAAAATCACTGAATTCGGACACTATATGCAAAAGTTATGTTGAAAACAGTTTCATGTATGGATTCATGCCGTAAACGATCCTAGTGAGAACTATGAGAACTATAAGCGGTCCTAGTAATTGGTTCATACGAAGGAGTGTAAAACTGTTTTGCCCATAACTTCTTCGTCCGAACTCGGAATGACCTCATTCTTTTTGCGTTGGTTTTGTAATTCAATTTCCTACAAGATTAAGGTAATTGCAATACTTGATTTTAAGTTGAATATTTATGGTATATTGCAAATTGATTTATGAGATGTATGTTTTCGGTTTTGATAACCTTTATATTCGATCTCATATGTTGTGAACCCTTCTGGTTTGGGTGACTTTTTGATTTAGCGGGATTGAGTTCTAGCCCATGATGGTAGGCTTTATCAATGGATCATAAGTGGTTCCGATTGAAACTCATGTGTGAAAAAGTCACAATATGTTGAATCGTTTTTGGTTTAGCATAAAAGCATATGTGTTTCGGGTTTTCAACTTTTGCATCGCATTAGTTAAAAACCGATTTTAAACCTTTCTATGGTAAAGGTTGGTTTCTGTTGTTGTTCTTGTATCTTGCAAAAGGATGACAACACAGTGATATTCCTCCCCGGAAAGATGCAAAGAAATGGAGAAGAGGATGCGGAATTTGAGGTAACGAATTTGTTAGTTAATCGTTTTTCTGTTTAAGAAAAGCCTGATTTTATTGCATATATTTTGCTTTTTCTTAACAAAATTTCGGTACAATTGATGTTTATTATATTATTTGTGTATGGATGTGTGTGTGATTCAATTGTTTCAAGTTGAGAAAAACTATTGTTATCTTGCTTTATTGTTTGGTATCAATTGTTTAGGCTTAACAAAATTTCGGTGCAATTGCGGTACTTTAATGTCTATGTTTGTTTCAATTGCTTCCGGTTGAGATAAATAATTATGCAAGTTGATTTATTTGGTTTGTATGAATTGTTTATGGCTTAACAAAAAGGTTTTTGGGATCAATTGTTTAGTCCAATTCGATTCCGGATAAGAGAAACTAAGTTAATTCTGATCTTAGTTAGACTTATCAAAGTGGAGGATTCGGTTATTCAAGTCTAATCGAATGCCTTAACAAGAAATACTAGTTAACTAACCTAGTACTTGTCTTGTTTAAAGTGAAAGGTCTAAGTTATCGTTCGAATAATTAGAACCTGATGAGAAAAAGAGAGTTAATTCTGATCTTTCTTTTGGTCTTATCAAACAAGCGATTGTATTTGTGCAAACGGTTTAGCAAAAGAACTAAGGTGCTTAGTCAATTTTTGATTTGCTAAACTATTAGGGAAAATTTCTTTGGGAAATTGTTTCCTTGGTAACATATTAAAACAAAATTACTTTGTAGTTTCGGTTTTGATATTGGTTATCTAAAATGGTGTGTGGAACCCTCGTGCTTAACTCTTATAGGTTGCAAGTCTTTTTAGATTTGTAAGATCCTTTCGGTTTGTCCTTTATTTGCTCGTACCTTTGTCATTTTGTGACAAAAAGGGGGAGAAATATATGGAGTAAACCAGTGATTTGGTATCACTAAAGGAAAGGACAATGGTGCTTAAACGTTATATCTAACGAAAGGGTAAAGCATAGACTAAGGGGGAGTAACATATAATATTGATACTTGTGGTTATCTTAACTACAAAGGGAATAAAAAAGACGTGCGGATTGAAAATCTACCTATCTTACCTTTAGGGGGAGTATTAACTTTGTTATTATAATGTCAACAACGGCATTTGTGGATTGAATGTATACAGGTTATTGTGCTGTTGAAACTTGGAATCAAGCGTATGTATAATGAATTCTTATAATTTGTTTATCCATATGATGTAAGAGTTTTGTCACTAAAATTGACAAAGGGGGAGATTGTTAGAGCATAGTTCGGTTGAACCCACCAAGCGTTGGTATGTCAAGTTTGGTTGCCATATTTTAGTGAACCAAAACTCATTTAAAGAGTCGCTTGATTATTTACTAGAGTCAACTTCGTATAGGTTAGCTAGAAAGTTATTAGGATATGCGACATACAAGTATTACTTGAAGACTTGAAGAATGTGAAGAAGTAAAGAACTACAACGACGGCATCATCCTTCCTCTTGAGGTTAGTAATATTTTGACTTGAACTGTTTCATTCCTAACGTATCTTTCAAGTCGTGTTATATTGAAAACATAACTGCGAAGCTGTGAATGATTATACTCTAGTTAGATGTAGTATTAATGAATTATAATACGAAGTATAACGCCTATCTTTTGAACTTCGTATATAAGACATCGACATAATCATATGAATGCTATTGTGATTATGTATGGGTATGGGTGAAGATTTCGTCCTAGGAAACAATGTTTTACATTCGTTTAAAGGAAGTAAAATTCATAAACTTGTTTTGTGAATCGAAAGGGAAATCGCTAGGCTTATTGGTATTGTTATTCATTGCAAATCTTTGGATTACCAATATGTGTGTTTAGTATAACCGCTCATAACTTGTTTATGTATCTTGGTAAAACTATTCACAATGCCTGACTTATGTATCGGTATGACTTTTATTAGTGAAACCAATCTTAAGTAATCACCTGAGATGGTATGATCGATATTTGTAATTGGTGTGACCATTCCTAGTCATTTGATAACCGATCCTAGAACTTGGTGGGACTAATCACAAGATATGTAATCGATCCTTGTAGTAGGTTAACAAGTTTTAGTAATTGGTGCAACCTATCCTATAACTTGTGCAACCGATCACAAGTAAGTACCATAAATAGTGGTAACCGATCCTGGTACTTAGTTAACAAAGTTTTGGAAACTATTATGACCGATCCTAGTATCCACTTGGAGGTAGAACCGAACTTTGTGTTTGGTAGAACCGTTAAACCCATGAATGGTGATTGAATGTTTTTGATCAATCACATAGTTCTTAGAAATCAGATGAACCAATTCTAAACTCGTTTGGAAGTGTGGCAAATCGATTCCAAGATTGTAAATATGAAAAAGGATTTACAAAGTAAAGATGTCGACATACTTTGACCATGTGTAGTAATTCTTATCTATTATTGTTCAAAGATATTCCTTAATAACTAAAGGAGAATCCCGGATCGAAATAAATTGAGAATCTTTTAATTAAGGTTATTAGTTTTATATACTTTTAATTTCCATTAATTAAATGCATATCTTTAGAAAATAAAAAATTGGTAATGTGCTTTTACTAATTGGAGATTTTCTACTGAGATTTCGGTCAGTATTTGGACAGAGCATTTCCAGGAATTATGAAAACCGATTTGGGCGTTTATTGCATATCTTTGAGAATATTCGGTTTTGGAAATTCCTTGGTGTCCAAACTTCCTTGGTCTATAAATATTGAAGTTTGCATTTCGAGCAAACTAATCCTCAGAGCCAGCAAAACTACCTAGTTGTGTTGTTACTGGTGGAGCCGTCTATTCGGAGAGGAAAGTACCCTAATTAGGCGAAATCTCCTACGACCGCTCGTTTTAAAGACTTCTTTGGGATTGAGAAGCTATACGAGTACCGTTGGTGGGAAACTAGATAATTGCAGTTTATTATTAGTTTTTGATTGATTTGATTGACTAACGGTTGTTGAACTTTGATTGCACCTAGTTTGTTTATGCTTGATAATCTTCTCTTCTGATATAAGATTCACTCAAACTAGATCGAAGTATCGACGGAGATCTTTAGACTGTTTGTAGATCTAAAGACGCCTTGTGATAATCAATCGTTAACAAACTCCGTTCTGTGTGTGATTGATCATAAGAGATTCAAGTTGTTTGTGTGCAGGTGTTTATTGAAGATCTAAGAAGATTTGTAGACAAAGAAGATTTCTTATTTGAGTTCATAATCTTTGGTGTGCAAAAAACTTGATCGGCTGGGGATCCAACTATAATCGGTTTATCATTTGATAGAATTGATTGATTAGTTGCGTAGATCGGCATCAATACATTTCTTTGTGATTAAGAGTATTGATTGCATAGTCTAAACAATTACTTTGGTAGTTGTTGAATAGATTGATCTAAGGACCTGACAAAGGAGTTTATTGGGATAAATGGAAGAGCCTTTTGTCAAACTCATATCACGTTGTTTGAAAATAGTTTTTACCGAACATATTTGTTGTTCCTTTACTGTTTGGAATACGAACCAAAGGAATTGTTCCAAATGCGTGACTTATTACAAGTTGGAGGCGCAGGGATACTGAGGGAACTAGGTAAACTATAGGTTTAGTTGCTTGGTCCCAACTATACGAAGTTGGTTTAGATTTTGTATAGCGGCTTAATTCTGAGAGTATTAAATCCTGGACAAGGTCCCGGGGTTTTTCTGTATTTGCGATTTCCTCGTTATCAACATCTTGCTGTGTCTTTTACTTTTCTATTTCCGCAGTTATAATTGATTTATTATAATTAGAAGTAAAATACACAAACGTTAATTCCTAATTACTTGATAGCAATCCTATAGTGTTTGGTTAAGTCCGAACCTATTATCAAGTAATCATACTTTGTTGTTGTATTGTCTCGATCTCGTATCCATAGACGATCACACGAAGTGTGAACCGATTAGTTGTATTGTCTCGACTCATTCCATAGACAATCACTTTCGGAGAAAGGACTTATAGGTGGAAAAGTTTTAGATTGAGGTATATTTGGGCACCCTCGTCTTTTCAGCAGTATTAATCATCATGGTTTCATATATTGCAACTTGTTATAGGATATGTGTGTTTACGTCCGTGAACCTTAATTGTCCCATACGTGGTCAAAAGTTAAGTCTTTCATATGTCAGTATGCAAGTATTGATAAAAGATTGAATGAGCTTTTGACAAACAAAAGTTAAGCCTATTGTGTCTATTATACGTCATTGTGCATATGGTGATGAGAAATGGAATGAATCTTTGTTTATTCCGCAGTATTGATCTTCCTTGATCCATATTTTTTTATGTATATACTGTGCGGCTCCGTAAGTTTTATTATGTGAGCATTTCCGATTAAATTAATCATGGGTTCTCTAATGGTTAATTTAATTGATATTTTTGGATACAAATTCATATTCTTATGTAATTTGTTAATGTCCAAAGAAATCCTTCTTTTCTTATAATAGTAAAGTCGCTCTTGTTGTTCTTTCAGGAATGACATTTTATGGTGGAGAGTTCTTTTTTGAACTTTTTCTTAATTGCCAAATCTTTGAGGGGGAGTGCGGCTGTGGAATATTATAGGGGTTATCATGTATCTTTATAAACTCCTTGTTAAAGCACTGCTCGGTTGAACTCGCAAGCGTTGCTATCTCAAGCTTGTTTTTCAAGTTTAGTTGCCAAAACTATAAGTCTTGATTTCTAGTCTACTTATAGCTAAGTCTCGGACTAGGATAGTAAGTGTAGTTGAGCTCTGATAGACGCATTTATGTGTCTATTTTCATCTCTATTGTGTATATTGTTAGTACCCATTTTTGTACTAATTTTGGTATTTTATCCCTTTGTAGGTGTTTTTGGAGAAATAGGCTTTTGCAGCGAAATTGGCTCGAAAAGTTGTTAAAGGCACCTGGAAGGACATTTGCTATTCGGACTCTCATTTTGGATAAGGGGTGACCCATTTCCAGGCAGCTGCTAAGCACAGACCAGGATTGGATAGGGGGACACTTTCTTCACGTTTTGAAAATGAAAATTTTGGCGGGAAATTTTGCCGCAGTGAAGAACAAAGAAAAGTTGCGATTTTGGGCAAGTTATAAAGAGATTAAAGCTCTGATTTTTCTTGGGCTTGCTTCTTAACCCTAAACAGGCGAGGTAAGGGTATTGGAATGGATCCAAATTGGCTAGAACCCGAATTGGAGGCGAAACAGGGTTGAATAATATCACGGGTAATTTTATGGTTTATTTTTGGAAACAAATGTGAAGAAGAGGAAAGAAACTCTTCTGAGAGATTTGATTCTATCACAGAAAGAGTTTGGACAGCTTGGATTGACTGAGGAGACGTGTAGCTGAGGAGAAAAGGGAAATATCGCAACTTGTGGAGAAAGAAAAAAATCAAAGTTATTCTCGAGTTTTCTTGGCCCTATGATGTATAAAAGAGTTGGTTCGAGTCCTAGTAGTGGAAGGAATACTTTGGGGGAAGTTTAGAGCCTTAGAGAAGCGAAAAAAATCAACTGGAGGAGAACGAGTTCTGCTGCTGCTGCTGCCGGAGAAGAAGAAGAAAAACATACGACCCACATAGAACAGTCGCAGAAACTGTTGCTGTAGCTTTCATATTCAATACCCTTTGTAACAATTCTTCCAACAGTTAGCTTCAGTTCGCAACAGTCTATTCCTTTGTAACAGTAGGTTCTGTAACAATTATATTAGTTACAGAATCCACTGCTTTAACACTTTTCACTCTTTTAATCAATTTTTGAACACCAAAGATGTATTTTGAGAAAATGATCAATATGAGGAGCTAAACCCCTTAGCCGAGGCGACGGAGGAAGCCATTGTTCCATGAAAAGTGGTATAATTCTATTTTAATTTTTTGCAATTTTTTATATGATTATTTGCATAGAACTAATATAGGAAAATCGATTTTTATTAAGTAGTTGTGAATTGTTTTGATGGAACATGCTAGGTTTTAAAAACTTTTGATTTTCATTCTTTATGGTTACAACTATTACTTCAAAAATCTATTAGAGGCAAAATATTAGAATTACTTTACAAGAAAAAATTTGCATGAATATTGATCAGAGTTTATCATTTAATTGGTCAATGGTGGAATCCAGAGTCTCGGTGTTTTCTTTATATTTTTGATACAATTTCATTTAATTGTTGAGTTTAGTTTGAGTCTAGGAAATCCTTCACAAGTCTTAGAGTTCGAATCTTTTTACCACTACAACTACAAACTACACCAATTTTCGAATCTCGGTGTTTTCTTTATATTTTTGATACAATTTCATTTAATTGTTGAGTTTAGTTTGAGTCTAGAAAATCCTTCACAAGTCTTAGAGTTCGAATCTTTTTACCACTACAACT
>JAJJMB010002020.1:12215139-12289835 GCA_023531105.1 Papaver atlanticum | reverse complement strand
TCTTAGAGTTCGAATCTTTTTACCACTACAACTACAAACTACACCAACTAATAACTTTGAGTCTACACCAAGTCTACTTATAGCTAAGTCTCGGACTAGGATAGTAAGTGTAGTTGAGCTCTAGACTCCACGGCGTTCATCATGCAAAGACGAAGAACTACTCAAGGAACTTGTGGAACTTCATCGACAAAAAGGTATGTGGAGCCTTGAACTTATCTATCACTCAAAAGTCTATCTATTCTCTCTCTTATCTTCAGACAAAAGTCGTATTGCTATATTGACTTCGATTATACACATTTTCTATTTCGAGCCGAGCTTATCTCTCCTATCCATTTCTCGGAATATGTGTTGGTAAGCTTTTGCTTTGGCCAAGTTCATCTTTACTCGTGACGAAAGTCATGTTGGTTATTTCAATATCTTGAAAATCGCTTTGATGAAAAATAGTTTGTGAATAACAACTATATAACATCCTCTAAGAATGTTTCAATGATTTAAATGAGAGTTTAGAACATGTAACCATCTTTGGATATAAGCATAGTGTGTTTTCACATTTGTGTAAAAGTCCAAAACCGGGAACCCAAAGTATGCGTACCCGTATGTTGGAAATTCGGGACAATATTCGTACCCGTACGCGTACTGGCGGAAAGTTCACGTCCGTGAATTTATGCTGGAGTTTGAAAGTGAAAAACAAATTCGTCCGGTTACTTAAGTACGCGTACCCGTTTGCATACTTAAGTAGGTTACTTTCTAAAATCGGGTTGTTCATGAACTAAAACATTTATATATTAAGGAATGCAATCTTTGCAAACCGTGGCTATAATGTTCATGAATCGATTCGAGTGAATCAAAACCGATTTTTCTTCGATTGTGTCTTGTATACTTCTATAAGATCTAAGAAATTGAACAAATCTCTAACTAGTTCATTTGAGTCATTTGAACTAGTTATGGTGAAGATGAATAAGGTTGATATGAAAGTGCTCATATGGCTAACCATTGGTTAACTATTGTTGAACCAACTAAGTGTACACGTTTAGGTACGATTACTCAAACCTAAATGGAGTTACATTTCATTTGTGTATAACAAGCTAAGTTCAATCTAACGGTTGAAAGATATTAGCTTTAATCTAATCAGGTTTTCATATAATGGTGAATATTGAATGCTCTGTTACCAAGGTAACTTAGATTTTAAACCCTGATTTGGAGACTACATAAAGGAGAACTCTAGCAACTGGGAAACCTAATCCCCACACCTTTTGTGTGATACTAGTTGTATAAGCTAGAGTCGATTCTCCTTTAACCTTAGGTTTCTCTCGAGACCCTGTAGGTTAACGACTTAAAGACTTCATTGGAATTGTGAAGCGAGACCCAACTATTTTCTTTATAGTTGCGTGATCCGATCTTGCTGTTTCTATCGTGATTGAGTACAATCGTAAGATTGGCTTGAGATTTATATCTCCGATAGGCAAGATAGAAAAGTAGTCACAAACACCTTCGTATCACCGTTTGTGATTCCACAATATCTTGTTTTGCTAGTCGATTAAGATTATTGTGAGGTGATTGATATTTCTAGGTTGTTCTTCGGGACTATAAGTATGGTATATCAATTGGTTCCTGTTCACCTTGATTTATCAAAAGACAGAACAAAACTCGTAGGTATTTCTGTGGGAGACAGATTTATCTATTCCTATAGACTTTTCTGTGTGATACAGATTTGTTTATCAAACCCTGATTTGATTGAAAATTACTTTTTGTAATCCATATGTATTGAAAGTTTTGTCACTAATTGAAGACGAAGATCTACTGAGGGGAGCTTGGAGGAACTTCATCAACAAAAGGTATTTGGAGACTAAAACTTATCTATCACTCAGAAGTCTATTCTATTCTATCTTCTAATGAGACTAAGTCGTATAGATCTATAGGCTTTTATATTATACACATTTGATATTTTGAGCTGAGTTTATCTCGCTTATCTATTTCTCGAAATATGTGTTGGAGGCTTTTTTCTTTAGCTACGTTCATCATATTCTTGACGAGTTTAGTTAGAAACAATTTATTTGTTGGAAACTAAATATTAAGTCAAAAGATGATCATGTGAAAATTGCCTTGAAACATCTTACATGATTTGTGTGAGACAATCATTTGATGTCGACTTGGAATGTTTTGTATTGATCATTCAATCACTTGAAAATTACTTATAAGCTAATGGTTTGTGTGAGACGGCCATTATCGTCTTCTAAGGATGTTTCATTGATTGAAACGGGAGTTTAGAACAAAAACCTTTGTCTGGATACAACATAATATGCGTACCTAGTATGCAAACTGTTTTGGTATGATTCAGGTCCGGGAACCTTGTTTGCATACCTAGTATGAGAACAGTTTTAACTGTAAAGTCCGGGAACCTTGTTTGCATACCTAGTATGTGAATGGTTCTACCTGAATTAGGTGTGGGACGGCTGTTTGCGTACCCGTTTGCAAACGGCTGGACAAGACCAAAGTCCGGAAGCAATAGTTTGGGTACCTGGTTTGCAAACTTAGTGGTTAAGTTCTAAAATCGGTTAAGTATGATTGTCATACTCATGAACTAAAATATTTATGAATTAAGGAATGCAATCTTTGCAAACCTGGCTTAATGTTCATGAATTGATTCTTATATAAGTACTTTGTACGATTACAAATCAATCCGATTTTGTTTCAATTGGTTCATATATATTTCTATGAGATAGTGAACAATTGAACAACTATATTTGAAACACAATTAGATTCAGTTGATTATCTTTCAAGATTGATTTCATAGTTGATCTAGATGTGTTAGATGAATGTGGTTAAGACAAAAGTGTTCATATGGCTAACTTCGGTTAACTATTATTGAACCAAATCAATATACACGTTTAGGTACGGTTACCCATATATAAATGAAGGTATATTTTATTTGTGTGTAACAAGCTAAGACCATCTAATGGTGGAGAGATATTTCTTTGGTTTTAAGCAAACTTAGCTTGAATCTTAAATCAGGATTTCATCTAACGGTGAATATTGAACGCTTTGTTACTAAGCTATCTTAGCTTTGATTATAAGCAAACCCTGATTTGAAAGATTATATAAGGGAGAACTCTAACAACAGGAAAACCTAATCCCGACACTTTCTTGTGTCCTAGTTGCGTACTAGAGTCGATTCTCCTTTAACCTAGGCTTTTCCAAAACCATTTTAGGTTAACGACTTGAAGACTTTATTTGGGATTCGTGAAGCCAGATCCAACTATTTTCTTTGTAGTTGCATATTCTGATCTTACTTGTTCTATCGAATTGAGTATTATCTTCTCTAAGATTTGCTCAAAATTTATCTCCGATAGGTAAGATATAAAAAGTAATCACAAAGTTCTTCATCTCAGATTTTGTGGTTCCATAGTAACTTCTTCTACCACCATATAGTTAAGTTATTGTGAGGTGATTGATATTTCTAGGCTGCTTTTTGGGAGTATAAGACTGGATTATCAATTGGTTCATATTCACCTTGATTTATCAAAAGACGGAACAAAACTTCTTAGGTACTTTTGTGGGAGACAGAATTATCTATCAGAATAGACTTATCTGTGTGAGACAGATTTTCTTATAAGTCTTCGACTTTGGGTCGTAGCAACTCTTAATTGTGGGTGAGATCATCTAAGGGAATCAAGTGCGCAAAATCCGGCGTGGTTCTAGAGGCGTAAGGAACACGACTGTACCTTAATCGGTGTGAGACTTGGTTAGGCTCAACTACATTCCAGTCCGAAGTTAACTTGTAGTAGGCTAGTGTCTGTAGCGGCTTAATACAGTATGGTGTTCAAATCTGGACTAGGTCCCGGTGTTTTTCTGCATTTGCAGTTTCCTCGTTAACAAAATTTCTGGTGTTTGTGTTATTTCTTTTCCGCATTATATTTTTTATATAATTGAAATATCACAGGTTGTGCGTTGTTCAATCAGTTTATAAATCCGACCTTATTTGTTGGATATAACTTGATTGACACTTGGACATTGGTCTTTGGTACCGTCCAAGTTGTTGCTCATATTAATCTGGCTCACGGATTTCTATCTGTTTGATTTGCTGATTACATTGAGAAATATAGATAAAGCTCTTTGATAGAGCTCGCTTTTAAGTTGGTGCTCTTGGAATATATTGGAGTTTAGTCCATACAGATTGCCGAACGAATTATTGGGTGTGGTTGTTATCTCAAAATGACGAGGGTAACGAGTATACCACAGTCTTTTCGATATCAACATATGCAGACATACCTTGTAAAATACCGCCGAAACAATAACATCAAAAGATTATTTTAACAAGATGTACTTGGTAATAGTGGAGTTCTAAAATGAACTAACTATGGGATCATTACCAAGTTGATTAACGTACAAGTAATATTACTTAATTATAACTATAATAAAAATTATAATGCGGAAAATAAAGCAATCACACAATGCACAAGATTTTGTTAACGAGGAAAACTGATTGGAAAAAGACCTAATATAGTTTTGAATACTTTCAGAATTAAGCCGCTACACAAATTGACTTCCGCAATTTCATATAGTTGAGAGCAAATAAACACTCCTTCGTTATTTAGTTCCTTCAGTATTCCCTGCATCTATAACTAATCTAACCAACGCATGTGAATTCCAAGACAAAGTCCACTATCTTGAGTTACTTTACTGCTGTGAAGACCTCTGCTTTCAATTCATTTGGATCGTAACCCGAAACAGAAAATGATTAAATCTGTTTCAGTAACCAAGTCACTTATGTTAGAGCATTGCTCGCTTGAACCCACTAGCGTTGGTATGTCAAGTTAGTTGTCAATTTTAGTTTCCAAAATGCATTCTTGATTTAGTATACTAAAGATAGTTTCAGACTAGATTAAGTCTAAGAAGTAGAATCGAAGCTATCCTTGACGGATGAAGTTTGAAGACTACAAGAAGACATCTACAAGGACTTCATCAACAAAGGTATGTGGTAATTGATTTAATTTGGATTCTTGTTCAATTCTACCTTTTTAATCTATCGAAACAAATGCTCACTCTATGGAACAATTTGTATGATGGTAAATATACATTTATGTATATATACTCAGGTTATTTGAGCCACGACTTTTGTGACAATAACCTTTATCCATGGAAAGGTTCTCATTTTATAGTGAATGCGCTTACGAATTCAACGAGCCAAGAATCACTCAATTCCGAGTTATAACGAAGTTATGAGTGATTTATTAAAGTAACAATTATAAGTGTTGTTGTAATTGTTACAGTTCGTTAGTAGGAAACTATCCACGAACTGTTTGTAACGGTTCACGGACTTGAGCCCAATTACGTGACTAGAAGCCATTTTTGGTCAAGTTTTTGATGTTTCATTATCTAGGCAAGATAGCTATTACTCCAAACATATTTGATTACCATATTAAAGTGTTTGTGATTCCTTCCTAATATAAATTGTGATGTATTCACATAAATACAATATTTGCTAAATTAATTATTTATTTAATTATTTTGGCAAGAGTTGTAACTTAGGAAAGACTCCCAAAATTATGAGAGTCTTGAAAAAGGAAAATAGCTTTGCTTAGCTTTCAAGTTACCTTTCACTATAAATAAAGGGTTCGTGAGTGCTACACGTTTTTCATCCCCTTTGGAAAATTGGTGTAAGCTTCATAAGGTTGTTTTCCATGTCTTCTGTTCTTCGTGAACAAGAGTGAAATAAAAGTCTTTGTATTGGGGATGACAAAGCCGAGTTGGATTTAATCTTCGTGATTGATTATACAACTTGTAATCTAGGTTTTTCACTTCTTGTCTATTCAAAGTTTTTCTCTTCTGATATAAAACCATTCAAGAGTTGTTGATCATAAGCCCTAGGTTTTGATAGATTTCAGTTTCCGATCGTATACCAACACTTGTTAGTCGAAATCGGAAGCTAGAAAGAAAACTTCGATTAAGGTATCTCGTAAAAATCCTTAAGAAGTTTTAAACAAGATATCTCTAGATTTATTATAGTTGTTCTTGTTGTAAAATTATTAGGGTTTTCTTAACTTAGAAATTGATCTTTGGAATCTCCCAAGTTCACTTACGAAAATCAGGTTCACAGACTCCTTGTGTGTACGCATACTGATTGTAAGTTAAAACCCTAATCTACAAGTTTGTTTTGGTATCTCTACTTTTATCTAGTAGTTGTTTGAAACAAACACAAGATTTCCAAAACCTTGATTTACATCTAAAGGGAAATCAAATCGGTGTTTTGTGAAAACAAAAGATCGAAAAGTATCAACCGTGTTCTTGTATCTTATGAAGAGAACCTTGTTCTGCTAGAAGATTTTCGAGAATAACTTCTAAAGAGAATTTGTGTTCTGCTAGAAGTTATATGAGAAGAATTCCTAAAGAGAATCGGTGTTCTGCTAGGAGTTCTATAAGTGCTTGAATACATCTGAAGCAGGTATTACATCTAGTCCGAATAGGTAGTAGGAAATTGGTGTAACAGCTTATAATCAGCGTGTGTTTATTCTGGACTAGGTCCCAGGGTTTCCTCGTTAACAAAATTTCTGGTGTCTGTGTTATTTCTTTTCCGCATTATATTGTTTATCTTTATAATTGAAATATCACAGGTTGTGCGTTAATCAATCATTATTGATAAATCCGACCTTGTTTGTTGGATAGGATTTTGATTGATCTTGGATATTGGTCTTTGGTACCGTCCAAGTATTTCTCACATCAATCAGGCTCATAGATTTCTATTTGTTTGATTTGCTGATTGATTTGAGAGAATGAGATAAACTCTTTAGTATTATTCTTTGATTGAGTTTTCACTCTCGGAATATTATTGAGGTTTAGTCCATACAGATTTCCAAACGAAATATTGGGTGTGGTTGTTAGACCCCCGCTTTTTCAACTTATCGATCACCCAAATCAATCTTTAGATCTGTGATAAAACAGAGTAAATGATCTTTCGTTTATATCAATAAACTCGTATGGTCTAAAGATCAAACCAAAACAATGATTATCAAAATAACGATTCTTGACGAACAAGCTCTATCTAAGAAACTTAATGCAACTAAACAGTTTGTTCGACGTTCTACAAGTCTTATGTATATCAAGATAAACAACTTGTGGATCCCAAATAATCAAGTATGCAAGAAGTAATACAAAGATCGGAACCAAAAAAAAAAGTCTTCAAGTTTCAAAGTAACCGCTGCAAATAACTTGAAGCACTCTTGATCAACACATACATAACGGAGCCTGTTAACGTTAATTGATCAATAGTTCTATCCCACATATGTAAAATCACTCAGATCCGCGATAGTAAATCTTCAAACAAACTTGAGTGCCCTTAAATAAACAAGTTTGATCTATCGAAGATAACGATACTGTTGGTTCTTAATCAAATAAAGCTAACATAAAAATACGATTTAGTTCCAACCAACAATACTACTAAAAGCTTCTTGATCCCAAAGAAGACTTAAACAAAGGAAACAAAAGATGTTTCGCTCAATCAAATTACTTCTATATTTTAACAAATTGGTTTCCCACACAATTTAAGTGATGAGTTCGTAAGAGTACAAGATTCCCTATTTATATAGTAATGACCAAGGCTTGTTTGGAAATAAGATCTACCAATTTCGAAAATCAAAATATGGAATATATGTTTATTCTGAAACCAGCAATTTCAACTCATAAACTGATTTCTTTCATAGAATGACAACGAAGTTTAGCTAGCACATATTCATGTAGTTGACTTATATAACAACTAGAGATATGCAAACCTCTGGGATTGGGTAAGCATATAATTCAATACGAAAATAGGTATTGAAAAATCGGTTTTAATGATCTTGCCTTGAGTATCAAAGGAATATACTTGAAAAACAAGACATTGGAGTTTAGCACATGTTCAATTACTATGTCGATACTTATAAACATTCCCAATCCAACTTGTGTACATCTATATGTCTACAGAAACCCGAAGATAACAGACATATCGAAAATGTAAAAATAATAATCAGATAGAGTCTGGATCGACCCAGGATCCTGGGATCGGTCTTGAATCCTCTTTTCGACTACGAAACAAGTTTCCCAAGTCTACTTCCTTCAACTATGTTTCTGAAATTGCTTTCAACTATAATTCCAAAGGTATAATGACCAAGTCATTGCTAAAATCATTGTAACAAACTTAACTTCGCATGTTATGTTTTCAACGAATAATGATTTGAAATGGAAAAAAAAAAATGGAACAAGTCAAGTCTGTAGTTACAACCCTCGAACTGAAGGATAATGTCTTTGTCATCTTCGATACTTCTTCAAGTCTTCATGAGTAACCAGAACAAGTCTCAATATTCTTATTTCCTACGCTAACCTAACGAAGTTGACTTAAGTAATCAACTCAAGTGACTTCGAGTTTTGGAACTAAACTTGACAACCAAACTTGCCATATCAACGCTTGGTGGGTTTAACCTAGAAGGGTTATAACATATCTTGTTGTACCAAATTGAAACAGCGAAAAATCATTAGGCAGCCAAGAAAACCAGTACATTGATGCAAACAACAAGAACACGAATCCCATTTCCTAACGATCAATAGTTAATTAAGGGTTTAACAAATCACACCTCAATGCCAATTAAATGTGGAAGATTAAAATAACCAAAATACATACATAAATTTCAAATATGAATCCAAAATGATAAGAATAAAAGAATCCAAATTACTGAAATTTCTCAAAAAAGAATCGAGATCTCTAAATCGCGTAGGTAAAACTACTACTAGCTTCCTCTTCTCCTAGCTAAAGTGTTTTGTTCTACACAGATTCAACAGAGTAAGAAATAAGAAGGAAAATAAAAGAACATCACTCAACGAGAAGTTGCTTCTCACAGAAGTCAGGATTTTTTTTTATAGTGTGTTTGAATACCAAAAGTAGAAGTGCTTCTGCTTCCCCAGAAGCAAAATGTTTTTCCTTCACAAAAAAATTAACTTTCGCTTCTAGAAGTCATTCTGAAATTGTGTACTCAAACTAACTTCTGACTTTTCTGTTTCCAGAAGTCATTTTCTAACTTCTGGATTGACATTCAAACATGCTATTATTCCTGAAAAACAACTTTTTAATTTCCAGAAGTTTAGAACTTTTTTTTTTTTTAAATTGTAGATAAAGGCCTTCAGAAAGGCTAATGATCCCCCTCAACTGTTGGCATTAACCAAACAGGAGGCACAGACAAATACATAGAGGCATTGTTTGTTTTCGCCCATTGAGCTAGCTCATGATCCACAGAATTACAAACACGTGGTAGAAAGTTAAAAATACAGGCCACTAATTTAGAAGAAAAAAACTGAATGTCTTTCAAGATAGCATCCGTACGAGAATCTCCATCAAACAAGCCAGCAGAAAATTGATCAATAAGAGTCTTCGCATCACTTTCAGCAATGATATGGGTTAACTTCTATTCCAAGGCTTTCTTCAAGACTGTCCAAATAGCTCTGGCTTCAGCTTTTTCAGCAAACTTTACTTCAAAAACCAGGGAAGCACAAAAGGAGGCTTTGCTTGAGAAATCCCCCATCACATATCCTGCATCATTAGCTCCAGTAATGTCATCATAATCCCCATCAGTGTTACACTTTATCCATCCAAAATAGGGGACATCCATTTATCACATAAATTGACAGGGGTAATGGGAGAAACAATAAAGCAGGGTTTCCTAGTTAGAAGCATGGTTTTAGCTCTTTGTAAAACTGCTACATGATTTTCTTTTAGGTTTTGGAAAATGAAGTTATTTCTACTAGTCCAGAGAGGCCACAGGATAGTAACAAAGAGACACTGCGCCTCATCAGGAAGTCTAGACACAGGGTCAGTTAACCAAAACATTAACCAGTCGATGAAAGACTTGTTTTGAAAAAATTGAGTATTGATGCAAAAATCAGAGAGAAACCAGACTCCACTAGCAAAGGGACAGAGGACCAAAGCATGCAATATGGATTCATGAGGATCATTACACCTAGCACAATCAACACTATGCATAGGCATTCTAGTATGCAAAACAATTATAGCAGGAAAAGCATTTCTAGCAGCTTTCCATGTAAAGACTTGGATTCTGTAAGGAACCCTAATTTTCCAAATACGCATCCAAAGATTTTTACAAGGGGAGGGCCTAAGTCCTCTGAGTCCCATGTAGGCAGATTTTGAAGAAAATTTGCCATTCTTTGAAAGATCCAAGCCCTCATGTCAGGAGTGTATGACTGGCTTAAGGGAATAGTAATAATCTTCTTAACAGAAGCATTATCAAAGTGAGTGTTTAATCTAGACATATTCCAAGTTCTGGTAGATGGATCAATGAAATAAGAAACTTTAATATTAGGTTCAGGTGGGACTAAAGGGTTGGGTGTGGCAGTACCCAAAGTAGGGATCCATTTGTCACACCAGGGGTCAATAAAATGACCATCCCCGACAATCTAGGGGATGAAAGGCTTAATGAGTTCTTTGATAGCATGCAAACACTTCCAAGTCCAAGAGCACTTACCGGTGCATTTGGCATTCGAGAAATCAGTTCTAGGAAAGTATTTGGCTTTAAGAACAGTGGCTAGCATACGATTTGGATTTTCTAGAATTCTCCAAGCATTCCTAGCTAGCATAGCTAGATTGTTTAATTCAGCCTTTCTAAACCCCAGACCACATTCAGCCTTTGGGGAGCACAGAATGTCCCACCCTAGCAGATGCAGTTTCCTATCTTTAGGATCTAAAGTCTCTCCCCACCAGAATTTACAAAGATGGGACTCCATTTGTTTACAAAGATGTTTTGGTATGAGGAAAGCTCCCATTTGAAAAAGGGGGATGGCTTGACCAATGTGTTTAATCAAAGTAGTTCTAGCAGCTTGAGACAGGAGCTTATGTAGCTAGATAGAAATTCTAGCATCCACAGCGTGGAGAATACCCATATGGGTTTGAATTTTTGAAGTTTGAAACACAGTAGGAGTGCCAAGATATTTTTCTCCTAAATCCCTGTTCCTAATCTCTAGAATGTTAACCAGTTGAGCTTTCATATGTTCAGGAATTTTCCTACTAAATAAAATACCAGACTTATCAAAATTGATTTGTTGGCCAGAAGCCAAGCAATATTTTTGAAGATAGTCTTTGATAACTTGAAAGTTTTGAACAGTAGCTTTAGAAAACAAAAGAGAATCATCAGCAAATAACAAATGTGTCATTTCTGGAGCATCTTTACACACTTTGATACCTTCCAAAATTCCTTTCTTTAAAAGGATGTCAATGTAAGAAGAGGGAGTTTCTGAACAGATGATATAAAGATATGGGGATAGTGGATCCCCTTGTCTCAAACCTCTTTCTGGTTGAAAGAACCCAGTGGGGCTACCATTGAGGAGGAAAGAGTAGAAAACTATAGAAACACACTGGTTTATGAGTTTAATCCAGTGGTTAAAGAGATCCATTCTAGTCAAAACACTTTCAAGAAAGGACCATTCTAATTTATCATAAGCTTTGGACATATCAAGCTTAATAGCATTAATGCCTTCAGCTTTGTCATTATGATTGACTGTAAATATAGCCTCATTAGCTAGCAAAATATTATCATAAATACTCCTCTTAGGAATGAAGGCACTTTGATTTTGGTAAATTATGTTATTCATGAAAGGTTTGAGTCTATTAGCAAGAGTTTTTGAAAGAATTTTCTTAATGAAATTGCAGAGCCCTATAGGTCTATACTGAGACACAAGTTCTGCAAGAGGAACTTTAGGAATAAGAGAAATATTAGTATGATTAAAGACTTTAGCAATATGCCCCGTTCTAAAGTAGGTTTGGGTCATGTCAATGACAGCCTCCCCTACCATATCCTAGTGTTTCTGATAGAACAGAACTGTAAAACCATCAGGGCTATGAACTTTTCCCCCCATTTGAAACACAACATTCTTGATTTCCTCAGAAGTAAGAGGCAAGTTTAGAAGGGAATTGTCCTCAGCTGAAAATTTAATAGGGAGATCAAGAAGGATTTCATCCTGAAATTGCTGAGGGTGAGAGGACTACAGGTTTTTTAAATAATTAATAAAGGAAGTTCCAATACTATCTCTATTAGTTAGAATAGTATTTGAGGAATCCTTAATCCAACTAATGGCATTTCTTTTCCTCCTGAAGAGAGCAACTCTATGAAAATAGGGTGAATTTCTGTCACCTTCCATGAGCCATACCTCTCTAGATTTATCCTTCCAATAAAGTTCCTCTAAATTGTAGAGATATTCCAATCTAGCCTTGAGTCTAGAAGTAGTGCTAGAGTCAGTTGGATTAGAAATCTGAACATCAGCCAAATCTTTCCTGATGGTAGATATATTAGTTTGAATATTACCAAAAGAAGATTTATTCCAATCCCTAAGACCTCTCTTGGTACTTAAAAGCTTAGCTTTTAGTTTATAGGCAGGGGAACCCACAACATTAACAGACCAAGAGTTGGCAATGATGTCTCTACAAGTAGGATCTTCAATCCACATAGCCATAAAATGGAAAGGTCTAAGCATACAAACATCCTCATAATTGAAACCTATATGCATGGGGCAGTGATCAGAAGAATCTCTAGGTAGATTGTTTACACAAAGTTTAGGGCATAAATTCTCAGCAGACTGGTTTCTAAGGCATCTATCTAATCTTTCAAGTATAAGATCAGGACCCTATTGCATATTAGACCAAGTAAATCTGGGACCAGAGAAACCAGAATCATGTAAGTTAAACACAGAACAAAAGTTCCTAATATTTGAAAAATCAGAATAATCAACCTCTAGACCACCATTCTTATCCTCAGTTCCTAATAAAGCATTAAAATCACCTACAAAGAAAACTGGTTCATCTAAAGGAGCATTGGTCAGTTGACATTGTTGTTCCCAAAAAGCATGCCTCAAACTACTATTAGGTTCACCATACATAAAGTGGATGTGACAAGTTTTAGAGTGAATAATGTCAGTAGATATGATAGGTGTCTAAAACACCTTGATATTTATTTAGTGTTTATGCTTTCTTTGTGAGTTTTCTTGTAAATTATGTATCTTATGTGTGCTTTTGAGTTTTACAGGTGTTTTGGAGTCATTTTACGAAAAAGAAGAAGAAATTGAACAAAAGAACATAATGATCATTTCACAGGCAGGTGCTACTTGGATCCCAGTCGAGGATAAGGGACAACCATTTGGAGTTTAAGAGGAATTGTTGAAAACACCCATGGGTGTTGATAGCCGTCTCATACTAATAGACCTAGTTCGATCGAACTCAGCTGTTTCAGACAGCATTTCACTTCTTTTCTTCAGCTGCAAATGTCATGAATGACTGCTGGTGATTTTGGTCCGAGTTTGGGAACAATGGATCCGTGATTATGGAGAAGATTCAGAAGGAATGGCTCGAATTACTGGAGGGTCTGTGACAAGTTTGTAGAAATTTCAAGCTAGGGTTTGATGGAGATAGTAATTCAGAGATGAGAAGGAAATTTAGGGGTTGAATGTGGGACGAATTATAAGATGGGTTCCTACGGATGATTGTCAGGGGTTAATGAAGCTGTGTTTGTAGCTGATTCAACAAATTAGAGAAGAAAGGCTGCTGCAGTCGATTCACAGATGAAGAACTCAGTGAGAAGATAGAAATGGGGGTTTCTGAGTCTGTGATTAGTTGGAGAAGGTGGTGGTTGTGCTGTTATACAGGGAGAGTTGAAACTGCAGCTGATGGTGATGTTGTGTTATGATGCAGAGAGTGATGCTGATGGCAGAAGTATGGCTGGAAACAATGTATGGTGCAAGGCAGGTCTGAACAGCTGAGGTGCAAATGGTGGTGACTTGGTTTGTGGTGTGCAGCTGTTGGTAGTTACAGAGATGGAGCTGCAGGAAATTATGATGCCACTCAAAGTGCAGATAAAGCAGAATTGATTGAGCTGAATTGTTAAAATGAATTGAATGATTGTGTATGAATGGAGAAGATACAAGGTCTGGAAGCTGGGGAATTGGTCGAGAGATGCAGTTGCGGTGGCTAGGTCAAGATGGTGTTGTGTATGAGAAACTGCAGACATGGAGCAGAATGGGTTTGAGCTGATATGATACAGGGGAGATGTAGCTGCAAATGGCTGAAGTTGAGGTTTAGCTCATGGATGGAGGAGCTGAGAAGGAGAGCCAGTTACAGTGAAGCAGTAATTGGATAAATGGAATTGGTGTTGGCCTTGCGACATAATGCAGAGAATGGTTCAAGGGAGGATTAAGCCGCGCCGCTGCTGTTGATTAAATTGTTAGTGAACTGAGAGTGCAGGTAGGTTGTTGCCAATGGGTATTGCAGTTGAGCTGAAGTGGAGTAGTTGAATGTGTAGGATTGAATGAGTTTCAAAGACTGGCAGTTCTGCTGTAAGCTGGTGATGCTTGTATGTGCAATGGCTAGGCATGACTCAGGTGAAACAATGAAGCTGTGGTTGGTGGTTGAATTGCGGTGGCTTGGTTCTGTTGGTAGGAGAACAAAGAAGGCTTGAGTCTGGTGCTGTAAAGGAGAATGCAGCTGATGGCTGCCATATGAGCCTGTTGTTGAGACGCTGTTTCTGGTAATCGAGAGTTGCCAGGGAATCGAATGAAGTGAAGTTGGTGCTGCTGTGAAGTTGAGAAGGAGATTATGAAGTTGCTGCTATTGAAGTGACAAGGAGTTATAGGCCAGCGCAGATGCAGTTAGGGACAGTGTTTGTGGAGAATGGCTAGTGGTGCTGTGTTAATGGGTTTGATTGTGGCAATGAGTTGAGGAAGTGCCAGAGTTGGTCTGCATGAGAATTCCAGAACTGCAGAAACAGTACGAAAACACAGCGAGAATGGCGAGACGGTGGTACTAATTCCGGTTGCCGGATTTTGGAACGGAAAGTGGGAATCGTAAAGTTTCACTGGATCACGAAGGGGGTACGAGTCGGATGCAAGAGTCGGCCGCAGCATATATGAGTTACGGGTCACGCTTTTGGGTATGTTTTCGCTAGAAACAAGGCATTGGGTTGGATGATTCTTGTTGTGAATGTTTGAACCGCAGAAAAGTAGAGTTGAGCTGCTGGGAGTATGCTTACTGGTGACAGTTTCAGATGACAAAGGTAGCCGGAGATAGTTATCTGGTGACCGGATTCCGACGGCGGTTATCGGATTCCGGTGACGACGTCAGCAATCCGGCGACCCAGTTTTGGACCCATAATTTCCAGAAGAGAGGTTTTCACACATGGGCTTGGTGGACCAATTGGAGATGGGTTTTGAGGAAAGAGTATCCTTTTGGAATTGGAGAAGCATATAAATAGAAAACTCTTTTTGCTAAACCTGGATATCTTCATTAGGGAGACTCCTACTTGTTTTCTAGGGTTTCACATGATAATTCTTCTTTGCTTTCTATGATGATTTCCAAAAACACAAGTAGTTGATTCTCTTATTGGTTAAATATGTAGTTGGATTTTGAAAACAAGTTATTGATTTTTATGAATTAGTTTTCTCTCAATATTATCGTTTGATTTCTACTGCTTATAACAATTGCATGATTGACGTATTGCAATATGATTGAATGTTTGTTTAGTTAAGTCTAGAATTGATTGAACTTACATCCATATCTATAGCTTATTTAGGGTTCATCATCGAGCGATAACCTTGAATACGAGTAGCATGATATGATTACGGTTTGTAGTGATACACTCTTGTAATCATATGTAGAAATTGACCTTTGTTCGAATTGTTTGCGCAATGTATTTCAATTGCATTGATTAGCCTATTTCACAAATCTTAATGCTCTTTGGGAATTGAACTTGATTAGCGCAAGGCGTTGAGTTATTCTCTGGGTAGTATTCATACTTGCATCGTTTTACATGGAAGTGTGATGACTTAGGAAATTTATGGAGTATTCTTGCAATAAGGTATTCTAGGGCTTTTGATGATAGCGAGATTAAATACGAATTCTATTCATACATTCAAAAACTTGTTTACAATTGAAGATGAAACCTTTACCCAATATTTCACATCCTTGATTTGCGTGCTTTATTTCTTTGTTTTGCTTTTATATTATTTTAGTTACATAAAAATCAGAAAATCCCCCCTTGTTACTTATAGGAAACCGAAACATATTGACAACCTAAGTCCTTTCTGCGGGAACGATCCTTTCTTACCCTTGCTATATTATATATTTTGAGTAATGATAAATTAATTTATTTTTGACGCATACGACAGCGATCAATAAGCTCAGAAGTTGATATCAAATACCATACCCATTATTTATTTTTGACCTTTTGGCTTCCAAAAGTTACTTCTGTTTTGTATCCAAACATGCCAATGGAGATGGCCTATATAAAAATAAAATAAAATAAAATAGCCCTTGCTCTCCCCCTTTGGAAGTGAAAAATAAAACCTAAATGAGTGAATCCGGGGTCTTCGACCCAACTCCCAAGATTTATCACGCGGTAAAGATAGAACCCTTAGCGCCTTATTTCTTTTTATTTGTTTTTTGGAAACTCTTTTTGTTTTTGTTTTTGGAAACTTCAAAAATTATTCTACTACTTAATAGTCCTTACTGGTTTTGCGTTTCAAGTAATGTAAACATCAGATTTCCAGAACCACAATCATCATCTTTACAGTAGCAATGAAGTGATCCGCAGCATTAGCGTCGCTTCTTGAAAGCTACAAACAAAAGAAGAAGATACGATTAGCAACAAATGTGAAAGTCGCTGAAAGATCGAAGAAACAGAGCAATCTAGTCTCAAAACCAAAACAAAAGAAGTTGATTTCACTTCCAGAGAAGTAAGATTCGTTTACCCATTGCTATTTATGTGACATTTCGTTAATTTAATTATTTAGTACTGATTGTGGGTACTTGATTATATGATTTAGATATGAATCCTTAATTGATTTCTTTGAAAGTATGGAAACTTCAATCAGATTATTCAGAATGAGACAAAGAATAACAAATTTTACTGACATAAAATCCAGTGTTGAATGTTTGAATAAAAGGTAAGAAGATTTCTCTCCTATGTCCTTTGTATTGAACATTTCTGGGGTTTACTAAAAAGAAACTAATTTTCAGTGGTTCTGATTTTTAGGAGGTTTAGTTATGCAAATTTAGCTCAATTGAAGTACTTATTACCGGAGAAGATTGTGTTAAAGAAGGTTATAATACAAAAAGACGAGCGCACAGAGTTTAAAGAGTATGACCTTAATATTAATATGCAGAATCTTGAGCCTGGGAAGGGTTTTTCAAGAGGAGTTTCGATTGGATTTCTTGAAATCCCATCCCGAGGTATACTTCTATTTATTTTTATTCTTGGTTGTGTGATCCGGCTTCTTAATTTTGTTTCGATAAGTATACAGTGGCTTGGTTCTATACTTCCATTGATCTATTGTCATCATGCGAAGTCACTAATGAGTAAATTCATAATCTCGTGGTGATGAAAGTTTGGTCGGGTTAGTAAAAATAGACCCGCACTTCAGTATGATATGCCTATTACAGCTTGGGTTGGCGATTTTCAAATGTCCACTAAGTTTTATCCTAGCAGAGTTTTCTGTTTAGAACATAATGTAGATTGTTTATGTAGTAGTGGTGATTTGTTTTTTAGGTAAAGCTATTTGTCAAGTAGGATCCTATAAAACATAGGATGGGCAATTTTCAGGAGGCTATCCTTACTAGTCTTTATTTCTACATTCTGCGTCCCTAAAATGATGTTCCTTTGATCAGGGTGAAGATGTTCCAGAGGGTTTACTGCCAGAGCCGTTTAACGGAACTAAGCAAGTTAGCATGAATGAAGATACCGATCTCCCTCGGCAAAATCCAGTTTTGGCCTCTCGCATATCTCCTCCCCCTCAGCACAATCTAGTTGCATCCTCTCACATACCTTCTTCTTTCCAGAGGCGATTTTCTTCCAAGGATTCAATCTGTGGAGCAGAAAAAATGAACCTACGAGGAACCGTTCCTCTAGGACCCGTCACATCTGATTTTTCACTACCTAAGAGCGTCTGTATACATCAACATGATGATTCAGCAACAAACATGTTTCTTACACGTCCACCCGCGAACAAGTCGTTATTGTTCAGTACTCCTGTGAAGAATGGGAGCCGTCTTGCAGCTTGCGTTGATGTCATTGAGGGGATGAAACCCAAGGAGAATGAAGATTTCTTTTCAAAACATGTTGATGTCGCCGAGGATGTTCCTGTTGAAGTTACTCAAGCAAGGTTGATGCCTGTCACGCCTAATTTGTCAATGCGTAAGAGAGCCCCTATACATCAAAAGGATGATTCATATTCAGTTAATTCACCGAGCAAGTTACTCAAGCGTCCACCCACAAATAGGTCATTATTTTTTAGTACTCCTATGGAACCCAAGGAATATAAAAATTCCTTCTCAAAACATGTTGCTGTCGTCGAGGGGACTCCTGCTAAAGTTATTTCTACTCCATCGAGGTCGTTGCCTGGCACGCCTGATTTGTCAATGCGTAAGACAGACACTACACATCAATACGATGATTCAGTAAGGCTTAGGCGTCCACCCACGAACAGGTCGTTGTTTTTTGGTACTCTAATGAAACCCGAGGAAAATGATAATTCCTTATCAAAACATGTTGATGCCATCGAGGGGGCTACTGCTAAAGTTATTTCTACTTCATCGAGGTTGATGCCCGGCACGCCTGATTTATCAAAGCATAAGGCATCCACTATGCATAAAGATGTCGGTTCAATTGACAAGTTACACAGGTGTCCGAGAAGGTCGTTATTGTTTAGTTCCACTGTGAAGAATACAAAAGCTAAGGAAAAATCAAATGAGGGGAGATCTTCATTTTATCTGAATAATCTGCTTGGAGCAGAGCTTGTGCAATCGGTAAATCACCACATTAACTTGATAGGAATCATTACAAGAGGAATCTTTTTAAAGTCTTTATCTTGCTTTTAAAATAGGAACAGCTTAAATATTGAGTATTTGAAATCAATGTTTTGTTGTAATCCCAATGGATTATTAATTAAGTTTGTTATTTTCAGATAAGAGAGAATGAGACAATTTCCCGTGCAAAGTTCAGGAAAAGGATGATTGCATGCCTTCCAAAAGTGTTCGACATGATCCATTTCATGTTTCAGTCAATTAAGCATAGTGTTACTACAACAGAGGAGGTTATACGAAAGATCACTGCAAATCCTTTTTATATAACTGATAGAAGTGAGACCCTTGATGCTTATCAACTATTATCACAATCTGAATTTCAGAAGCTTGATCTAACTTCAATCTTTTTCTAATTGTTGTTTTCAGAAGAAATTCAAGCACAGCTGACACTTTTAAAAGAACTACTTCCGGATTGGATTTCTGAGGTGGTGGTATCTAGCGGTGATACTCTCTTATGGTAAGCTTCGACATGGTACCATAATGTTTAAAGCCATTTGAAATGCTGATTGATACTTACTGCAGTCTATTTTCAGCATTTGCATCTAGCTTTCGTCCAGTGTTTGACCTTCTATACGTTTTTTATGTGATTCTGTTGCAGCATCAATAAGATGAGAAGTACTGACGAATTGCGAAGAAGACTTTCCCAAGCTGTCTAAGACTGTTAAGATTTTTCTGGAAACTCTTCTAATAGCTGTTTCAGTCATTTATGGATAAATTTTACTGGCAGTAGCTCACACCTTTTTTCTTCCTGTGACGGATAGCAATTCATTTTTGTTTATTTTCTATGTTGCTTCCATTGTTAACATAGTTCGCATGGAAAGCAACAACCTTTTGAGAACATGCTTTCAAGTCTGTACATGTTACTAACCCTGACACAGCTTAACCTAATATGATACAAAGTTGATTTTCCTTTAGTTCAATTCGTAATCCAGTTTCTTTTCTTTTGTATTTTGTTTTTCAAGATAAAGCCGAAAAAACCAAATGACCGTTCTTGATTAGCTTTTATTCCTGTTCCGGGCTGGAATTTGATTATTTTTTATTTTCTTTTATTTTCTTTCTTTCCCTTTTTGTTGTCCTCGAGAATGCTATGGAACAAGAATATCACAACAACACTGCAAGGAGGAACTCGGAATATCACAACAACACTGCAAGAAGAAAGTTCAATCTTCTGGGATGCAACAAGAATATCACAACAACACTGCAAGGAGGAACTCGGAATACTAGTTGGAGGACAAATGAAAGAATAGACCAAATCATTTTGAATCTCAACTCTTTTGACAGTTTTTTGTAAAACTATTAAAAGTAGAAACTTTCCTGATCTTAAAAGATTAGCTACTTTAGGTTGCAACACTCAAAGTCCTCAGTTGTGGGAGGCACCTTCCCTTCAAACTCTTTGTCAGTAATCTTTCTCTTTCTCTATCTATTTTAATCTTAACTAATATAAAGAAAAAAGGCTTTTTTGGTAAGACCTCAAAGATGATTTCCGTGTGTACTTTCGATCTGGTTCGTCGGATTAGATGACCTTAAAAACACGGAATGTGATGTAGGCCGTCCATCTGATAAGGTATGTTTTCTTTCATCTGCTTCCATGTATTTCAAAAAAAAAAAAAAAAAAAACCCAGCAATCACGATGAAAAAAATGAAACGAACGAAAACGAAAACCAGCGGCACCATCTTCTGACCTGCAAAAATTTATACACCACCACCACCCTCCATCTCCACCACCACCACCACCACCCTGCGCCTCAAAACCAATTTTCAGTTTCATCTTCGACTATTACCACGCCCTCCTCCTCCCCTCCACCACCTTAATTTCTTCAAACCTTTACAAAAACCTTTGCTGACAATCTGAGCTCTCTCTTTTAATTTTATCTGATGTTGAAATTTTGATGTATCAATTACAATTTCAAATCAAGTTATTTCACAAAGAAAGGGTTTCATTATACACAACTTACTTCACTCATTAGAGTAGATTCAGATGATTTGGATTCACAACTCTGGGGTTATAAACATCAAACTTTTCCCTAAAATTCCAAATAGGTAAGTTCGATCGTCAATGTATGTTAAGATCTACCTAATTTTTATTATTCTGACGCATGCTTGATGTTTGCTGCAATTTGAACCTGAGCTGTTTGACAAAATACCTGAATAAAAATTATCATTCTGTAATGTGGAAGTCTCATTTGCCACCACTAAATACGCTTTCAACCTGGCATCCAGTTTAACTTTTGTTTAAGTTGATTATGCTTATTCAATATTCTTTGTTGGGAGTGATATTCTCTGAATTTTGTAATGATATAAACTAAATTGCATACTTTGTTGTTAAGGTGATCACTGGTGGAGGTAAATCAGGCCTCCAGCTCAACCATATCATAAAGTTAGCGTGGGGTTCATCCTAAGAAGAGTCCATGTACCAGTGTGTATGAGTTTAAATCTCACTTGGCAAGTTCAAATTTTCGTATTATTTCGTATTCCAGTTCTCATTCTGGACTTGGAACTTGGAACAAACAATGTTTTGGAACCTTAATTAAGTAACTCGCTTGCGTTTAGGTTTTACACCGTGAGAATTAAGTTTAGGCATGGATGTTTTCATTGTGTATGGTTCCTTTTCAGATTATTCTTTGAGGGTATGCACAAGTTGTAAAATAAAGGTTGTATGTGGTTTACAATGGGCTACTGCAAATGCGTGACGAGATGTTTGGTCGCTTAGACCCATCCTTGCCATCAAGTTTTATGAAACTAAATCTAGGTATTTGTGGGATTACATTATATAATTGTACATAACTTTTAACAATTCAAAATTATGCACACAAATCTACGTACTATTGCAGAAGAAAATTGTTAGTTTGTACATGAATCAGATGTTAGCAACAATCCAAAATTATGTTTTGCAGGTCTTAGAACGGAGGGGCATCTTGGCAGGTCCGCAATTGCATCAGGCGTGCGTCTTTGATTCAAATCAAAAAGTCATATGAGAACTGAAGAAAATGCAAGGATGTTGGTGTCGAATGGTCCCACGTCAAAGAGATATTGAATTATAGGGATCTGTGTGCATCAGAAATGGATGTCCAACTTTCGGTTCAAACTGCAGGCGCATCGCGCATGCGAATTCACTAGAGAGAAAATGTTTGGAGCATATTTAGCACATTGGGTTTTGGCGCTTTCTTTGTTTTACCTCCAAGGTACGTACTTCTTTTTCTTTATGTTTGGAGCATAATTAGCACATTGGGTTCTAAAAGAAAATGTTTTATCTTTTGTTTGTTTTACCTCTTGAAGTGTGTTAACTTGAATTTAGCTATTGAGATTATGTTAAGTCATCTGTCGGCCAAGGATTGTAAGAATTAGTGCATGTGTATTACAGGGTTCATCGCCAAACCCCCCCTTATTCCCCTGAATTTTTATTATTGGGGTATCCTCTTCTTCTGTCATTGATACTGCTAATGGATTGCCTAGAGAGAAAATGTTTGGATGATATGCGTTGTATTTTTAACTTATCATATTTACTTCAAAAACAAAGGTGGTTTCGTTAATCGAGTTGGTGAATTGACAAAGAAAGGTGTTTCAGAGTTACAGTAGATAGATTTCATTCAATTGTTATTAGTCTTACTCTAAACATGAATATCTAACAATTGTCCTACAACTTTCACCGACAATGTGTAGTAGACATCACATGTTAGAAAAATAAGGTTGCTTTGAATTTGCATCTGAGAAACATCACTACACATGAATGCCACCTGATTCTCACATTCTCTTTTGATCCCAAAAACACGTCTTATTTTTCGTAGTTTGGTTCGTATGGCGTTGCAGACAGGGATAAATCAGAGACATGGAAACTACTGGAACTTGCTCTGTTAATCAGAGACAAAACATGACTGCAGAGCAGCTGGCCATTCAACGAGCAATGAACCGTGATCGACAGCATCCGTAGGCAAAACATGACGGAGGAGCAGAGGTCTACTGTACGCGAGCGTGATCGTATTCGACACAGAGTTGCCAAGGAAAAGCTGAACCTTCCTTCAACATCTACAGGCAACAATGCTGCACACCTGTTTGAATGTGTTACACAACAACATGTGCAGACAGAAGTTGAAGGCTATGTGGAATTAGAGCCTCTAACACACAGGCTATACACGAAAAACACAAAATTACGGAATGAACGAAGCGGCAGGCGCATCGCGCGTGCGTGTTATACTAGTAAAAAAAAAAAAACTATGGAAATCTGAGCTTTGCATACAGTCGGGACTCCGGAGTATTAGAATATCATTCAGACACTGAATTACGATATTCATGTAGATTACTAAACATTTCAAGAAAGCTTAGTTTGCTTGTTTCTTTTTCTGGTCGGTAGGTTAAGCTCTCCAAATAGGTTAAGCTCTTTTGAACTCCACTGACTTCCTATTTGATTGTCATGAACTAGCATGCTTCTCAAATGTCAAGGAAATTTGAGTTAGGTAGTGGACTAATGGTAGAAAAGCATCAAGGATAATGATAAAGCTGCTTAAATACGAAACATAAACATCAAGGATTCTTATCTAGGAGCACCCCTATTCATAGACAGGTCAAAATCAAAAACCTAGGACAACATTGTACAAAAACTGGAAACCAGAGCACAAGGATGGCAGGGGACAATGGTAACTCAGCCTAGCAGACTAGTCTTAATCAAATCTGTTCTATCTACCAGATGGGTTGCTTTGTATTGCCAAAGAAAATTACACATAGGCTCAATGCAATACAACGTGATTACTGGTGGGGGAAGGAAAACAACAAAGGTTTTTATTTGAAAGGATGGGATTTTCTTTGCAAAATGATTAGTCAGGGAGGCCTAGGTTTTAAAGAGGCACATAAAATGAATAAAGCCATGATTACTAAACTGGCTTGGAGGTTAATAACCCAACCTAAAGCACTGTGGTGCTCCATTTTACTGGATAAATACTTCTGTAATATCTCTGTTTTCCACGTTAAAAAACATTACAACGAGTCATGGATATGAAAATGCATTCTACAGGGTGTTTCACTTGTTCATAAATACAGTTGTTGGGAGGTAGGTGACGGTAGTATGATCAATATCTGGTATGATAATTGGATTCCATGCATTACAGGTAATCTTGTAGTGTATTGTGGAAACAGACACAACTCTGTAACACTTATAAACTCGGAAACAAAGAAGTGGAACTCGGAGAAAGTTAGAAATAACTTTCCCCAAAATATTTCTGATATGATTCTATGAATTAGAATTTTTACTAATAATGATGGCATGCTACATACAAATAGGTTGAGATGGATGTTAACTACAAATGGGGAATTCACTGTGAAATCAATGTATGAGAAATTGCTTAATCCAAATGAGATCATAAACCATGCTATAGATAACAACTCCTCACAGGTTGCTAAATTATGGAAGTCTTTCTGGAACTTGAAAGTTTCTCAAAGAATCAAAAAATTTATATGGAAATGTTTGCATGATGCATTACCAGTTAGGAAGAAACCAGGACAATACATGAATGATGTAGAATTGAAGTGTATTTTTTGCAATAACCCCTGTGAATCCATTAAACATCTGTTCTTTGAATGCACTTATGTAAAATCTGTCTGGATGCTTCCTCCCACTGCTGGTATGAACTTTAATCTCCACTTTAATTCTCCCTTTCTGGGTATATATTCTGATTGGATAGCAGGCTCATGTGATGATTCAGTTATTGAGGTAATAGCGACGAAACATTGGTTTATTTGGAAGGAAAGATATTTGAGGATCTTCCAAAATAAATCTAACACTAGTTTACAGACCTCCTTGGCTATTCAACAACATCTAAACTACTGGTCTCTACATACAAATACTCTGCAAAACTTAGACATTGATGGTACTTATAGGAGTAATAATGCACAAGACACTAAAATCAGAAGTGGGAAGCACCCCAAAAGGATAAGTTCAAACTAAATTTTGATACTTCATGGTTAGACACTACTATAAATGCAGGATATGGACTAATTCTTCGTAATGATTCAGGTACAGTTGTCTCAGTTAGATCTGGGACAATCCTCGGAGCCAGTGCTGAAGAGGCAGAAACTTTAACTCTCTTGGAAGTAGCAAAGTGGGCAAAAGACATGAACTTTCGATACTTTTGGATTGAAGTGGATTGCCAGAGAATTATCAGTTTTGCCACAGGAAGTAGTAACATTGTTCAATGGAGGAATCAGACAATTATCAATGAAGCCATAAGAATTCTAAAGACTTGTTCTAATTTTTGGGGTTTCTTATTCAAGCATAGGAAAGGTAATCAAGTAGCAGATAGGTTGGAAAATGAGGCAAGGAAACAGGGTTCTCATAAGCAACATGGATCTCAATGGCAAACTATCTTTTTTCTTTACTTGTTTTAGATATTTAGCCCCTACTTTCAAATGTTGTTTTTCTTCAAAACTATGAGGAACGGGTACTGTTGGGAGGACATGCAACTGAAATAAGGAAAACCAACAAAGATGTTACCTCTGTGTAATTCTCCTTTCTGTTTTTTATAAGATGTTTAACTTTAAAAAAAAAAAGGTAGAAAAGCAAAGGTAATAGATCGCCTAATCGAAACATGGTGGTATGAAGGTGCAAATTTGGACAAGCAAAGCATACTTAATTTGTTCTTTTTTCTAGCAAGAGAACTAACTACTAAGACAAGCTCATGAAGTAAATCACAGAAGAAAAAAACATAACCATTTCATATATCCAAAGTGCTTTCAGAGCATTGTATTCATTAGACAAATGTTAGCCACTTAGTGCAGGTTTTCATATGAGTTTTACCCTTTAAATTTGACATAAAACGGGCTAGTATTTTTATTTTGTAGAAACTATCAAATAGTCATAATATTAGAATATACATGTTCATTTGGTCCTGTTGTCCAATTGCTCTAGGGTCCTTTAAAAAATATATTTATAGTATGGTCCTAAAAATTATTACTTGGTCCCAGGGTGGACACTACCTCCGCAAAATGATGTCATCAATGAGTCATCATTTTTTAAAAACTGTCAGAAATACCCTTCTTTCTCTATCTATTCTCTCCATTCATAAAAATAAATAAAAACCTTAAAAACGAAAATCTTTTGAACCATAAGTCAAAAAATAATAAATTTAATATTCGGAACGCTCTCGTTGAGATCTATCCAACGAGCACCATTGTTACTATATTTCGAAGCTTTTAATTTTTACATTATCCTTTAGCTAAAAATGAACAACCATACGAGTTCATACTACAAAATAAACTACTTGAATGAACTACCATATTATCTAGTTCATTCTACAAGTGAACTGCTTGAATGAACTAAATATGAGTTCATTTTGTTAATGGACTACTTGAATGAACTACCATATTATCTAGTTCATTCTACAAGTGAACTTCTTGAATGGACTACATATGAGTTCATTCAACAAAATGAACTCCGAGGATGAACTAACATATGAGTTCATTCTACAAATAAACTATCATATAAGTTCATTCTATAAAATGAACTATTACAATGAACTACTATTACGAGTTCATTCAGCCATATCAAATACCATTAGGAGTTCATTCTACAATATGAACAACTATCACGAGTTCATCCTACAATATGGACTACCATTTATGAGTTCATTTTACAATATGAACTACCACAGTTAACACATATTACGAGTCATTCTATAATATGAACTACCTTAATTAACTATCATTACGAGTTCATTTTACAAAATGAATTACCATTCCTACAATATGAACACCTACCATATACGAGTTCATTCTACGAAATGAACTGTTAGAACTAGAATGAACTACCATACTCTAGAATAGTGTTCATTCTTGGATATGAACTACCATTATATCGATAAAAAAATATTAAAATTTCGAAATATAGTACAATAGGTACTCAATGTGTAAATCTCGTCAAGGCCTTTCCGAATGAACGCGCAATTGAGGGATATCAAAACTAATTAGGGGATAGAGGAAAAATACAAAAACTGGATCCAAATATCAAATCAGGGTCACCCCTTATCTAAGTATTTTATATAATTCTTAATCTACCCCTCACTAATCAGGTTTAGTGGTTAATTATTATTAGTAAAAATCTTAAGTATTTGTTAAATGATTAGTGTGTATTTTTATTTGAATTTGGGTGAGTGAGGTGAGAGTAGAAGGAGGGGAAAAAATTGAGAGGGAACTTTTTTTGGTAAAAATGGAGGATGATTGTACAAGCACTCCCAATACTCAGGTAAAGGTGCCAATGTGTTGAAAATTTGATTTTTTTTCTTTGAATCCACCATTGTTGCAGCTGAAATAGCTTGGTGCCGGCATGGACGTAGTATGAATACAATGCCGGCAGCAGCATTTCTGGCATTGTATTCATTCTACGTCCATGCAGGCCAACAATATCCCCCATTTTAAAAGGAAAGCCGGCATTGTATTCAACCGAAAAAACCATGCCGGCATTTGTTAGAAATTTTCATAAATGTTTGCCACTATCCGGGGGGGTCCAGGGGGCAGCGCCCCCTAGCGGAGTGCGAGACAGCCTCTCGTAGAATTTTTTTTATGGTTTTGAAATTCAAAACCTATTCTGTTTTGAATTTTTTTATGGTTTTGAAAAGTCCACTGCCGGCACAGTCAGTTAATTCTCGAGCATGCCGGTACTACTAACGGCATAGTATGTTGCTTAAATTTCTTTGCCGGCACATGATGTAAAGTATCCAGAAAATTGATTTTTTTTTTCACTTGACTACCGGCATTGATAGATTTCTATCGAGCATGCCGGCATTTAGTGACGGCATGGTCTTCATCACTTCCGGCGATGTAAAAAAATAATAATTTCTGAGATGGTCTTCATCACTACCGGCATGGTCTTCATCACTACCGGCATGGTCTTCATCACTTCCGGCATGGTCTTCATCTATACCGGCATGGTCTTCATCACTTCTGAATGTAAAAAAAAAAAAACGTTTTCAAAGTGAGGAGCCGGCAGAGAAGGAGAAGAGAATTTGAAAGGGAGTGGGGAAAATTTAGAATTTGAAAGGGAGTGTGGAATATTTAGGTTTCAAAGCCCTAACTCTAAAGAGATTAATAAGAAGTGAAGATGGATATGGGGGATATGATTTTGTTTTTTGATTTTAAGTTTTTTGATTTTTATTTTGAGGGAAGGGTATTTTAGTATTTCTTCCCCCCAAAAACACCCCTTAGCAGACACTATTGGTTGGGGGAAGTAATTTATATCCCCAAATTGCGCGTTCTTTCCAAATATATAAAATTTATTAATTTTCGACTTATATTTTGAGAGATGTTTAATTTTTAAGTTTTTTTTGAAATAACTAAAAAATAAAATAAAGAAGAGATAAAAAAAAATTAAGAAGCAGCACAACTATACATCACGTGAATTAAGAGAAAATAAGAGAGAGAGAAAAGGGAAAAAGAGTACTTTAGATATCTTAATATGTTTAAATAAATAAGGATCAAAAGAGGCTTCTTTTTTGTTGGTGGACCAAACTAACTTGGAACTCCTTTTGTTTTATTTTTCTCAGAGTGGAAAGGTCAACGTATTAAGAACGCGACCAAGTTGAGTAGTCTATTGCCTGGATAATGACTATCCCTATATGAGCAATGATTTTTAATGTCCTTTTTCATCAATGGAACAAGTTAGAGATGAGTTCAATTGCAAGTTTTCTTGGAAAACCTTTAATGTTGGGATGAATGCACCAAGTAGAAAACTAGGCTCTCTTATGCTCGAGTATGTGTGAAAATCAATTTTGGTTTCTCATTCCCTGAGTCCAAGTTTGTGCAACCCTCCAAACCGCGGGGTGCACATTCCAATCACTCTCATCAGAGGATTTTTTTCTCTCAGAAACCAGTTTAGGTATTTTATTTCCATATAAGAAATACTTTTCATCAAAACACTAATTTCCATACAATAATAATAAATCATTGTTTATATTCTCAAAACGATTATTACATTTCAAAAAAAAAAACGATGATCGGATTGAGTTCATCTTTATAATGTTTAAAATTTAATGGTTCACTGTATGTTATTCAGATTTAGTTAAGAAACATGGACATGACTAATTTTATGATGAACAAACGAACATGATCCATTTGGTTCTTCTGTGATTCCCAATTATTTTGGGTGATGATTTATCTTTATTTTGTCATGGATGAACTTTTGTAGTGAAAATTACAAAATTTTCTTGAAGTAAACCGAAGGAGGTAGTCGATGATATTATTTATGTACATCTGTTTCATATATCTATAAGGAGTAAGTAATAAAGGATTTGGGAAGAAACACATAAGTGATCCTTGTGCTTAATCCGTAGCAATTTTTTTGAGTAGGTTCTATACCAAGTAGGAAATGATCTCTGTAACAATCAAATACGATATTGAGTTGCAAGATACTAACTAAGCAAGAAATGTAGTATCAGAGATAAAACATATGCAATTAAGATTTGCTGAATCAAATGTTGATCATTCACTGATTTTATGAGAATCCATTAAGTTTTCATGTGTAGTAGCTAGTATTTGAATAGATTAAGATCCGTAAAATATAAATGTCTCTTTGATAATTGCCAATTTTGTAACTTCCATTCTTTGAATAGTTTTTATGCGTGAATTAATTTTGATAGGGATTTGTTGCTTGTCAAGATGAATATATCATTCACTTTTTCTACTTCACCCTATGTTCCTAGCTTGATTCTGTTATATTTTTGAGTATGGTTCCTAACTTGATTGATCCTTGGTATAAAAACATATATTAAGATTAATCAGGAAGAACGATAAGAACCCAATATCATTTAAAAAAATCCGAAATCACCTAACATATCATGATCATGAAAGCAACTTAATAAACAAATTTGATGAATTTATCAATCAATTAGATTTAGTGATAACGGATGAAACATAACCAGTTGTTTTCGCATATTTTTGATGCAATTTTTAGAATAAAAAATTGAAGAAAAAAACTAATAATACAAAAGCAGTTGCTTTTATTTAGCCCAATGAAAGTGGTCGGAACGTGCACCCCGGTTTTTTAGGGGTACACAAATTTGGATTCCTCATCCCCTAGTGAAAAGGGGAAGAGTAAGAAATACGCCAACAACTTTTTGTTTCAGGAACCCATGGATTATTTCTTGCTTGAACTTCAATCAAAGATTAAAGCAAACAAGAAATATCCTTGCTAATCTTAGATTGAGATTCTTGATTGATAAGCGTACAACCTGCTAATACTTTTAATTATAAAGAAACATAAATCAATATACTGCGGAAAATAAAAGTAACACAAGACACCATAAATTTTGTTAACGAGGAAAATTGCAGAGTAGAACATCCGAAGACCTCGCTCAGTTTGAACGTACACGGCAGTAAGCCACTACAAACACTAGCCTACTATATCACTTTGGTCTGGAATGTAGTTTGGATATAATATACTCGCAAAGCTACTCTGTTTTAGTTGTGCCCTACGTCTCTTGATTCTCGCAAGAATCTACGTACTTGATTACCGTAGATGAAGTCCATTACATACATAGAAGTTGGTCCATAGTCTATCGCGAAGACTAGCTCTACCCTGCCTCAAATAGGAAGCCTAGTGATTTTGTTTCTGATTCAAGATCAATGAGACAAAAATTGATTCCCTGAGCAAGACTAGGGTTTATTTTTTTCAAAAGTTACCTAACCAAATATCTACACAAGAATATCAATTCAGAATCAAATCTAAGATAAATTCTTATGCAAAAATTACAAACATGATTTCAACTGATAGGAGTTATACTCAATCATGTTTTAAGTTCTCTATCAAATCTGGATTTGATTAGTAATTCGTAAATGAACTTATATCATAAGAAAATAACCATAGCATAGACAAGAGTTACAAACATAACAAATACAAATACAGGTTAAGAAGCTATCTTTTTGTTTAAAGATAGGTTGTACCTGTACTTCACAAATCCCAAGCGAAGTCTTTCAAAGTCGCACCTTAGATCTCACGGTCCTTAAGTATTTGAGGAAAAACTTTGCAACAACATATACAAGCGTGTAGGGATTGAGTTTTCAGTGTCGGTAATGTTTCCAATTTATATTAATCGATCAAGGCTGGGTTTCTTCAGATGTAAGATGCAAGCAATGAATTTCTTGCAACCCAAGTTAATTATCGACTGTTAAACCTAACTTATATACTAAAATATAAAAGTTCGTTTCTTTAGTTAGTGATAGACTTGCAATGAGGTTCTTTCTATAATCTGAAGTTGTATTCAATTGTTAGCTCAAGTAAATTCTATGAAAAGAATTATTAACAAAGATAACTTCTAACTTTCAATAGAAAAAGAACTAGACTTTCAAACTATGGAATTAGCTAAGAAATAGTAATTTGTAAGCGTGTGGAAAGTTCACCTTGAAAATCAAAGAAGAATCAATGAGCATGTTAGAGCATCGCTCGATTGAACCCACCAAGCGTTGGTATGTCAAGTCTGGTTATCAAGTTAAGTTATCAAGTTTAGTTCCAAAAGCCCGAGTCTCTTCGTATGATTACTAAAGTCAACTTCATTAGGTTAGACGACTAGGAACATAAAGATGTCGATACTTGCTCTGGCTAATCACCTGAAGACGTATCCGAAACAACGAAGACTAGAGGTTAGTAATTATATACTTGACTTGCTCCATTTGTTCTTTCGACTTGGTATTTATTAAGAACATAACATATGAAGTAAAGTTTGTTTAAAATGACTTTAGTATTGGTGACTTGATTATTATACCATGATCAAAATGTCAAATAATGATATACTTGTTAGTTCTACAATTTGAGTATATAGAGTTACCAAGTACAGTGTATCTGCAGACTTTGTGTTATCGACATTACACTAATGTTATTATATAATTTTTGAACTTTCGGATGAATCCATACGTTAAAATTATGTTTAAGTACATAATTTAATGGAGTAGATTTGCGAAACTTATTTCGTAGTTAAAAAGGTGATTCAAGGATTTATTCTAAGGACCGATCCCTAATAAGTATCTTTTATATGAACCGATCCCATGTAAGGATCTCAATTATGACCTCCTAAGGATCTAAGTCTGGACCGATCCGTAGAAAGGATCTAAGTCAGGAGCGATCCTTATATGTATGATCGAAACTTACATTTCCGGTATGTTTACTATCTTATGGTTTCTGTAGACATCGAGATGCAGTCGGGTTAGAGATGGAACGTTCACATAATGTCTACATAGTGATTTGAACATGTGTTAAACTCTAATATCTTAATGTTCAAGTATTTTCGTTTGATACTCATGGCATGATCCTGAAACCGATTTTTCAATATCCTTTAGAAATCGAAAATATATGCTTACCATATCCCAGAGGTTTGCATTTCTCTGGTAACAATATTAGTAAACTACATGGATGTATGCTACCTAATATTGGTTGTCAACTATGGGTGACATCGGTTTAGTAGTTCGAATATAGGAGAGTATTTGTCAAATTCAGAAATAAATAATCATTGCATATCTTAAGGATTTTCGAAATTGGAAATACCTTGTCTTCCAACCAAGTCTTGGTCATAATACTATAAATAATTGAGCTTGTATTCTTACAAACTCATCCCTTGACACACATCTAAATTGAACGTGTGGGAGTCCAACTTGTTAAGAGATACGAGTAATCTATTGCCTTCGTTTAAAGTCTTCTTTGGGATCAAGAAGATTTTAGTAGCACCATTTGTAGGAAGCTAAATCTTAATGTTATTTTTATTTTTTTTATGATTAAGAACTAATGATTCAAGATCTGTTGATAAAACTTTTGATCAATCAACGTTAACAGACGATGTTCTGTTGTGTGTTGATCATTAGTAGGAATCAAGTTGTTTGTGGAACGGTTACTTTTAAGACTGACGATTGAAGACTTGAATTTTTTTCTTTTTGGTTTATGATCTTTGTGATTCTTATTGCACATTTGATTCTCTTGGATCCAAACAAGCAGTTTATCTTGATAGACCTAAAACTTGTTTTAAAGATCGAACAAACTGTCTAGTGCTTCTCCTTATAAAGTTGCTTGGATAAAGATTGTTCACGATGATAGATTATTTCGAATTTATTTGTCTTGATTTGATCTTTGACCAAATGAACTTATATTGAATAAATGGTAGATCCTTTACTCTACTTTATCTCTGATCATTGCCCATTTAGAAGATTGATAAGTGAGTTGGTTACTAAAACATATTTAGTCGGATGTTTCGGGTGATGATCCAAATGAGTTGATAGCTCAAGTCTTCACAGCGGTGAAACAACTCTGTCGTGGTGGATTGGTTGAAGGCATAATAATACTGCAGGTACTGAGTAACGAAGGAGTATTTACTTGGTCTCAACTATACGAATTTGCGGTAGTCAATTTTTATAGCGGCTTAATTATGAGAGTATTCAAAACTGGACTAGGTCCCGAGGGTTTTCTCCCATGCAGTTTTTCTCGTTAACAAAATCTCGTGTATTGTGTGATTTAATTAACTTCCACATTATATTATTTATTTTTATAACTAAGTAAATACACTTGTACCTTAACCCATTTGGTATGACCCCATAGTTAGTTTGGTCATGAACTTTAACTATATACCAAGTTACACCTTGTTGAAATAATTTTTTGGCAGTTATTATTTCTGTAAGATTATTCAAGGTGTATCTGTATAGGTTGATATCAAAAATATTTAGGTGTTCTCGGTACCCTCTTCATGTCAGAGGTAAAATCTAATAGAGTATTGCATTGGACCATTAATCTTTTAGGTGCCTAAACTCAAGGAATTGAGTCTGTGAACTCATAAGAGAGAAAATATGATTCATAAGCTTTGTAGGTTCGCGAACTCAATTGTAAAAAGGCTATAAGAACATTCACGCCTTGTTGGGTTTGTGAACTTAAATACTTAGGTTCACGAATTCAAATGCAAAAGGCTAGAAACATAAAAGTTTATTAAGGTTCACTATAACAATCACCATGGTTAATTGTTGGTGATTTTAATGCTATTACTTTTACAGATGAAAATTTTTGGTGGTAGAGCTCCTAATAGAAGATCTATGTTGGACTTTAATATTTGTCTAGATAATTGTGAACTTTTGCAAGCACCAAGATATGGTTTACAACATACTGGGTCAAATTTTCAGCATGGGAATAGAAGAATTCTTTGTAATCTTGATAAGGAAATGTTCAATCAATTATGGTTCTAAAAATATGAAGATTGGGGGTATAAAGTTGGTTTGGGAGTTGCTTCAGGCCATGCTCCCTTTCTTGGTGGTTGTGCTAGCATTCCTAAACCAAAAAATGCTCCTCAGAAGTTTCAGAAGATGTGGTTAACTCATCTAAATTTTATGGAAGTAGTTCAAAATTGTTGGTCTGAGCACATAGAGGGTCATCCTGCTTTTGTGTTCCAAAATAAATTGAAAAGATTGAAAAAAACACTAAAAGATTGGAACTGGAATTAGTTTGGTATTGTAGATGATCAAATTAAAGAGGTTGAGGCAAAAGTTCAAGAACCTATGATTAACTATGACAACAATACATTTGATGCAGAGGCTTTGGATAATCTGGTTGAAGCTCAGAATATCAATGGTTATAGAGAAGTGCAATTGAGCACTTTATTAAAACAAAAATCAAGGATCAAATAGGCTAAGGAAGGAGCTGCTAATACTAGTTTTTTCCATGCCAATCTCAAAATAAGGCAAGGAATTTCGTAAGTGAGTTAGTAGATAGTAATGGTGAAATAATTTCTAATCGAGAAAAAATAGCCGAAGAATTGGTTAAATATTTTGAGCAAAAGTTCACATTTCAAGAAGTGGAGGTTGAGGATTTATTATTGAAGGTCATTCCCAAAGTTATTACAAATGCATATCAAGAAACGTTGGATGCAGTTCCTGATGAAGATGAAATAAAAGCAACAATTTTTAGTTTGGATCCAGATAGCTCTCATGGTCCTGATGGTTGTTGGCAGATTATTCATAGAGATGTAGTTCAAGCTGTTCAGTTTTGCTGGAGGAGAAGATTCATACCTAAAGGTCTAAATTCTAACTTCTTAGTTATTCTTCTAAAAGTTGATAGTGCAAAAAATCCTAGCCAGTTCGGACCAATTGATCTTAGCAATGCAAGTTTTAAATTTTTCACCAAAATTATTACTATAAGAATGAGCAGATTAATGGATAAACTAATTTCTCCTAAACTTATGTCAAAGGTAGATGCACTCAAGAACAGATTTTCTTGGGTTCAGAAATGGTTAATGAAATGAAAAAGAAAAGAAGATGTGGAAACATTTGACTTAAACTTGATATTTCACAAGCACATGATTCAGTTTGTTGGAAGTTTATATTTTCAAGTTTTACAGAAATTTTGTTTCTCAAGCAATTGGTTTGAATAGTTGCATACTCTTTTCAAATCAGCTAGAATTTCAGTCATGGTGAATGGTGGTCCTTGTGATTTTTTCTCAGATGGAAGGGGTTTAAGACAAGGAAATCCTTTATCTCTAATTTTATTTGTATTAATGGGAGATTTTCTTAGTAGAAGACTGACTGAATTAGTCAATGAAGTTTCCATCATACAAATGGTTGTAAGGAATGGTATTCATCATACTCATTTTTTTTGTTTTTTGCAGATGATGTTTTTATCTTATGTAATGGTGCTAAAAAATGTATAGGAAATCTGTTGAAACTGTCGAAAGAGTATCAAAAAAGTTCAGGTCAGATAATAAACAAACTTAAGAGTAAATGTTTCATTGATGGTACTTCTGATTCAAGGAAAATTCAACTCAGAGACATGATACAAATGAAAATAAGTGAATTTCCATATAAATATCTTGGAGTTATCCTAAGGGCTGGTACAATAAAATCTTATATAGTTTGGCCTATGGTGGAAATGATGCAGAAGAAACTTGCTACATGGAACGGAAAGCTCTTGTCTTTTCAAGAGAGGTTAGTACTGATTAAATCTGTTTTGTGTAGTATTCCTATGTATAATATGACAGTGTATAAATGGCGTATTTCTGTAATTAAAACTTGTGAAAAGATCATAAGGAATTTCCTATGGTCTGGTGATAGTGAGGTCAGAAAATACATAACTTTATCCTGGAAAAAGGTGTGCACACCTCATAGTGAAGGAGGTTTGGGTATTCAAAGATTAGAGGTCATTAACATAGCTTTACTCATGAAAATGATGTAGAAAATAATTAATTGCGATAAAGATTGGGCATTATTCTTTAAGGCTAAATATAAAGATAAAAATGGTAACCAGAACACTAGTTGGCAGTTATCATCGGTATGGCCTGGTTTATAATGGGCTTTGGAATCTTTACAGGAAGACATAAAATGGTTCACTAGTGATGGTCAAAAAATTCCAGTCTGGTTTGATACTTGGATTTGCGATCCTCCTTTAATTGAGAGAGTTGGTTATTCCAGCCCTAGAATGGCTGAGCGGTCATTCCTATAACCTTTTGTCGATTCTATCATTAATTTAAAAAAATGTGATTTGATTTACCCATTTGGCTTATCAAAACTCGCCAGATTGGGGTAAACCCGAATTAATTAAGGGCTATGCATTTTGTTCCCAAACATAATATTGGGCTAAGGGATGTCTAATACGTGTAAAGTTATCTAATTACCTTTTCCCTGATAATAACCAAAAATACTCCCTTTTTAGTTTTAGATCCAAACACCAAACCTTATTCATTTTCTTCCCGTTCTTCGTCAATCAAGTCCTTTCCCCTTCTTTTTATTTTATCATTTTTAAATGAAAACAAATCAATTAATTTGTCAAGAGAATGAGTAATTGATTTCATAAACTCAATCAGTTGCTTTATTTTGTTCTTCAAGTGACATACTAGGTTAGAAAATTGATTTATGTTGTTATGGAGTGATTTGGTTGTTATGGTATTGTTTCACTTAAAAATGATGATTTTTTTTTATTATTTTGACTAGTCGGCATGCACGTTGGATGAATATCACGATGACTTTTCATGTTGTTCTTCATAACTGAGAGAACAATTATTAGAGTCGTTATGGTCTTCATCCCTAAACCATGACGACTAGTGATGTAGTATGAACAATCGTTATGGTTGGAAAAGCTAAACCATGACGACCAGTAACTGTAAAAATCCAAGTTTTTTTTTGTGTTCAAATTTGTCATTAGTCGTCATGGTTTAGTAAAGACTAATAGACAGTCGTCATGGTGTTGTATTTTCGACCATGACAACTATAACTACTAAAAAACAATGTTTCCAGTGTCCAAATTTGGTTTTAATCGCCAAGGATTTGAAAATATCTCATTACGACCGTTTTGCATGATATATGGAGTCATCATTGTTTTATATTATCAAGCATGACGACTAAGAACTTCCCAAAACAAGTTTTTTTTTTGTCTAAATTCGCTTTTAGTCGTCATGTTTTCTAAAAAATAACATGACAACTTTGTCCAAAAAAATATACAGACGTCATTGTTTTGCATCCTCTAGCATGACGACTTGTTGTAATGGTTAGTCAGCATGATTGTAACAAATAAATCCATGATGATATTTGATGTCACTATTAAAAGTCGTCATTTTGTTTTAATATGATCGTGCCAACTTTGTTTGGTCAGCATGTTTTGTTTCGGTCGAGCATGACGATTTTTCATGGACTGAATTATGAATGTCTGAATTCCTTCAGTCATTTGAAGAATTAAATCAACAATATCCTTTGCAATTCCTTTTGGAGAAGTTTTTGACTAGAGTAAATCATTTTCGTTACAAAATTTATCCAATTTTTTTTCTAACAAGATTCATAAGTTAAATGTAACAATAACAATAATAAAAATATTTACTTAACAAATTTAATCTGACATTATTAATTTAACTTTTTTGAATTTTCCTTTCAAATGAGATTTTTTCTTATTACCAAGCCCCCGATTGGTCTCCATATGGCGCATATGCACATGGGTAGGGTTTGTCGGATTTCATCTAATACCAACTACCAACCCGTGGGTTTTTATTTTCATAACCAACCCCGACCGCCCAATTTACGGGTCGGGTTTTTAACCCGCCCTCTACGGACCGGTCGGTTTCGGGTTTAAACCCGCTTTAACCCAGTTCAGGTTGGAGTGTCTAATAATTTACAAGGTTAATGAATTTGATGTTTACTACATTTGACCTTCAACTTATGTGCAAAGTTTAAGGCAACTGTCGATTTGAGCAGGAAGTCCAATATTAGTTGCAACATGGTTTTCTATTATATTTTCGTGTATATCTTTATTTATTAATTATTAGTCATTTTGATCTTTTAGGTAACAATGAATCAAACTTACAGCGTAACAATGAATCAATAGAGGATGACAAGCAGCGTAACAATGAATCAAACAACCTAATTGTGAACAAAGATCAGGATTCAAATGCCCTGAGAGAAAAGGTGCTGCAGACTTTTAGCAAGAGGTAATTTCGAAGAAGGACCAAGAACAATATTGGCACAATAAAAATGAAACTTACAGATACATCTTAGTATCTGAGTTTGTGCAGTCGTTTAAAATTTTCCACATTGGTCAACAAATTTCGACGGAACTCAAAATTCCTTATGACAAATCTAGAGCCCATCCTGCTGCATTGGTAAAGAACAAGTATGGCGTCTCCGACATGGAACTCTTTAAAGCATGCTTCTACAGGGAATGGTTGATGATGAAGCGCAACTCTTTCTTATACATTTTCAAAACTTCTCAAATAACATTTATGTCAATAATTACGTTGGCAATGTTCTCGAGAACTGAAATGACAGTGGGTAAAATAGAAGGTGGAGGGAAGTATCGTGGAGCACTGTTTTTCAGCTTGATTCAGGTCATGTTTAATGGGGTGGCTAAGCTCAGTCTGACTGTTGTTGGACTCCATATGTTCTATAAGCAGAGAGATTTGTTGTTTTTCCCTGCATGGTCTTATGCCTTACCTATTTGGATCCTCAGGATTCCTCTATCTCTGATGGAATCAGGTCTTATGCCTTACCTATTTGGATCCTCAGGATTCCCCTATCTCTGATGGAATCAGGTTTCAAATTTCACTACTACTACTAGGGTTTCAATTAATTAGAGGGCTAGAATTCATTTCTAATATTTCTATCAACGCCCTATATTTATCGGGTTTTCGGGTGGGTTCGGGCGGGTTTAGACACAAAACCAACTACCAACCCAACTATAACGGGTTTTTATTTTCATAACCAACAACCAACCCACTACGGACGGGTTCGGTTAAAAAACCCAGGGGTTCATCATGTACGGCGGGTTCGGGTAAGTCGGGCGGGTCTTGTGCAGCTCTAAACATATCTCATTGTTTCCCTCCTCCGAGCAATTTCTTCCATCCGTTTAACAAAAGTCAAAAATTTATTTTAAAAGCACTACACTGCAGAGACAAACCCCTAAAATCGAAACCATTGACCTGTTATCAAAATCAATATGTTTTTGGGTTCTTGTTCTTCTTCTCGGAAGATGCTTACTAAAACCCCACACACGAATCTAACAGACGATATCTGGCTTGAAATATTCCTTCTTCTTCCTCTAAATTCAATCTTTAAATTGAGGTGTGTTTCTAAGGTATGGTCTTCACTTCTCTCAAACCCTAATTTCATTAATAAATGGATTCAATTCAACAGCTCTAATAAATCTCTCCCATGGATCGTCTTCCATAGTTATAATACTGTATATAGTAAGAATAATTACTTAATTTCGTATCCAAAGTCTTTGAATTCTAAATTTACATCTGGTAATGAACATGGGTTTTCTTTTAGATTTTTGAATCCAAATCCACATGACCAAAGCATATACCTCTTAGATTCAAGTAACGGTTTGGTTTTATGTACACCAAGTTATTACAGACCAAGGATATATTATGTGTGTAATCCACTTACCCAAAAATGGGTTTCACTTCCTCCATCTCCCACATCCACCACCAGCTGGGTTGTTAATGGTTTCACCTGTGAGTCTATTTCATCAACTAGTTGTTATAAGGTTGTGCGTATCCCGAAATTTGAAGGGAGTTCAAAAAAATTCAATATTGAAATATTTTCTTCTGATTTGGGTGAGTGGATTATCCGTGAAGTGACATGCCCTGATAGTGTCATTTGGCATTACTCTCACGTTCGCAAATCTATAGTTATTGTAAATGGCATTTTGTATTGGACTGAATTGGGAAATAGAATTTTAACTTACAGTCTGAAGAATAATTCTGAAACTGGTGACCAACAGTCTAGATTGATCAACTTCCCTGACATGGAGTTAGAAGATTCTTATGGTGACAACAGCTCTTACTGTCTTGGGCTGTTAGAAGGTTTGCTGTGTTATGCGAGAATAATGACAAGCCAAAAGACTTTAAGTGTTTGGGTGCTCGAGGACGAGTGGCATTTGTTGCACAAGGATATCGACTTGAGTGATCTGGTGGCAGAAATGTATAATAATTTCCATGTGTGTGAGTTTGAAGATCCCGAAAGAGAAGATGAGGATTATATGGAAGTCCAGGTTTTAGGTTTCAGTCCAGTAGACAAAAATGTTATTTTGCTCAGTTACCATATCTTTGTTTGGGCGTTTAACATTAAATCTAGAAGACACGAAGAGTTATCCCAGACTTCTTTCTTGGCTAACACTCATTCGGCTTATCGCTATCAGCTCTTGGATACTCATTCAGTTGATCGCTATCGTGTCTACTACCCATTTGCTTTAAAGCCAATGCCAACTTTACTTCCACCACCTTCATGGACAGACACTTTAGCTAATGTTTGTGTTTCAAATCTTGAGTAGGTATAAGAAGAATTAAGATGTTGCTAGGGTTTATCGAGGAACACAGTTTTGTCTATTGAGTTGTTCTTGGTCTTTCTGTAAGAACATCTATGAGAACTTATGGTGTGTAGCGCTGCTGTTTGTATATTGCGCTCTACTGAACTTTCTTGTTGCTTGCGAGTTCCTGCACCTCTCTGCCTTCTATGCATTTCGGTTCACTTGTTGCGTGGTTAGACATTTTGCTGTTGCTTGCAAATTTATTTCCTTCAAGAACAAGATTGCTTAGACATTTTGGTGAAGCATTGGGTTGAAATTGAATGACTGAGACTAATGGGTCCATAGAGTTTGAGATTTGGTTTATGTGCAATATGCTCATGAGATGTCGTCAAGTGCGAGAAAAAGAGAACAATGCACTATGTTTTCTTCTGAATCTAAGGAGAAAATTGATGATTATATGCTTCGAGATGTTACCGATGATCCATCTCGTCTTTCAACCAATTTGTTCAGGAGGTTGTGCAAAAGATAAATGCAAGCAGTAAGATTCTTGGCCAGGAGGTTGTGCAGAAGTAAGATTCTTGATTCTTACCGACCATATGGCTATCTGAATTTTTAAAAGGCTTAAACTAATTAGAATTTTTCTCTACTTTTGGTTTTCAGAAGAAATTGAAGAACAGCCAACACTTTCCGAAAAACTACATGTCAGATTGGTTACCCGAGCAGGTAGCATCTAGTAAATCTTCGTCTATTCGTCTTTGTTCTCTTCCTGCTATGTCTGTACAAGGCTGATGGAAAATCCCCGGTCCTGTCTGATGGGATTTAACTGAAACAACAGGGTTCAGGAGCATTCCATCTTATTGGATATATGTTTTTTCTTTCATATTACATAGATATAGCTGGTGAAGCGGTGTACTCAGAAGTGTTTAGCAGCATAAATGCTGAAGTGACGCAATCTGCTGATCAAAGCCTCATTGTTTGTTTATTATTTCTCGTGTCATCAATTAGGACTTAAGGATATAGAGAGCTGCTTGAAATGCTGGTTGAAATTTTACTGTGCTTGAGTTTTAGAAACGTTTATTTGACAGTATATACATTTTCATGATGCTTTTGCGGGCATCAATGCCATGAGAAGCACTGACTAGTTGCTGCAAAGAAGACTTCCCCAAGCTGTCTAAGGAGACTTAGCTTTTTCAGAAGACTCTTTGCTTTCAGCCTAACTCGATCCTTGGTGGCTGCTGCGTTTGACCATGGATAAATTTTGTTACCAATGGTTGATACCACTAATTTTATTTTATCTCAAAGCACCAAAATTAACTTTGTAATCGTTCTCACCTGTGTACACGGTTTGAGCCTCTTTTCCTCTTGGTGATGATTTTGGATACGTGACATCCTAGTACGGTAATACCATCCTCATTCCTCTGTAAATTGTTTGATATGTGCGTTGGGGAACAAACAACATATATATGTGGCTAAAGAAAATAGATGACCTGTATAGAATAAGAGAACAATTTCGCTAGTGAAAAGCAGCTCCTAGACTTCGGAGTCAACAGGGAATGAAATTCATGGTCTTTCCTGGCTTTATCTGGCTAGGCGGATCAGGTTGTTGAGACGTAGGTCTGCCTCTGGGCCTAAATCAACGCAAGTCAAATAGAATGCCTATATCACTTTGCTCAAAGAGAAAAAAAAAAATCTGGTCTAAAAATAAACAAAAATGCCCCAACTATCTCGCACCTTTTCGTTGCTGATGATTGTTTTTTTTCACAAAAGCCGACCTGGGAGAAGCAAAAAATTTACTAGATATCTTATCCTCTTTCGGGGAGATCACAGGCCAAATGGTGATTCTCCGAAAATCGGGAATCTACTTTAGCCCTAGAATTCATCCCAAGCATGGGAAAATCATAGCAAAAATCCTAAAAGTTCCCCTGATGACAAAAAAAGATAGATACCTTGGAACTCCCCTATTTTTCGACAAAAACAGAAAAGAAAATTTTGAACCTCTCCTACAAAGGTATTATAACACTCTTCAGGGTTGGAAGGCAAAATTGTTATCTCAAGAGGGAAGAACAGTTTTAATTCAAGCTACTCTTCAAGCCTACTCCACTTACCAAAATGCAAATGTTAGCTCTTCCCAAAGAAACCCTTGATAAACTAGATAGAATACAGAGAGATTTTTGGTGGAAAAAAGATGATTCCAAGAAGAAGAAAGGTGGATATATAAGGGCGTGGAATAATATGTGTAGACTCAAATCCCAAGGAGGATTGGGTATCAAGAATCCACACAAGTTTAACATAGCTCTGTTAACAAAACTAGCCAGTAGATTAATAATCGAGAAAGACCAATTATGGGTAGAACTCCTAGAAACGAAGTATTTCTATAATGGCAACCCAATGGAACAGACTAGAAACTATGAGCTCTCTTGGATATGGAAAAGCATTCAAAAAGGTCTGAATATCATCAAGGGAAACTACACTTGGCAAGTAAAAAATGGAGATCAGTTGAAGATTTGGGAAGACAACTGGATACCCAATGAAGAAATCATAGATAAACCAATGGATAAAGAAGAACCCTTACCACAAAAAGTCAAAGATCTATTAAATGCAGAAGGAGAGTGGAACTATGAGTTAGTAAATGATTTATTCACTCCTGAAGTTAAGGAAAAGATTCTGGCAATTCATCCTAGAGTGAAAGAATCAGACAAAATTAGATGGAAACACCATGATTCAGGGGATTTCTCGGCAAAAAATATCTACAACTTCCTAATAAATCAAGACCAGGTTAATGAGAACGACAAGGAGTTCCCTTGGAGGTCGTTGTGGAGAATACAAATTATCCCAAGAATTAGACTGTTTATCTGGAAATTAATTCAAATGGCTTTACCTACAAAAAGTAGACTTGCAGCTCACAATTCGGAGATCTCGCCAAATTGCCCCATGTGCAATTCTCAAGCGGTGGAAACAGAGCTACATCTTTTCAGAAACTACCCCTTCGCGAGGGCCATTTGGTTTGGGTGTTCCCTTGATGAAGCAAATACTCAAATATCCACAGTTTCGATCGATGACTGGGTTAAAACTTGGATTTCAGACCCAAAATTTCTACAATTCAAAGAAAATATTGCTACTATAACTTGGTTTATTTGGAAATATAGATGCGAGGTAGTTTTTCAAAAAACAAACCCAGATCCCATAAGGCTGATTGAAAAAAAAAATCAAGAATTATATTAAAGAGGCAAGTACCAAAGACAAATCTTTATCTAAAAAAGGAAATAAGATTAATAGATACTCTTGGTCGGACTTCAATTCGGATTGGATAATATTTGTTGATGTTTCATTTAAAAAGGAGGATTTATCTATGGGGGTACGCTTCCATCCTTTACTCAACTGACCAAGAAGCTTTTATGCATATATCAGTGGGATCAGAGAGGGATTTTACAGTTGTTCATGCAGAAGCAAAGGCGCTCCTAAAAGCTTTAAAATGGTTAGAAGAAAATCTCCTCTCAAGTGTTACAATAGTTACAGATTGCAAACTCTTGGCTGATTCTATCAACAATTCTGGTGAGATCACTTCTTGAGTAACTGAGAATATTTTTGAAGACATTATGCAAACCCTAAAAAGGCTTCCTCAGGCAAAGATCAGATACATAATTAGGGACCATAATACAGCGGCGGACTCAATAGCCAAAGAAGCGAGGATTAGAAGATCCCAACACAAGACAAGTCACATTCACCAGAAAGTCAAAAAGGAGAGCATCATCTTTAATATTTTTACTAAAAATGAAATTGTAAAATTATTGTACAACATCTTTTAGACTTAATATAATTTTGTTTTTCGTTAAAAAAAAAAAACAAAAAAAAAACCCTGTTTTAGGGCATACTGAAAAATTTATAAGGGGTATCTAATGGATAGTTCAATTACCTATATGCCCTTGAATGGTTTAAATTACTAAACAGCCTTATCCTTAATTTATAAACCAAAAATCAAAATCAGTTTTAAACTTAAACCTCTTTTCTTCTTCTCTAGCCGATCCCTTCTCGAGAATCGTCGATGATTTTTTTCTTCATCTTGATAATTAATCTTCGATTCGTGAAAGTTTGATCGTCGATCAACAACTATAAAATGTGTCGCAGAAAGAAACCGGCAGTCGGTAGTCACTATAAATCTTCTTCTAATCGACCAATTGGAGAACAAGAAGAATTTGAAGGATTTGAAACATAAATTGAAGCAGAAATTCAAACGAATGAAGAATCAACTCTTGAAATGAAGACTAGAATGTATTTTCTATAAATCCATCTCTTATTTTATTGTTTTTGATTGATAGAATATGATTAATTCATAAGAAAAGTAAAGCTTTTTGCGGTTACAGAATGAAGTTCGGCTTATAAGTGAGACGAATTATCAGCCGAACTGTTCATTGTTCTTCGTTCTGAAAGTGCTTATGAACAATTCGGCTAATAACTCATTTCTACATGGTAGCCGAACTTCCTAGTATTTATATAAAAATCATTGAAGTTGTGAAGTCCGGCTGATTCGAAAGTTGAATTATTAGCCGAACCTGACACTATTTCTTCAGGTTCTATAAATAAGTCAGGTAAAGCTGATTCGATATTTTGTTTATAAACCAAATTTGTAATTTAAAATGGTTCTCCTAGTTCGGTATTTGGTTTATAAGTCGATTTCTAACCTGATTTGTCTTCTCAAAATTGATGTGTGTCGTTTTAGGGCTTTGGATATCTTCTTTATGATGTGGAAGATAATATGAATGATAGAATGTGGTGTAGAGAGATGATTAAGATTGAAAGATCTCTTCTTATGGATTTGGATGTCTTTTTATATAAAGCTCTCAAAGTTAGGCTTAAGAATCCTTCCGGAACCGTATTTCCTTGAGATAGAAGTCAATTTTGCGTCAAAATATGTCCCAGAACAGTGTCAGGTTCGGCTAATGCCTTGCCATCCTTTCCCGGCCGAACCTGACAAGTGAAATTAACCCTAGGTAGATGGCAGGTTCGGATGACTCTATTAGATTACTTTGAAGCCGAACATCTCTCTGTAAACACTTTGAAAATTTTGATTTGTAGGCTCCAGGTTCGGCTGACTCGTGCTGATGAGTTATCAGCCGAACTTCTCTTTGTAGACTCATGTCTTTGGATCTTATTTTCTCCATAAATTTTTTGTGCGATGTCAGAATGGTCTCATTCTTTTTGCATTATTTTCGTCTTTTCATTATGTTGAAGATCACGATATGATCTGTTGGAGCGTTGATCGGGCGAACTCACAAGTGTTGCTATCTCAAGCTTGTTCTCAAATTTAGTTGATCAAAACTATATCTTGATTTCTAGTCTACATTTAGTCAAGTCTAGGATTAGGATATAAGTGTGTAGTTGAGTATCAGGCATCACTGCGTTCTATCGTTTGAAGGAAAAGATCAACATAACACATTTGGAGAACTTCATCGACAAAAGGTAAGCGAAGACTGAACCAACATATTATTTAAGTTTTTACATTTCTATCTATGAGACTAAGTCGCATGACTAAGTGGACTTTTACAAGCACAATAGAAATTTCAAGTCAAGTTTATCTTGTTAATTATTCTCGAAATATGAATGACCAAGGTTAAGAACATTTGTTCAAAACTTTCTGAATTTGGTTAAGAACAATTTATTGTTTATAACCTAAATCATGATTCAAGTTAATCATTTGAAAATTTCCCGGAATAGTGATATGTGTCATTGATGTTATTCGGGAATGTTTCAAATAGATTATTAAAGAGATATAGAACTACTGTAAATCTGGATACAGGACAGTACACATACCAACTCACGTGATGGCATAACTGTTATAGGTCCGGAGCCGTAGTACATGTATCCAGTACATGTACCGGCATAGCTATAGTTCGGCAACGGCTTTGGTACACATACCTGTTATGGCTACCAAAAAGATATGTTGACTCGTGAACTCAGGAAGGTACACATACCTAGTATGGATACCAAAAAAATCTGTAGACTCCTGAACTGTTTTTGTCTTAAGGGTAGACATACCTGGTATACGTACCATGACAAAAATAACTCATGAACCGGAAGTAAGTATACGTACTTACCTAGTTTAATATTTTCAGATGCATCAGATTTATTTTTATGAGAAAATCAGCATTCGAACAACTCTCTAAATCTAGACATATTTGATCACATTATAACCTATGGCTGTGACTCAAGATTAAAGTCTAAAAGTGTTATATGAAAATGGCTAAGCTCATAGTTCGTTTGGCTAGTTTCAGCTAACCTTTCATGAACAAGTCATTATACACGGTTCGGTTATGGTTCATCCTAACCAGAGTGTATATTTTGTTGTGTTTATCTAAAGTCAAAGATTCATCTAACAGTGGATATCGATTGCTTGATTTAAAAGCTACCTTAGCTTAAATCTAAAGAACCTTTGAACTTGAAAGTATATAAAAAAGAACCTCAAGCAACTGGTATTTTTGGAATCCCTGACACTCTTCTTGTGTGTCCTAGTTGTAAACTAGAGTCGCCTTCTCCTTTAAACCTTTTTAGTTTTAGCGACTAAAAAGACTTCGCTTAGGGATTCGTGAAGCCAGGTTCGACTATATTTATCTTGATAATTTGTGTATCCTGATCTTGCTACCAATTGTTGAGTCTCACTCCGATCAGGAAAGATAGATAGAAATCGCAAAGTTTTTCGTCTCTGACTTTGTGATTCCATAGGTATATTCCTCTATAACGATTCTTTGTTGAAATCGGAGTAGATTTTACTTGTGAGGTGAATAATAATCTAGGCTGCTCTTCGGGAGTCGTAAGTACCGGATTTTGAGGTTTGCTAGACCTAGTCTACTGCAAATGATTTCCTATCTCACCTTGATCTAACGATCAAAACGGGAATCACATATAGGCTTTTCTGTGGGAGGAAGATTTCTTTAAAGTCTTCAATTGAGTTGAATCAACTCTTAGGCTGTAAAGGACGTCAGTTACAGGAATCAATTGTGCAGAATCTTGCGAGATTCAATAGGTGTAAGGAGCGCGAGGGTAACTCAATTACTGTGACGGTGGATTCAGTCTCAACTACATTCCATTCCGAAGTAATTATAATAGGCTAAAGTTGGTAGCGGTTTAATACAGTTTGGTGTTCAAATCTGGACAAGGTCTCGAGGTTTTTCTGCATTTGCGGTTTCCTCGTTAACAAAATTTATGGTGTCTGTGTTATTTCTTTTCCGCATTATATTGTTTATTTATATAATTGAAATATCACAGGTTGTACCTAAAATCAATCAAAGTAGATACGTCCATCTTAATTGTTGGATACAACTTGATTGATCTTGGATATTGATCTTTAAAATCGTCCAAGTACTCTCACGGTATAATCAGGTTCACAGACTTGTCTCCTTTTACATATTGATTGTGAGAGAAACAGATATAAACTCTTCATATAATTCCTGATTGAGATTCATTAAGTTGTAATTCTCGGAATTGTATTTGAGTTTAGTCCACAGGTTGCCTAAGAAAAAGTTGGTGGTGTATTTTCGTACCCCCGCATTTTCAATTGGTATCAGAGCACGCAAACACGCAAAAGACCTAATAAGTCTATTTTTGAAGCCATCTGACTATATGGACAAGGAAGAAATCTATGATAAACATACCACCGGTCTTGAAAATACTGTTGTTATGGATTCTGTTAGAGAGCCTGATTTTTCAATCTCTCGTATAGATGAACATTTTGTTCCCATAAAATAGTTAAATATTGATAAGTGTCATTCATATTATCTCACGGAAAATGTAGTCAATATCGGTTGTATCGGCCGATATTATAGGTTTTTATCGTGTATCGGGAAAAAACCTTTACGATACCTAAAATATCGGCGATACAAAGATTGAACGATAATAACTCTCATATCGGCTGGTACAAACCGATATATCAGGTTCACTGATATACTGATAATATTGTTAAGGGTAATTTTGTATAATAAATTATTAAGATCTGGAAATTTGTTAACATAACCCTTCTTCCTAATCATCTTCTTCTTTTGTAACCTTTAATTTGTATTGTGAAGCTTTTGATCTAGAGAATTAATGCACCATATGACACCAAATTTGTTAGATTGAAACATTTATAAATATTTAAAATTGTATTCATAATGATGTATTACTGATAAAAAACGATATAATCTTTTGTATAGTTGTATCGTACCTGGCCAATACGATACCGATACACGATATTAACTACTTTACTCACGGATGAGTCTGACTCAGAGGTAGAACGGGAAGCAGCCAAAGAAAGTACTGAGATTTTATAACATGTAGGATTTCAGTCTTCTGAGGTCAATCGGCTGAAACACAAAGTCAATATTCTTATTGGTAAGATTCTTGAACGCGATTCTAGGACAAGGATTCTTCTAGAGGAACAAGCCAAGGTTAATTTGAAAATAATCTCGCTCGAGGCTAAATTCAAAGATAATGCCTTAGAACTCGAACGATTGTTGAGTAAGAATACTACTCCATGTTGCGATAGTGAATCCAAAGAATCTGCCATGATTATAGCTTCTGAAAAGGGCAATGATTTAGAAAAAGTAATACACCTTGTGTTCATGATAGGCTAAAAAAATTGCATTCAGAAGCTGATAAACAAAGTACTAGTAGTTTTTTTAGAAGATGAACAGTTAAGTACCTCTGACCAAGTAAAAACTGTGTCTTTAAGGAGGAAGAGTTCTTCACAAAACGAGTATGATAAGACTACTTATTCTGATTTCGTTGAAACTCAGAAAGTGTGCTTCTATTTCAATACTAGAGGACATGTTCAAAGAAAGTGCAAACTGAGGGTGGAAAACTATCAGTTTGGCCATCTCCAAAACACCTTAGATTTAATTCTGAAAGGTGTGACTGACATTCGGGTGTCTAAACCTCTTGGGGTGAAAACATATTCAGGAAAATTTGCTTCTAGGAATGTCAGTTCTGCTTGGTCCACGAATATTCGAACAAGTCAAAAAGGTAGTACACAAAATCGTTTCAAGAAGAACTCAGTAAATCCGTCATAATTATGGGTTCGTAAGTACACCCATACACCACCTGACAAAATTGATGTACTCATCAATGAAACGATCCAACAAGCTAAACTGTCATCCTCTTCCAGACAATCAAACTCAGGTAGGGATTCCAATCTTGTCTCCTTTCACGATGACAGTAAATTTTATGATCACTTGTCAAGTCCAAAAAGAATATTGTCACCAAAAGGTAGGAGTCAAAGAAAGTTTAAACGTCAGCATAATCTCTATGGTAAGCGTTCTGCTCACCCTTGTGCAAGATAGTCACAAGCCTTGAAACTTTATCCATAAAAATCCTGCTGGATAAGGATTGTTGTGTAACAGGTGTACTATTTGTTTCAAATAGTGTTGTGAGTGATGAGCTATAATCTTTTTCATATTGCAACCTTTACGTATCTATGGTTAAATAAGATTGCTAAAATTTTATGTTGAGCCTGGATCCAGAAAAAGATAAGCATTCAATGTTAATTTTTCTTTTCATGAATACTAATGCTCATGTGCTCTAAACTTGACTTGTTTATTGAGCTAAGAATGTATTGATGTTCTAGAAAGAACGAAAAAAAGGAAGAAACTGCAATAATAAAAAATATTTTGTGCTCTTTAAAGATGTTTATCATCTCGAAAAGTCCTGGTTTGGAAAATTAGCTTAAGGACGTTGGCTTTTGTACTTTAAGAAATTCTTCTTTAGTTTCCGTACGTAAACCCTATTTTCTAGAAAAGGTTACGAACCGACAATTTAGCCAGAAAATACCTTTTACAAACTTGTTTATAAACCTAACTTGTGTTGATAAATTCTCACCCAAGGAAGTTCCGCAACCAAGCATGTCTTCTATGTCAGGAACTTTGTACAAGAACATGGAAGAAGTTATTAACCATCACGATGGTATTGAAACAAGAGGAAAGAAGAGAACTTTGGTTGATGACGAAGTTGTTGAATCTAGTGCATCTGAAGATATTCGTGGTGTGAATTGTTATTTCATATACGATCATCAAGATGTTAAGCGTGAAGAGGTTATCTCTGCAAATGTTGTTTATAATTTTCTTAAACAATTTGAGGAAGCAAAGATGGAACTTGTTGAAAGGCTAAATGGTCCAGACATGTTGCGAACTGAGTTGAAAAAGGTTTCTACTGACCTTGTTCTCATGAAATCTCATGTGTGTGATCTTCTCAATGAGGATATTTTCTCTGGAGAGCTCGTGGATACAGTTGGTGACAAATTCAAGGGTCTCAATACTAATGAAAAGTCTGGAAAAATCTAGTTTTTGTTTTCCATTTATGTACTAGGAAACTTCTTGTGAGAATTTATTCTTGTGTTCGAGAAGGATAACTAGGGTTTGGTATAGCACATATTGTGAGTACACAAGCTATTTCCAACGATTTTCATCTTGCATGTTTTTAGGTTTATTTATTTAAATTCTATAGTTTTTGGAAGATGAAATTGCAGTATTTAATCTCTATTGGTTATATGTATTGAAAAGTATTATGAGATATATGTGTCCTTTACGTTTTGTGAATTGAACCGATATCTTATATATGCTCAAAAGTTAAATCTATAAAGTCTGTATGAATTTACTGACTAAAGGTAGAATAAACTTAATGAGAATTTCCGCAGTATTGATCTCTCAATGGTCACACTTTTGTGTAATTACTGCATTATCAACTCCGTAAGATTTTTCTTATGTTGAGTCATATCATTTAAACTATCTCTTTGTCTAACTGGCATTGAGATTAATTTGTGTTGATGTTTTTGGATACAAGTGAAAAAGCGAGGGTCTAACAACCACACCCAATATTTCGTTAGGCAATCTGTATGGACTAACTCCAATATAATTCCAAGAGAATCAACTAGACAGTCAGACTCAATCAAGGAAATATATCCAAGAGTTATATCTCTGTTTCTCAATATAATCAGCAAATCAAATAGATAAAAATCCGTGAGCCTGATTATTATGAGAAACAACTTGAACGGTACCAAAAACCAATGTTCAAGTGTCAATCAATTTAAATCAACAACCAAAGGTTGTATATACCAATTGATTGAAATACGCATAACCTGTGATATTCCAATTATATAAACAAATATAATGCGGAAAAGAAATAACAAAGACACCAGAAGTTTTGTTAACGAGGAAACCGCAAATACAGAAAAACCCCGGGACCTAGTCCAGATTTGAACACCACACTGTATTAAGCCGCCATAGACACTGGCCTACTACAAGTTAATTTCGGACTGGAATGTAGTTCAGCCCTAACAAAGTCTCACACCGATTAAGGTACAGTCGCGTTCCTTACGCCTCTGAATCCCAGCAGGACTCTATGCACTTGATTCCCTTAGCTGATCTCACCCACAACTAAGAGTTGCTACGACCCAAAGTCGAAGACTTTATAAATAAATCTGTCTCCCACAGAAAAGTCTATTCTGATAGATAAATCTATCTCCCAAAAAAATACCTACGTAGTTTTTGTTCCGTCTTTTGATAAATCAAGGTGAACACGAACCAATTGATAATCCAGTCTTATATTCCTGAAGAACAACCTAGAAATATCAATCACCTCACAATAACTTAACTATAGGTAGTAGAACAAGTTATTGTGGAATCACAAAAAATGAGACGAAGAGCTTTGTGATTACTTTTTATATCTTACCTGTTGGAGATAAATCTCGAGCCAATCTTAGAGAAGATAGTACTCAATATGATAGAACAAGTAAGATCAGAACACGCAACTACAGAGAAAATAGTTGGGTCTGGCTTCAGGATCCCAATTAAGTCTTTAAGCCGTTAACCTATAATGGTTTTAGGAAAAACCTAGGTTAAAGGATAATCGACTCTAGTCTCAACTAGTATCACACATGAGGTGTGGGGATTAGGTTTTCAAGTTGCTAGAGTTCTCCCTTATATAGTCTTCAAATCAGGGTTTGATAGCTTTGAAACAAAGAAATCAATATTCACCGTTAGATGAAAACCTGATTTAAGATTCAAGCTAAGTTTGCTTAAAACCAAAGAAATATATCTCCATCGTTAGATGGTCTTAGCTTGTTACACACAAATGAAATATACCTTATATATGGGTAACCGTACCTAAACGTGTATATTGAGTTGGCTCAATAACAGTTAACCGAAGTTAGACATATGAACACTTTTGTATTAACCACATTCATCTATCACTTTTAGATCAAATGATAATCAAATGAATCTAATTGTGTTACTCATAGAGTTGTTCAATTGTTTATATTCTCATAGAAGTATACAAGACATAATTGAAACAAAATCGGATTTGATTTAAGAGAATCAATTCATGAACATTTAGCCACGGTTTGCAAAGATTGCATTCCTTAATTTATAAATATATTTTTTCATGAGTATGAAATCATACTTAACCAATTTTAGAACTTAAACCAACACAGTTTGCAAATGGGTACGCAAACTTAAGTTCTGTACTTTGGTCACGTCCGACAGTTCACAAACCGGTATGCATACTGTCGTCCCGGACCTAACTCAGGTGAAACCGTTCGCATACTGGTATGCAAACTTGGTTCCCAGACTTTGACAGTTAAAACCGTTCGCATACTGGTTTGCAAAATTGGTTCCTGGACCTGAATCATACCACAACAGTTTGCATACTGGTACGCATACTGTGCTATATCCAGACAATGGTTATTTGTTCTAAACTCCTATTTCAATCATTGAAACATCCTTAGAATATGACAATAGCTGTCTCACACAAACTATTAGCTTATAAGTAATTTTCAAGTGATCGAATGATCAATACGAAACATTCTGAGTCTATATCAAATGACTGTCTCACACAAATCATGTAAGATGTTTCAAGGCAATTTTTACATGATCATCCTTCGACTCATTATTTAGTTTCCAACAAATAACTTGTTTCCAACTAAACTCGTCAAGAATAATGATGAATGTAGCTAAAGCAAAAAGCTTTCCAACACATATTTCGAGAAAGATATAAGCGAGTTAAACTCAGCTAGAAATATCAAATGTGTATAATGTAAAAGTCTATATAGCTATACGGCTTAGTCTCAATAGGAGATAGAATAGCATGGACTTCTAAGTGATAGATAAGTTTTAGTTTCCACATACCTTTTGTTGATGAAGTTCCTCCAAGATCTCCTCAGTAGATCTTCGTCTTCAATCGATGAACGCCGTGAAGTCTAAAGCTCAACTACACATTATATCCTAATCCAAGACATAGCTATAAGTAGACTAGAAATCAAGACTTATAGTTTTGATCACCTACGCTTGACAAACAAGCTTGAGATAACAACGCTTGCGAGTTCGACCGAGCAGTGCTCTAACAACAAGTTCATGTGATTTGTTAATGTCCAACAAAATACTTCTTTTTATTAATGTAAGGTCACTCATGTTGTTCTCCAGAGAATGACATCAAATAGGGGAGAGTTCTTTTCGAACTTGTGTTTATTTGATATATCTTTGTGGGGAGAATGGATGTGGAATATGAAGGGGATGTTTGTATATTAATATCTCCTAGATGAGACACTAAGTATTTTTGTACGCTATGACATCATCTAAATTAAAGTTGATATGTGTTTCTTTAGTCTTTAAGTATTTTTTGTTAGAATTCATTACAATCCCATAGTTTTCGTACTTTTGCCAAATTTTTTTGAGGAAACAGGGGGAGAACTAATTAGTAGTTTCACACTACATACACTTGGTTTACGAATCATTATGTAAGGGGGAGCGAATCGACATGTATAGGTTTCACTTATTATGCAAAAAATGTAAGTATTGACTAAGGGGGAGAAACATATCACTGTAGTATTACTTCGAAGTTGTGATACAATTGAACTTTGGAGAAGATAATAATACTATGTTTCTGTATTACAACGATTGAGAATATCTGTTTCCAAAGTTGTTACGCTACGGATCTTCAACAACAATGATGCTGAGTTGAAAACGTTCAAAATCATTGGCAATCTTGAAGTAACGAAGAATTCATGGAGTTAAAGAACCAAGGAAATCAAGCATGACGGATTCTGGAGTATTGAAGTTTTTAATTTTATTCCATATGTATTGATTGTTTTGTCACTAAAATTGACAAAATGGGAGATTGTTAGAGAATTGCTCGGTCGAACTCACAAGTGTTGTTATATCAAGCTTGTTCTCAAATTTAGTTTATCAAAACTATATCTTGATTTCTAATCTACATTTTGTCAAGTATAGGATTAAGATAGAAGTGTGTAGTTGAGTACCAGACATCACAAGGTTCTACCGTTTGAAGGCGAAGAAGAATGGGCAGATAAGATATTGTGTAGATTTCAGGAACCTGAATAAATCCTGTCTGAAAGACGATTTTCCTCTCCCAAATATCGGCATGTTGGTAGATGCTACCAGTGGGCATGTCATGTTCTCCTTCATGGACGGCTATAGTGGGTACAATCAAATAAAGATGTATGAATACGACGCTGAAAACACAGCATTCCGCACACCCCTCGGGAATTTCTTCTACACCGTGATGCCCTTCAGGTTGAAAAATGCCGGCGCCACTTGTCAAAGAGCTATGACAGCAATCTTCCACGATATGATGCACAAGTAGGTGGAAGATTATGTTGACAATGTCGTTGTGAAATCCAAAACTAGGGCCACGCATACAAACGTCCTTCGCCAAGTCTTCGAGAGATGCCGTGAATACCAACAGAAGATGAACCCCCTAAAATGCGCATTTGGTGTATCTTCTGAAAATTCTTGGGATTTCAAGTTACAGCAGAAGGAATCAAGGTGGACCCAATCAAAACGCAGGCTATAACCACTATGCCGCTACCACGAACACCAAGGAAGCTTAAGAGTTTTATGGGTAAAGTATCATATATTCGGCGCCTCATTTCGGGATTATCCCAATTGGTTGCTTCATTCATCCCCTTATTAAAGAAAGGAGCAAGTTTCGTGTGGTCGACCACATAGCAAGAAGCATTCAGTAAGATCATGCAAGTACTTGTATCACCTTCTGTCATGAGATCGCCAACAGCATGCAAGCCTTTATTGTTGTACACAGCCTTCATCGAAGTCGCAATTGGAGCCCTTCTGGCTCAAGAAGACGACATGGGGATTGAATACCCCATTTACTATCTTATCCGCACGTTGAGAGATGAAGAATTAAGGTATCCCAAGGTCGAAATAGCATGTCTATCTTTAGTACACGCCATTTAGAAATTTTGGCATTGTCTCCTCGCAAACAAGGTTGTGTTAATGGCAAAATATGACCCCATCAAATTTGTACTGTCAAAGCCTACTCTGGTAGGGCAGGCAGCGAAATGGCTGCTACATATGTCTGAATTTGACATAACGTGTCTTTCCCCGAAGGATATAAAGGGACAAGCAGTCGCGGATTTGCTCACAGCTTTCCCAGGATAAGATAATATAGTAACACATGAAGACATACCTGGCGAGTTTCCGGATATCGCATCTATTGAGGAGGAAACTTGGTTATTATACTTAGATGGCTCTGCCACACCAAGCACAAATACTGGAAGCGCGGGCATCATACTGGTTTATCCAACTGGTGAGGTATTCTCATATTCATTTAAGTTAGAATACGAATGCACCAACAAATCGGCCGAATACGAAGCGTTTCTGTTAGGATTATTAATAGCAAAAAAAGTTGGAGCTACGCGTCTTGAAATAAGGGGAGGTTCTAAATTGCTGATCAACCAGATGAATGGGGTATATTCTTAAAAAAAAAAAGCGACTCTGGATCCTTACAGGGCCGAGGCTTAGAAGCTCCTAACCCATTTTGCCGAGGAAACGATCATACACAAGGGACGCACCAACAATAGGCACGCCGATTGTTTAGCATCCCTTGCTTCGAAATTACGATCCAAAGGATCAAAGACAACTCTCACCATACGGAAACATATGAAGCCTTCAACCTATAAAGACGAATTACTCGCGGAACAAATCAGTGAATGGAGGACGCCCATCATTCAGGAACTTAACATCTCACACAGTCAAGGAAAGGTTAGTCTCAAAGATCTAAAGAATTTCTTCTTACTTTATGGAGTATTATATCGCAGAAATTCAGATAGATCCCTATCAAGATTCTTAAGCGATGGTGAGGTGCGAGAACGACTTAACCAAGTGCACAAATAAACATGTGGAAATACCTTGGTTGTGACACTCTACAGACAGCTTCAACGCCTCGGGTATTATTGGCCCACCATGGAAACGCAATCTCGACTATTGCAAGAAGCCTATGCAGACTGTCAAGTTCTACCACAACAAACATGAGTTCTGACTGTGCATTCCACTGGGGACTGGCTAGACCCGTACGTTAGATACTTCAGATACAATCTTCTCCCTCTAGGAAAATGAGAGGTGGCGTGTTTACTTCGAAAGAAAATGAATTAACAGCTCAGAATAAATCACTTCAAAATAACTGACTAAGTCCCTAACACAATTTGACAAAAATGGCTTGTGGCATATTCGACATAGCGCCAAATCGTAAACCATGGCACCATGCTACGTGCAGCCTTGGCAACCTAGGCCAAGGCCACAGAACGTTGTCGTGCGACATTCACGGCCTTGGCAGTCTAGGCCAAGGCCAAGCACGTTTTCGTGCGATATTCACTTCCTTGGCAGCCTAGGCCAAGGCTAAGCACATTGTCGTGCGACTTTCACGGCCTTGGCAGCCTTGGCCAAAGGCCACAACACGTTGTTGTGCTACATTCACGGCTTTGGAAACTCAGGCCACGGTCATAGTACGTAGCCATGTGTCATTCTCGGCCATTGTAACTAAGTCCAAGGCCATGGCAAGGCTCTATGCACTATTTTCGGCCAAGAAAGCCTATGCCACAATAAAGCCACAATTGCGCTCTAAAAATATGGCATGTTATCAGTGGCTACGATTTAGCCTAATTGAGATGAGATATACGATTCATCAAAAATACCTAAGAAATATCAAAATACATCACGTGGGGGATTCTTCATGGGGTATTGGTCTGGTGGTCTACGACAACATGCATCGTGGCAACACCCCATGTGAAAAGTTAAAGTAGTTTGGAGAGATGGTGGGCGTAATATAAAATGGGTTTCCGGAAACTTCCATAAATTATCTCACACTAACCCATCATCTCCATCTATCCATAACTCACGACCTCCACTACTTATGAGAACTGGTATTGTGTATCTTAAACTACTATAAATAGGTGACTTAACCTATTAAGAAGACAGAACAAGCTTTCATACCTAAAAAGCTCTGTATTCTTCATTGTTTTCAATACCCAACACACACAATTCAATAACATTGCCAATTTCTCAAACTTTTCTGCTTCCCTCCCCTAAGATCAACCCATCTTCCTCTTCATCGTGATCGAAGCAGGACGGAACGGCTGCTATCGTGGTTTAGGCTGTCCTATTAGATTTTAATTTTCGAACCTAAACAGAAAGTACCACGGCGGTGCATTTGTTTTACCTGGATGTAATTTTTAGGTACTAACAACCGGTATAGATATAGTTCGGCAACGGCTTTGGTACACATACCCGGTATGGATACTAAAAAAGATCTATTGACTCGTGAACTCAGGAAGGTACACATACCTAGTATGGATACCAAAAATATCTGTAGACTCCTGAACTTTTTTATCTTAAGGGTACACATACCCGGTATACGTACCATGACAAAAATAACTCACGAACTGGAAGTAAGTACACGTACTTACCTAGTCAAATATTTTCAGATGCATCAGAATTATTTCTATGAGATTATTAGCATTTGAACAACTTTCTAAAAACACATCTAGACTTATTTGATCACATTATAACCTATGGTTGTGACTCAAGATTAAAGTCTAAAAGTGTTATATGAAAATGGCTAAGCTTATAGTTCGTCTGGCTATTTTGAGCTAACCTTAGTGTATATTTTGTTGTGCTTATCTCAAGTCAAAGATTCATATAACAGTGGATATTGATTGCTTGATTCCAAATCTACATTAGCTTAAATCTAAAGCAACCTTTGAACTTGAAAGTATATAAAAGGAGAACCTCAAGCAACTGGGATTTTTGGAATCCCTATCACTCTTCTTGTGTGTCCTACTTGTAAACTAGAGTCATCCTCTCCTTTAAACCTTTATAGGTTTAGCAACTAAAAAATCTTCGCTTAGGGATTCATGAAGCCAGGTACGACAATCTTTATCTTCATAGTTCGTGTATCCTGATCTTATTACTGATTGTCGAGTCTCACTCCGGTCAGGCAAGATAGATAGAAATCGCAATGTTCTTCATCTCAGACTTTGTGATTCCATAGGTATATTCTTCTATAACGATTTTTTGTTGAAATCGGAGTAGGTTTTACTTGTGAGGTGAATAATAATCTAGGTTGCTTTTTGGGAGTCATAAGTACCGGATTTCGATGTTTGGTAGACCTAGTATACTGGAAACGATTTCCTATCTCACCTTGATCTAACAATCAGAACGGAAATCACATATAGGCTTTTCTATGGGAGGTAGATTGGTTTAAAGTCTTCAATTGAGTTGCAGCAACTGTTAGGCTGTAAATGACGTCAGCTAAGGGATTCAATTACACAGAGTCTTGTGAGATTCAAGGGGCGTAAGGACCGTAACTATAACTGAATTACTGTGATGTTGGATTCGGTCGCTAGAGTCTATAACGGCTTAATACAGTTTGGTGTTCAACTCTGGACAAGGTCCATGGGTTTTTCTGCATTTGTGGTTTCCCCGTTAACAAAATTTCTGGTGTCTGTGTTATTTCTTTTCCGCATTATGTTATTTATATTTATATAATTGAAATATCACAGGTTGTATGTAAAATCAATCAAAGTAGATACGTTCATCTTAATTGTTGGATACGACTTGATTGATCTTGGATATTGATCTTTGGAGTCGTCAAAGTACTCTCACGGTATAATCAAGTTCACGGACTTGTCTCCGTTAATATATTTATTGTGAAAGAAAGAGATATAAGTTCTTAATATAATTCCTGATTGAGATTCATTAAGTTGTAACTCTAGGAATTGTATTTGAGTTTAGTCCATACATGTTGCCTAAGAAAAAGTTGGTGGTGTATTTTGGTCCCCCCCCCCCCCCCTGCATTTTTAAGATATACTTGATTTGAATGAATTGAATTTAAACCTTGGTATTCTCCATTTTCAAGATCTACTTTTGGTTGATTCATCCTAACAAAGGCTGCACCATAGAAAATAATTGTAATCAAAAGTAATATGCAAGAATAATAGCTAAAGAAAGTTTTGAACTGACATTATAAACATGTATATTTTTATGTACCTATCAAAAATTCAAAAATATGTTCGGCTGATTAAGAAAACACACTCATTTGCCGAACTTATAACTTGTAAGTTGGCGCGAAATATACAAAATAGAAGTTTGACCAACAAGTATTGTATTTCAAATACGTCAAACTATTCATCTTTGTATTATACCAGTTAGGTTCGGCTAGTAACTAATAGTCGAACTGTTCATCACAAGTAGGTTCGGCTAATAATTGTAAGCCGAACCCAACAATGGACAATTGAACTTCTTGTAAAAAAATAACTTTTGAATAATTCAACCTATAAAATGGATATTAAACATCATCTAGAAGTGTACATTTGTACTATTATAATAAGGTTCCTCATCAACGTATTCATTTTGGGGATTTGGCTCATTAAAATTATCTTGTGTTTGAGGTTGAGTATGAGATTGAGTTTGGGTAAAATCATTCTCATGATCCAAATAATCATCCATATCTGGAGGATTGTTGTAATTGATGTGTATTTTTTGAGCTTTACGAGATGAAGATTGACCTTCTTCATTCATTTTGATAACTTGAACACAATAATCTCAAAAAACTAGTTGTTTTTTTTTTAACATCTCTTTCTCCAAAAACCTAGTTTTTCTTCTTCTCTCAAAATGTCACACAAACTTTTATAAATTGATTAACATTAACCACTAATCATTAACATTAGTCACTAATTAGTATTATTAACAACTAATCATTAATATTAACCACTTATACTAAAGGGCTAGTTTTGCCATTATAAAAAATATCTGGTTAAGGGGCTTTCACATTTACTATCTAGTGACCCGGTTTTGTATTTACTTGATATGCCCTAAAAGATTTTCGTATGCCCTAAAACAGGGAAATTTTTTAGGGCATACAAAATAGTACTCCCATCTAGGCTGACTTTATAAGGGGTATTTAGTGGGTAGTTCAATTACCTATATGCTGTTGAATGGTTTAAATTACTAAATTTCCATATCCTTAATTTAAAAACCAATAATAAAAATAAGTTTTAAACTTAAACATCTTCTTTTCTTCTCTAGCCGATCCCTTCTCGCGAAACCGTCGACAATTTTTTTTTAATCTTGACAATTAATTGTCGATTCGTGAAAATTTGATCGTCGATCAAACACAACTATAAAATGAGTCTCACAAAGAAACCGGCAGTCGGCAATCACTTTAAATCTTCTTCTAATCGACCAATTGATGAACAAGAAGAATTTGAAGGATTTGAAACATAAATTGAAGAAAACATTCAAACGAATGAAGAAACAACTCCTGAAATAAGGATTAGAATGTATTTTCTATAAACTCGTTTCTTATTTTATTGTTTTTTAATTATAGAATCGTATTAATTCATTAAAAAAAACTAGAGCTTTTTGCGGTTATAGAATGAAGTTCGGCTGATAAGTGAGACGAATTATCAGCCGAACTGTTCATTGTTCTTCTTTCTGAAAGTGCTTATGAACAGTTCGACTGATAACTCATTTCTAAGCGGTAGCCGAACTTTCTAGTATTTATATAAAAATCATTGAAGTTATGAAATTCGGATGATTCGAAAGTTGAATTATTAGCCGAATTTGACACTATTTCTCCAGGTTCTATAAATAAGTCAGGTTCGGCTGATTCGATATTTTGTTTATAAGCCAAATTTGTAATTTAAATGGTTCGCCTAGTTCGTTATTTGGTTTACAAGTCGATTTGTAACTTGATTTTTCTTCTTAAAATTGATGTGTCGTTTTAGGTCTTCAGATGTCTTCTTTATGATATGGAAGATAATATGAATGATAAAATATGGTGTAGAGAAACGATAAAGATTGAAAAATCTCTTCTTATGGATTTAGATGTCTTCTTATGTAGAGCTCTCAAAGTTAGGATTTAGAATCCTTCTGGAACCGTATTTCCTTGAAATACAAGTCAATTTTACGTCCAAGAATAGTGTCAGGTTCGGCTAATGCCTCTCCAACCTTTCCCGGCCGAACCTGACAAGTGACATTTATCCTAGGTGGTTGTCAGGTTCGGCTAACTCGATTAGATTACTTTCAAGCCGAGCATCTCTCTGTAAACACTTCGAAAATCTTGATTTGTAAGCTCCAGGGTTCCGGTGACTCGTGTTGATGAGTTATCAACCGAATTTTCTCTGTAGACTCAAGTATTTGGATCTTGTTTTCGCCATAACTTTTTCGTCCGATATCGGAATGGTCTCATTCTTTTTGCATAGTTTCCATCTTTTCATTCTGTTGAAGATGACGATAAGATCTACTTGATTTAAATGAGTTGAATTTGAACCTTGGTATTCTCCACCAGTAGACTTCACTTTCTTCACACTTTTATAGCCATTTCCACTTCTTTTGGTTGATTCATCCTAACAAAGGCTGCACCATAGAAAACAAATGTAAACAAAATTAATATGCAAGAATAATAGCTTAAGAAAGTTTTGAATTAACACTCTAAACATGTATATCTTGTACCTATCAAAAATTCAGAAACATGTTCGATTGATTAAGAAAACACACTCATTAGCCAAACTCATAACTTGTAAGTTGACGTGAAATATACAAAATAGAAGTTCGGTTAAAAAGTATTGTGTTTTGAATGAGCCGAACTGCTCATCTTTGTGTTATACCAACTAGGTTCGGCTAGTAACTAATAGCCGAACTTTTCATCACAAGTACGTTCGGCTAATAATTGTAAGCCGAACCTAATAGTGGACAATCAAACTTCTTGTAAAAATTCATTTTTTGAATAATTCGACCTATAAAATGGACGTTAAACATCATCTAGAAGTGTACATGTGTACTATTAGCGTAAGGTTCATCATCAACGTATTCATTTTGGGGATTTGGCTAATAAAAATTATCTTGGTTGAGTATGAGATTGAGTTTGAGTAAAATCATTCTCATAATCCAAATAATCAGCCATATCTGGATGATTGTTGTAATTGATGTGTATTTTTTGAGCTTTACGAGATGAAGATTGACCTTCTTCATTTATTTTGATTACATGAACCACAATAATCTAAAAAAACAAGTTTTTTTTTTAACTTCTCCTTCTCTAAAAACCAAGTTTTTCTCCTTTATGCCACACAAACTTTTATAAATGGATTAACATTAACCACTAATCATTAATATTAATCACTTATTAGTATCATTAACAACTAATCATTAGTATTAACCACTAATACTAAAAAGACAGTTTTGTCATTATCAAAGATATCTGGTTAAGGGGTTTTTAGATTTACGATCTAATAAACCGGTTTTGACTTTACTTGATATGTCTTAAAAGATTTTCATATGCCCTAAAACATGGTTTTAAAAAAACGAAATTTTATACACGAAAAGATAACGTTTGGAGGTTAATTTTCGGATTAATTTCTAGCAGACCTAAGTGGCAAGGGTGCTAATGGGGGTACCATTTTGCTTGGGGGTATACCAACCCAAAGGCAATCACTTTTTTGTCCTATATGTATATTGGTACACTCTCAAGCAAAATGGTACGCCCATTAGCAGCCTTGCTAAGTGGGATCCGTCGATTTCATAGGCTTTTAGCTGCCCTCCCCGGAATATGGTATGGGCGGTATATATTAGAGAATAGTAAAAGCATTCCAAGGCGTTTAGGGTCCTTTCTGTCTAAACATATCCAATTCCAAACCGAAAGAGAGGAGGAGGAGGAGGTGGAGTACTGCAGATTGTAAGGCTAACCCCTATGGGCTAGATTGAGCTGCTAGATTGGACAAAAATTGTTGCAAATCAAAAAAAAAGTGTGGTCTAAAAGTTAACACTACTTCTCTCTCTTAGCAGGTGCCCGCAGTTCAACTAGCAGCGAGATTGAAACGCTGAATCATTTAGCGCTGAAAAAATAACCTTAGCGATGAACCGTTCAGCGCTCATAAAAATCACACGGATCACAAAATTTGATCTGACGGCTGAAATTTAAAGCGCTGGGCAGTGGTCCCAACTGACGTGGAGTGCTAATCTAGCAGCTAGATTAGCACTCCCATAGGACTTAGGAGGTTTCCCTAGCTGACGTGGACTGCTTGATAAACTGTTAGATTAGAAGACCATTGGACTTAGCCTAACGGCAGAATAAGGTGAGCATGCATGATTAGTGGGCCAATTTCTTCTTGTTGGCTTGACTCGCGCTCTGAGAGATGCTGTAACCTCGCGTCCGTTGTCTAATATATAAGAAACCCCAGTTAAAATCATTGTGCTAGTTTTCAATCCACTGTATCAAGATGGTTTTAGATTCTTCTTTTTCTCGTAAGAATCTTACTAAAAACCCAAAACAAGTTTAAGTGAGGATCTCTGGCTTGGAATATTTGTTTTTCTTCCTCTCTTTTCAATCTTTAAACTCAAGTGCGTTTCAAAGGTATGGTCTTCTATTCTTTCAAACCCTAAATTCATAAATAAGTGGATTCAATTCAATCGTTATAACAAGTCTCTCCCATGGGTCGTACTTCATAATTATGAAACCCTAGATATCAACATGAAATTCTTACTTTCATATCCAAAATCATTAGGTTCACGATTTATGTCTGGTTATGAACATGGGTTCACTTTTGAGTTCTTAAATCCAAACCCAGATGTCAAAAAGATATACCTGTTAGATTCGAGTAATGGATTGGTTCTATGTACAGGTTATGATAATACAGTGAGATATTATGTATGTAATCCACTTACCCAAAAATGGGTTTCCCTTCCACCATCTCCAAAATCCACCAGCTGTGTTATGGGTTTCACTTGTGACTCCAATAGTTGTTACAAGGTTGTGCATATACCTAAATTTGAAGCGAATTCGAATAAATTCAATGTTCAATCTTTTCTTCTGATATGGGTGAGTGGAATGTTTATGAAGTGACATGCCCTGGAGATGTCGTCTGGTATGACTCTTACTTCCGCAATTCTGTCGTTATCGTAAATGGAGTTTTATATTGGCCTGAAGGGAAAGGTAGAATACTAGTGTACAATCTGAACAACAACAGTGATGTCCAGCAGAGCAGGTTGATCAACTTCCCTTACCAGGAGTTGGAGAGTGAAAATTCTTATGGTGGCAAGAGCACCTATTGTCTTGGGGCGTCAGAGGGTTTTCTCTGCTGCGCGAGAACTATGAAAAGCCAGAAGAGTTTAAGTGTTTGGGTGCTCGAGGAGGGTTGGCAGTTGTTGCACAAGGATCTTGACTTGCATGATCTAGTAGCAGAAATGTTTCGCAAATTGTATGTGAGTTTGAAGACTGGGAAGGAGAAGAGATGCAAATTGACTATGAGAAAGGAGAAGATGAGGCTATTATGGATGTCAAGGTTTTAGGTTTCAATCCGGTAGACAAAAACATTATTATTCTCAGTTACCATTTCACTGTTTGGGCTTACAATATTCAAACTAGACGGCATGAAGTGCTCTCTGAGCCTTCTTTCTTGGCTAACACTTCAGGTAATCGCTATAAACTCTCTGATACTAGCTACCGTGTCCGCTACCCATTTCCTCTACAGCCAATGCCAACAGTACTTCTGCCAGATACTTAAGTTGATGTTAGTGTTTCAAATTTTGAATAGATAATAGAAGAATTAAGATGTATTAGGGTTTATCAAGGAATACATTTATCTGCTGAGTTTTTGCTCTTTCTATAAACTCACTGGTGTGTACTGCTGTTCTTCGTACAATGCTGGCTACTGAACTCTATTGTTACTTGTGACTTCTCTCACTTGTCTAAAGTCTACGCATTTCTATTTTACCTTTAGGCTCTATTGTTGATGCTTTTCTAGTTACTTTTTTTTCTTAAAAGTCAAAACCATTATAGTTGCTTGCCTACTGCTATTTACAAAGTCTGTATGAGACAGACTAGTTAAGTGGAATGGTGAGAATTAAGATATCTGTTTTACTATGAGCGTTCTTTGCGACTTCTTTTCCTCCAAGCTGCGAAGACTTGATGTGTTGTTGTTTCGTCTCGTGGAGCAATGGCTGTAAGTTGGAACCCAGCTGTTGACGAAATGACTAAACTGAACCCGGGATATCCAAGTAGGTATATCTTGAATAGTGGCTTCTTAGTATTATCCGATTTTAGGGAAGCAATTTCGAACTGCTTATTCATCTATTCAAAGTGCTTTCAGAGCTCATTACTTATCCGACATATTCTTGTCATTTATTCCATTCTCTTGGAACAGATGAGAAATGCAGAAAATCAATCTTATTCTTGCACAATGCTAAGAACTTCACCATCTAAAGGATGAAACCAGCTATAATGTTAAGAACAAGAATGACATCTGTATGGAATGGGATTGTTCAATACTAACATTTTAACAAATTTGTCAATTTTCATCTCATATGACGGCATTATCAACTAAACATCATTTTTGTTTTCGTTTAGTTCCAATGCCCCTAGTATAGCAACAAATAAAGGTTCATTAGAGATCAATTTTCCAAGATTTCATGAATGCCTAAGGTAATAGCTGTAAACCCGAATTCAACCTTGTTTTCCTGATACTAATACACTAGGTTTCAACGTGAACATTAGTGAACAGAAAACACACATTATATTCTAGCTGTCAAAACTTGTCCAAGTGTAAATAGTTAGATGCCATCTATTATGTCAATCAAGTATCAGGTCCAGGTTTATATGTAAGAACCATGCCTACGCATTTTTTTAAGGTAATTATTACTGCTAATTAGAGAAACCAGGAGAAAAAAATTAGGACTAAGATCACTACGGATATTAAGGTCTCCTTTTTTCCGTCTAAAGAATTTCAACTAAGTCTTCCACATTATCCCGATGACAGCCACGCACTTGGACCTCCTCAGTCCTTACCGAGAGACACTCCTTGTCTGATTCAGTGGTCTGCTTACAAACTGCCGGAGGAAGACTTTCTTCACCCAGGGTGCCGCAGAACGTGGACTTCACTGTTTCATGGAATGTCATAAAGTATTTCTTTGACTCGCTCTCTTACAAGAAAAAAATAAAATAATTAGCTATTCAAAAATTTACTCCCATAGCATAGTCATCTCTGGTTATATCTGACAGTATGTCAAAGGTAGGTTTTTGTGCATCTTGGCACTCGAGCTGGGCTACTTTACCAACTCTTTACAAATTAGGTCGGACAAGAATTTGAACAAAAATGAAAAGAATCAGTATGGTCGTAGTCTCCCTTCCGGCATTTTCTGTTCCACTTTACCAACTCTTCGAGGAGGCCAAACAATATGCGTCGCCCTTCCTTGAAGTAAACCTAATGGAATCTGCGGCAAAAAGCAAGCAGACATTAAGTTAGGAGCAAATTTACTCACATAAAAACCAACACTTCTATTATATTACTCATAATATCTCATATTGAAAAACATATTGTGATGTGACCAAAACTAATTTGACAGATCATATGTAAGCCTCTACAATGAATTCTTCAAAGTGTAACCAATAAGCATTTGAGGAGGTTAAATACACAAATTAGTTTTCAAGAAAAAAAAGTCAAATTCTGTTGGATTTTTGAAATAACAAGTTTAGCAGGTTAGTTTGTGAGCATTTTTAATGGTAGAGTATGTTACCGGGCCAAATGATCTCGAGTCTAAAGTTGAGGCAGAATTATCCCCCTCAACCCAACAATGTCCATCAGGAATCCTTATTGTATCGTATGAATTGGGGATTTGTATCCAATCACCAGGCAAAGCAATTACTCTTTTTATGTGTTTCTCCTTGTAGTTGATTGGAGACCTGCAAATTATATTTCGTATATTGATGGAACTATAAACATCAACATTGCATATGTTTGGAAGCCAAAACCCAATAAAATTACTTTCCACTACAGATGTAAGCCTCATACCGGTAACATATAAAGTGCACAATGAAACATCGGAAAATTTGAGAAATTTTCCATGCCATTGTGTTTGTTTGTTTCTAATGGTCTGCTGAGGTTAAAAGAGAGGATAGATTACCGAAAAACAATCACATCACCATGTGAAACTTTGTACTTCTCTAGACAAAATTTTTCAATCAGCACACGATCATCTGCAATGAAAATCCCTAATTAGAAAACTAATTCATAACTAAGCTTCAGAAGAAAAAGAAAAAAAAAAAATTAAAAAAAATCTAGTGATGCACGATAATGACTTCGGAACAGTAGAAACTCACCCACTGGTAATCCCATAAAAGTACTCTTGTTAGGGTTGAACGTAGGATGCATTGAAAGACCTCGTATAGGGGCAATACTAGCATATCGGTCTGAAACAGTGAGCGTAATCAATCCAGCAGTAAAAGTCTTCTTCGCAGTGTCCCATAAAAAATTCAGAGCTCCCATATTCAAATTTTCCCAAAACTCAAAAGCTTTGCAATGGACATTACACCATCTGCACAAATCATCGGATACAATAGAAAGAAAAAAATGTTACAAGTTTTGCTCACATAAGTTATGCACAAGTTTCAACGTCGAAATTAAAAGAAATTCTCCAGCTTGAGCACGTGGTCAACCACAACCTGTTGTTTCGATTTTTGACGCAATATCGCAATACCCATACAGATGTTTTTTTCTTTTAGTTTAGTGTGACGATCAAGACTATAAGTAAGTTTAATGTAGGTATTTCCTATCGTTCCTACTCAAACAAGAGAAAAAAACTAGCTGTGTATCACAAAATGTGTGCCTTACTTCAATGTTCAACCTAAAGTTGAAACAAAGGATAAACTAGATGACCGCGCGCAGTGGGGGGACCGACGAATAAGCAAAAAGAAGTCAGCGAGCAATTTTTATAAGGTGCATGTGCATTGATAAGATATGTCTACTCTGTCCCTAAGAAACTCAAACATTTCAAAACCCCCCTTCATCCTTACTTCGACCTGGTCCTATCCTACCAATCAAAAAAAGAAAATAACCATCTGTAACAATGGGTGATTCTGTGAGTCTCAAACATTAAGCTTCTAAAAAGAGATATTAAGAGGATATCGAACAGTAAATTTGGAGCCTAACTTTATATCTATGTTAAAGCACTTGTTCACAAGTTTGAGAACCCAATGGCAATAGCTACACTCGTTGATGATTCAAAAACTTGTGGGGACCGAAAGGATCATCCAAAAGTTTTATTCAACATATTCATCTATATATCGCAATTCATATATAAGTAGCAGAATCTATCACGAATCTGAATCGGGTCAATATGTTAAACTTTGAATCATGATGGTGCATGAATTATTCCCTAAAGAAACAAAGAGAAGTGAAGAACCTTAACTGAGTACTATGAGAATATACTGTAGCAAGGTATTCTGTGATATTTCACAAGTTTGAGAACCAAACAGAAATAGCTACTTAGTGACCAAATTTGGAACATCATGTGACAATAAACTGACACCTAGAGCAGTTTTCCTACATTGACCATTTTGAGATAGAAAAAACTTAACATTACGGACATTTGATTTTTTACTTCTTTACTCTTAAAAGCATCAGCATAGACCATTACATTCCTTTGTGGATAAAACTCATCAAACTAAGCCTGCGAGCTAGACAGCACCAGCACCAAAAGATATACAGTAAAGAAGTGTGCCAAACCAACAAATATTTCACAAGCTGGAGAACCCAACAGAAAGAAAGAGGAGAAACTCATATACGAAGTGAACTCATCTTAGGATGTTAGAACCTGCACCAGTGTGTCTACATTTAAAGTTACAGCCAAGAAGAAATAGAAGCAAAGAGAATTAACTGAGTACTATAAGAATAAAGGTTTTCTGTGATATTTCACAAGCTGGAGAACACAACAGCAATAGCTATACTTAAGGGACCAAATCTGAGATTTCTTCACCAAATATGCATTCAAGTTGAAAGCTATTCTGTGATTTATAAACTCAGACTAACATGCTCTCCTCCCCTTCAATATGGTGAACAACTAACAAGGCAACATGACTTATCACATCAACAAGGCAACAATGACAGTACTTGAAAATAAAGATCACTATCCATCAACATTGTTGTTGAAGAGGGAATCCGTTTGCTTCATATCATTAACAAAAAGAAAGAAAGTACAAGAGAGATTAAATAAGGCTCTTTGCTAATTCAACGAGACAATTCATCAAACAGTTAACCTACTAAAATTAATGAAAGTTGAAAAAACAACTTTGGGTTCACTGAGACAATTTATCAAACTGAGATTCATTAAAACAGAATGCTTACTGAGATTAAGCAGGGATTCTTTGAGCTTCCACCGTGGGGTTGTGATTCCCACAAAATCTAGATAAAAAAGAGAGATTATGAGAAAAAAGGATTGAAAAATTCAACAATGTAGATATAAAATCCTGTATATGAGTTCATTAATCAAATAACAATCTGATAATCTCTGTAAATAACCATATTTGACAATTTCCATAGTTATTCATGGTTTTATTTTTGTTGGGATACATATGAAAGGGGAAAAGAGAGGAGAAAATTCCCCTGAAGAATTTAGACCACTATACCTAATTAAAATTTGAGATTTGTAAAGAAGGAAAAGAAATGTTTTCAGAAATCTACAGAACGAGCTGTATTACAGCTTTTATATTTTTTCTGAAGGCTTAAAACCCAGAAGGTTATAAACCTATGTCTACGCCCAAGTAACTAGGCACGGACAGAAAAAAAGAAAAAATCCCTAAGGCTTAGTCCTATGGTTGCTAATCTAGCAAGAATAAGTCTGGATAACAATATATTTGAGTTAAATATGTGTTCAATATTTCTCAACATAAAATTATCTTAAACATATACTTCGTTCGTCCAAGCTATATAGGAGGAATATTCAAATATGTATCTTAGATTAAGAAAGAAAAAGCTAGTTTTTATAAGAGTCTATCATTTTTCCTAATTTACCCTTCATCTATTCAATGTTTTGAAAGAAAACGGTAACGGAACTGATCATATACTCTACTCTATTCAATGAGTTTCTACTGTTTTTTTCATTTTATTTACCCTGATGGATTGTTATGGTTCAGTTAGATGTCCATGCATTTGATCTTCACAAATCTGATTAAGATAGTGATTTGAGAATCAATATCCAAACTCGGTGGTGGATAGTGTTTAGGTTAACAATGGTGAATAATAAGGTGAGTTTTGTTTAGTAGGAAATACCTATTAGTCCTAGAAATAATATATTAGAGAGAGTCTAGTCCAGTTGACTCAGTCAACTTTCTGTTTAGTCCTTTTTAGAAAAATATATTATAGTTTGGTCCTAAAAATTATTGTTTGGTCCTAGGGTGGACAATACCCACACGGGATGATGTAATTTTCTTTTTATAAAGGCAGAAATAACCTTTTGGTGGACCATATATATACTCAATTAATAAGAGAAAGGGAATCATTTTCTTTTTTTGTTTTCTCTCTCCTGTTTCTAGATCTATTTTTTCTCTCTGTTTTTCTTCTTTTTTTGTTTTGATGAAGAACGACGACGACGACGATGATGATGAAGACGCTGATGAAGACGTTGATGAAGATTGATTTACAGATCTATAAAGCTTGATTTTAAAGATGATGAAAATGATGAAGATTTGTGTATTTTTCTTCTCTGCTGTTGTTGAAGATGATTGAGACGATGAAGGTGATGAAGACGACGATGATGGAGACGATGAACACGATGAAGATGAAGATAATGGAGACGATGAACACAATGAAGATGAAGATGATACGATGATGATTTCATGTAGATCTATGTTTGTTTTCATCAAAATTTTTTTGTTCTTCGATTTGATTTTTGATGATTTAGGTTTTTGTTGTGTTTATATAGGTTTTTATCAGGAGTTCATTTCTGGAATGAACTCTGGTTTATATAGGTTTTTATAAGGAGTTCATTTCTGGAATGAACTCTGGTTTAAAAGGTGATTTCTGAAAAATTTCGTAGAAATTAACAGGAGTTCATTTTGACAAATGAACTGCTACAAAAAGTAAGTAGAAATTAACACGGAAGGGTACTTTGGTCCATTTAATATTTTTAAATAATTATGGACTAAACAGTAAAGGCGTTTTCCCAAAGGACTAAACTGACATGGGACCACCTAAAAAATGACCAAACGATTATTTTCCCTTTTGTTTAACCAACCTAGAAATAGTTAAACAAAAATTAATTCATATAGTTGGATGGGATATAGGGAAAGTGGGGATGGAATATAGGTAAGACCAAAAAATAAAAAAGGAGATGAAAACAACAATTTATAAGTGAGATGGTCCATGCCCATACGCATCCACTAAGGCACATTCGCGTCCAAATATGTCTCTAGCGTGTGTCCAAGCAATAAACACGCGGGATACGCACGTGCATGCATCTGACACGCGTCGTAGCCGTGTCGGGTCCGCGTCCCCCGTGTGTCCGTGCTACCCAGGTTTGTAGTGACTTAATACATTATGGTGTTCAAACAAGACGAGGTCACGGGGTTTTACTGCTACCTTGCAGGTTTCCTCATTAAAAACAAAATTCAGTTATCTTATGTATTTTTTTTCCGTGTCATATTGTTTTATCTGTATAGTTGAAATATCACAAGTAGTATGTTAATCAACCTAGATAGCATATAGGTTGATGATATATAAGAGTTGTTCTTGTTGAATTCGGATCTTCAAATATATATCATACAAGACTTTTGTCTTTTTTTGAAGGTTCAAGCACATAATAGGTTGACCTTGTAGATTTTTGTCTTAATTGATCCGCTTAAGAATTCCTTGCTTTACAATCTTGAATACGAATTTTGTATCTGAACGTATAGATTGTACAAGGATTTTCCATATAGGTTCATAGACGAAAAAGTTGGAGGTATACTTGGCATACTCTCATTTTCAATAAGATACATGTAATACTGTTGGCTAACTGGTAATATGAGTGTGAAGATAAATAATTATATTTATTATGTATTAATAGTAAGGACCACTAAGAACACTTAAAGGTCCTGGCCCGAATATTTTGATGGGTTGTAGGATTATCAGTATTACCAGGTTTCTCCGTGCAGATAAATTTTATTGGGTACCCTGGCCCATTATACACCCCTAGCCGAACCACGTAATTCCTTGTGTATTGGTAACTTAAAACTTATTTGATGATTCGTGCTTGATAGTAATATTCTAACTACACAATTGGTTGTGGGAAGAAGGATACTAAGAAAACTAGGTGACGAGGGGTAATTTACTTTGTCTCAACTATACGAAGTTACGGGTAGGATTTTTATGTAGCGGCTTAGTTATGAGAGTATTCTGAACTGCACTAGGTCTCAGGGTTTTTATGCCTTGCAGTTTTTGTTAGAACATAACTCGGTTGACCCCACCAAGCGTTGGTATGTCAAGTTTGGTTGTCATATTTTAGTATAAAAACTCATCAAGAGTCGCTTGATTAGATACTAGAGTCAACTTCGTTTAGGTTAGACTAGAAAATCTAGGAATGTTGAGACGTACAAGTATTACTCTGAAGACCTGAAGAATGTGAAGAAGTAACGACTACAACGACGACATCATCCTTCCACTTGAGGTTAGTAATATTGACTTGATCTTGTTTCAATTCCTAATGTATCTTTCAAGTCGTGTTATATTGAAAACATAACATGCGAAGCTGTATATACTGTATATAATACTCTAGTAGTGAGATTTGGTCATAACAGTATGATCAAAGTATCAAGGAAAACATATTACGAAGTATAAACGCTTATCTTTTGGAACTTCGTAAGTACGACATCGACATAATCTATTGTATATAGTTATTTGATTATGTGTGCATTATATAGGTATGATTTCATCCTAGAAAACTATGTATATTTACATTAGTTTAAGGAAGTAGATGTATGAAATTGTTGTCATAATCGAAAGGGAAATCATGATTGGTCTTGCTAGTCATTGAATATCTTTTGGATGACCAATGGAAGATGACTATGTTAGAACCTATCTTAACTTTGTTGAGACTTGAGGTATAACCGGTCATAGCCTATATAATATAGCTAGTTGTAATCGGTCATGAGCTACATTGAAAATCAAGGTGTAACCAATCACAAGCTATATTGGAATGCAAGTTGTAACCGGTCACAAGTTACTTTGGGAACCAAGGTATAACCAATCACAAGATGAATTGGAAAGTCATTTGTAATTGATCACAAGCTACCTTTGGGAAGCAAGATGATCACAAGCTAATTCGGGAAGCAAGGTGTAATCAGTCACAATACTTTGTGGAGAAAGGTGTAATGGATTATAGCCTGTATTGGGAATCATGTTATAACCGGTCACAACATACTTTGGGGTGATGGTTTAATCGGTTCCATGTACAAAACCAATATCAATGGTTCACAACATACTTTGTGTGAATTAGGGTTTTGGGTTTGTCAAGATGAGAAGCTTCCAGATGTCGACATATTTGAATGTACATAACTCTTATCATTTATTGTTCAAAGATATTCCTTGATGCTCAAGGTGATCCCTAGTCCGAAAAAGTGAAAAGCATTTAACTATGACTTTCATCATATATGTTTCAATTACCAGTAATTAAAGCATATCTTCTGGATTATATTACTCCTTCTGTTTTTTTTTATCTGTCCTAATTTCTACTTTGGTCTGTCCGCTCTGTTTATACACATATTTTTCCCTTAAACTATCAAATATACTCTTTATTTTTTATAATCATAAAATCATTTTTAATATAAACTTAATTCAAAATATTAAATATTATCACCATATATAAGGAAAAAATCCATTCAATATGTTTGTATTAATCGTCATTCATTTTTTTAAATAAAAACATTTATGGATAGTTATAAAAGCAGTATAAGTTTATTTTCGTTTTCTTTTTTAAATAAAAACATTTATGGATAGTTATAAAAGCAGTATAAGTTTATTTT